>JARHVA010004332.1:0-20000 GCA_037957365.1 Torreya grandis | reverse complement strand
TCTCTATAATCTTGCAGTTCTTATTCTATGAATGCCAATGTATTCTATGATATTCCTCAAAATAATAATGATCAATTGATATTTTATATAAGGTAGAAATAGAATAAAATGTTATTATAGTTCATAATATATGAATATTTATGCATCCCATGATAATCTTGAAAAAGGAACCAATGGTAATTTGAACTCTTATTAAATATGAACATAGAAAATACATCATTTTTTATGACAAGGTATAATACAATGCATATAGAATTGGATTCATTAAGTAGTTAGGATATAATGAGCATGAGCTAAACCATATAAGAAATTATGAGGATGCAATAGGGCATGTTACTATATTATTTTATATTAGGACTAAAATAATGGAAAATTTATTATATGTTATGTTTATTATTATATAATTTAATGTGATAATTGGAAAATTATGGTTATAACAAATGGAAGAAATGTTGGATGATATTAATATGACTATTAATTTGATTTCCAAAGTGGTTTACTTACACACTAGAGACATGTAGAATTTAAAATAATATAATTACTAATAATATAGTTACAACTTGAGGAACATAGCTATGTTTTAAAAATAAAAAATGAACAAATTAGAAATAAATTAATTAATCAAATGGTGTATACTCTTACTTTGCATGAAAATCAAGGAAGGAAACAATCTTAAGTTTCTACCACTGATTAAATACCAACTCATAAAAAATAATAAGTTTATTTTAATAAAAATGTAAGTTTTAATTATAAATTAATGTTAGATATACATCTAAAAGATCCACCTAATTTTGAGCTACATCATCTTATTCTATATATGCCAATGTGTGAATAATATCCCTTTAAAACACATAGATTTTGAGTAAAAATTTCCACAATAATTAAACTCATTCATTGATATTAAATTGAAGGACATATGAAATGCATAACAATGGATTTAAATAAAATAAATTCTAATGAATTACTTAAAATATATTATGTATTTAGTTATGCACATCCAATTAAAAACATAAAATATGATTAGAATGACATGTCTAAATTATAGAACATATCTAATGATCATGAGCATGATCTAGTAAATACATATGAGCATCCCGTTAATGGGACAATTTTTTAATATGACCACATTAACAAAATTCAAAAATATGAAAACTAAAAAATACCAAAAATTAAAATATTAATTAAAAATATAAGATCTAGATCTATGCATGCCATATTTTTCTAGTTATATGATTGATTTATCTATATGATAAATTACATATCTATTTTATACACACATGATGTTCATGCTATACATGAGTGGGATGTAGGACATATGTCATACCATAAAAATATAAACTAAAATGTTTTTTAATATTCAAAGATATTAGTGTTTTCTCACAATTATACAACCAATGGAAGTGTGTTTACTAAAATCAAGCTCAACATTGTGGAACTACACACTTAATTCAATAATGGATAGCCAACCATTTTTTTAGCATGTGCCATATTGTATATCAGTCATTAAGAAATATGAATAGGTTCATGTTAAACATATTACTCCATATTACTCTAGGGATTTAGGGATCATCTAACACGGGTAAATAAAGAGTAGCAATCAATAAAGACCATATTAGGTGTTAAAATTTCCTTGGAGTTGTGGGATGTGATCTAGGCTAAACTCACCCATTTTTGAATATATTTGATAATTTAACCCATCAAAAAATATTAATTACCTTTAAAGTTTTCAAAAAATGTTAGAATATGTTTACAAAATGCACTTCCAAGAAAGGGTTGACCCTTTAGACCATAAGTCTTACTTGGAAGGTTATATTTAACATGAAAAATATCTTTTAAACGATGATTGATGAATTACCAATTAAACACCATGATTAGGTGGAAAAATATATTAGTAAATCAATAATTCCTTTATAAATATTATGAGATAGAAACATAGTAGAACTTTTTCATTACCCAAATGACATAAATTTTTATCCTTAGTTAGTATAAGTATTATTACCACTTGAAATTCATATAACATAGTTATTTCAGGTATCTAAAAACTACTTAAAGGTAAAAAAAATATGAACCTAAATCCAATAATACCTTAATTTAGCCTTTAATTAATCATATAATAAATATTATGACTTATCTACATTAAAAACATGTCCAAATCTTATAAGTATTCAAGGATGCTTGGACATGATGGATACAATTAGAATAATAAATAGATATCAAATTTCATAATTTTTTCATATGAATAGAGTAGTATAAATATTTTTAACCAATTTTGACCCATAGGTCAAAATGGGTCAACCTATATAGTTTTAAACTTTTCATAGGGATATGTAAGCTTATAGATGATCTTGTAATGTTTTCAAAGTGGTCAATTAATCCTTTTTTAGCATTGTTTAAGGTTTGATCTCTTATGTACTTGTATGTTCTTAAAGTTCATTCATTATTCAATGTGTTTTTAATTTATGGTCAATGTATTAACATTGTGATGAATTATAATATGAGTTGTGTCATGTAATCAAGGTCATATATTCATGCACTAAACTTCTAATATACTTTTCATACACCCCAATATCTTTAAGTCACTTTCTAGGCTAAAATTGAGGGATTGTGTGTACTATTCTAAGGGACAAACATTTAAATAAATTTAATAATGTGTATATTATTATAAAATGGTTAGAGAATAGTTAGGGTTAAAATAAACTTGTAGACCAATGCCTAAAAATGTAAAATCATGCAAAAAGGAGAAGTTTTAAGTCACTTGTATAACCAAAAGGATCCATCTTTAGGTGAAATGTGTAGAACAGTGTGCTTTCAACTTATTCACATTGTAAATGAACTTGTATAGGTTTTTGAAGGTAAAAAAATGTAAATAAGTACTCAGATGTTCAGTCAAGCTCTTCACAAACCTAGGAAGGTTAGAAACATATGAATGTTTCATGAATGTATAGAAAAATTGGGTCAATTTATCCTAGGTATAAGAGGTACCCATCATGGGATTAATATCCATGAAAAAATTTTATGATTTGAATGGTTGAGCTATATGAACCATTGTGAAAAAGATAATCAATCAAAAATAGATATTCAACCCCACAGGCTTATGTTTTTCACTATTTTCATGTAGTTTAAGGTTTTTTGAAGAATGAATAAGATTTTAGATGGTATTTATAGATAATCATATTCATTCCATGTTTTTTAAAAATTGGTTGGCATGTGTGAGCTTCCATGATTACAATAAGAACCTCTTTGGAACATTTTATAGGTTTAACTTTGAAGTTTTTGAGAGTTTTATGATTTCCAATGCATATAAGTGATGATTAAGTGTTTTAAATCTCTTCTCATACAATTTAAATCTCCCTACCTAACTAACTATTATGTACCTTCCTTCCAATAACATCCATGTTCTTATGCTTGAAGACTATGTTTTGAAATTGCTTGGATATGTGGTTTATGAAGGTTCTATCCTAAATTGTTATAAGTGTATGAGGGTATTGAAATAATTAAAAAGGTGATGAAACATTTATTAAATTATAAAAGGCTTATAGAGACCAAGCGAACCATCATCTTAAGCCTAAAACATGAAAATGCAAACCTATAGGTTTGTAGACCTATAGGTATGTTTTCATGTGAAATATAATGAAATTATGCATTTAGGTTTGATATTTATAACCTAAAAAATGGTAAGTAAATTATAATTTTTATATTCTTGGATGGTTCAAGACAAAAAAATGTGTGTTCTCGATACTCAATACCTAAGACACCTTTGTGAAACCTACGATAGTTGCATGGTAGACTTGGATAGTTTGATGTTTTGAGTCATTATGGAAAAGGTCTAAGAATATATATGGGAGACATATAGAATAAATAATATATATTTATCTATATCTAATAATCATATTTCTCTCATATGGTTATCAAACACATTAATGAAGAGTCTAAGTAGACCTATAAATAGGGCAAAAAAGTCATACATGAATGGCCAAATAAAAAAGAGTGATAATAAGCATGTAGAGAACTATATTGAATATTAGAAAGATTATAATTAAGTTAAATTACTATAAAATTTCAATAACCTAGTTTATAAGGCTATGTATCTAAGATCAATTATCAAAACTCTCTCAATAACCACCTATAGCCATGGTTTAAGCAGACATGAGAGCTAAAGTGCATGCAAATAACAATTTTGGGTATTGGAAAGATTAAATAGAGTAAAAATAAGTTAAATAATCTCTCAATACAATAAAAAATGTCATTTAGTTACTCATTGACTTTCATAGATCATAAACTACAAATGTATCTCAAAAACCCAATGACCACCTATAAGTTGGTATAAGTAGCTCGTGATAGTTTCAAACCTAAAGAGAAGACATATTGCAAAAAATGATGATGGGGTTGAAGTTAAGGAGAGATCATGGATAATTAAAAGGTCATTTCAGGTCAAAAGGAAACTTAAAAGAATGATCAAATAAATTGGTTAAGATAGACTCAGTTGAACCCTACACACTTGGCAAGGCAACCCTATAAGCCTACCTACCTAGAGTGAGAAGTGCTTACATGTTTTGTGATACATATAGGTATGAGGGTATTTAAATAAATTGTATATTTTTATAATGTGATATCATGACTCAATACTAAATTCAATTTCAACAAAAGTATTGTCAATGTTGATAAACATGTCTAGGCCTAATAAGCCTAAGATCATATATACAAAACTATATGTAAAGTTATGGAAAAAAGTGGTTTTTTTATGGTAGGATGAATATATTAGGACATTGAGAAGTTTATAAATATGGTCAATTCCCTATAAGGGAATCCAAATGTAGAGGATAACAATTAAAGTGATAATTTGACCTATAAGACCTCCTTAAGACTCTAGGTATAGGATGGTAGTTCAAACCAACTTTCTGTTGCTTTGTGTAACCTTTAAATATTTAATTTGGTATAATGGTTTTTATATATGGTGAAGGGGTACTCATAATTAAATATTCTATCATTAGTTGTTGGTTTATGCATCCAACCTTTATGAACAAAGGCTAAGATGGCAAACCACTGTAAAACTACGTAATTACAACTCGAAAGGCACTTTATTATACTCATAAATTTATGAAGGATTTACATGGGATATTTTTATCCTAGGAAACATTTAGGAGGATTTTTTAATTTAAAATTGTCTCATTAGTTTAGGATTTAAGGGCTTAGTGTTTATAAATAATTATTAAGAACTCAAATAGGTCTAAACCCTCCTAGAACCCTAATAAGGGCTGAATGTGAGAGATTTAAATTCAAATTTATTTAAATTAATTGTATTGTTATTGAAACCTCTTATAAAACATTCTAGACTACCTAAGGTTCTCACCATGTACTTTTCTTATACCTACAACTGTACAAAAGGCAATTAATGCTATGTTTTACAAGGCTTTAAGGTGAAATATAGGATTTTGAGAAATTAAACACTTGAAAACAATTATAAGATATTATTTTCGTTTTATTATAACTCTATAAGTCCAAAAAATTTTATAGTCCACCATGAAATGAAACCCATAGGTTTGATTGCTAAAGGTAGTCTGAAAAAGGGCTTAAGGAAGGCTAGTTTCTTGAACCATTTCATGGTTCTCCTTTCTATAAAAGGAATAATAATATAAATTTGGTATGTAGGATGCTTATATGTTTATAAAACTTAATCACAAACTTTTTTTTAAGTTTCACATGTGTGTGAGAATTTTGGAAAAAAAACTCTACTGTCTAGGCATAAAGGCCTAATTGGGGAAAGAGATCAGGTAAAAAAGGACATTTTTGCTTTGTTTCATGTAATTAAAATTTGTATGGATATGTAAATGGATAATTATCACTAAAAAATACCCTAAATTTTCCAATATCATACATACATAATTCCACATAAGGATCTTTGTGTGTTTTTAGAGCTATAAGTATTTGAGGGCTAATGAGAGCTTAAGTTGAAAGATGAAGCCTTGGAGGTTGTTTGATGGACCCAAATAAGTTGATTTAGGTATAATAATTTATTAAAAATTCCTTTCATGGAAAAATATTTCCCTTGTGAATAAAAATTCAAGTTTTGAAGCTCTCAATCTAGGATAGGCATACTAGACAAAGTGGTTTCAAGACACCTAAAGAGTTATGTGATGATTACCCCTAAAATGTCAGAATAAAGGAGTTTATAAATGTATTATAGGTGTAAAATAAGGGGTATTAAATTATTTAATGGTGATATAAGTATGAATAATACCATTTTTCACTCTCCAAACCAAGAGAATGGAAAATTTAGAGAAGAAATCAAGTAGTCAAGCCAAGTTTTTAACTCCTCCGACACTTGAGAGATAGAACATATTAAAAAGAAGAACACATGTACTTATAGATGTGTTGGGACTATTTTATAACTCCATTGTTTTTTATAAATCTTGTAGACACTTATCAATCTCTCTCTCTCTCTCTCTCTCTATATATATATATATATATATGCTGCCTCTTTTG
Organism: Torreya grandis; assembly: GCA_037957365.1. Lineage (NCBI taxonomy): Eukaryota > Viridiplantae > Streptophyta > Pinopsida > Cupressales > Taxaceae > Torreya > Torreya grandis. The sequence goes on along the minus strand of JARHVA010004332.1, from coordinate 13,517 downwards.
GAATTGTAAGACATCCACATTTGGTATGGAAAATACTTGATAATTTTGAATAATAATTTTTACTTTGGAATAAATATTTCAGTATAGTTTTATTTTCTAAAATTATTTCATTAATGTGTTAATTAATTTTTTGTAGAGTGACAAGTTATAGTTCTCTTTCCCTACATTCATATATCTCTTTCATGTTTTGTGTGACCAATATATCTTATAATGGGTCATATGATGTGTAATTGGTTACTTTGTATTGTTCTTAAGTGTAAGTAATATTATTAATTCCAATTATCAAACATATTATTTAACCACATTTAAGGATACATTTCATTCTACCTTCATATTGAAACACTTTTGTTAAGAGAACATTGGGTTTTGAGATCAATTTTGTAAGTTATCTTCCATAGTGTAGGTTCAAGTAGGATTATGGAGTTTATATTAGTTCATCACCTCCATTAGATTAGTTTTTAATCTAATTATACCCATTTTAATTTAAATCAATTAGGTTATTGGTTATTTTTAGATTTTGTGCATGGGAGTTAGCCCATAATATAGAGACTCACCTCTAATAATTCTTACCTACATTAGATGAGGTATTTCAATGTTATCCAGAACTTGAGGATGGATTATTCCTCTTTAGGGTGGAAATTTGGTCTATAATAGTTTTGGAATGCTTAACATGGCCTAATAGTCTAAGAATTTGTATAAGGTATATGTTGATCTTGTCAAATCTGAAGTTGTAAAACTTGCTTCATGTAGTATCTGGTGACTCCAACAATCATCAAATCTTAGTGCTATAAACTAGTGCCTAAATTTCATGCCTAAGGTAAGAAAAATATATTATATTTAAGGAATTCCTTTTTAATTTTTAGATATTTTTTACTATTTATTTTGAAAAAATATTTTTGATAACACCCATTCATATTCAAATAAATATTTCTCCACTCACATACTAATTAGGAGACTCTTTTTGGGTCCAATTTTCAATATGGAAGCCCTAAGGAACCTACCCATTATTTCCTTTAATGGAAATAATCCTTTGTCACTTACTTAATATGATGACATTGTTATGTCAGACCTCAAAAATTTGCCTTCTTATATGGGAGAAACCACCATTACTCTTATTGAACACATAAGGAACATTGAAAACATTTATAACATACATAACATCACTAAAGATAATGTTTCCATGAGGTTATTTTATATTTATTTTAAGGGGGATTCCATTGATTGGTTTCATAATTTGGCTCCCAATTCTATCACTAAGGAGGAAATTTGAAGACAAATCTAATCACTTTTCTTTGACTGAGCAACTAACAACTATAAAGAGAGTTATTCAAGAGGCTATACAAGACTTAAACATAATATTTCAAAAGACATGTGATAGGATCCCAATATTGGTAAGGCTTATTTCAAATCACGTTTTTATTTATTATCTCAAGTCTTTCAATAGTGACATATCCATGATTATTCAATCCATTGGAGGGGATACACTACTTAATGCCTATGAGACTTATATAAGGGTTAATAATTACCTTATACAGACTAGGAAGATAGATCCTAGTACACCTATTAATTTATTTCATGATGTGAAAACTCCTATGCCCATTATTGCTCCTATCCCCACATCCAAGCAAAATCAAGCTACCTCTAATTAACCCAACAAGTCAAGATATAAGGATTTGATAAAGTCTTTTAGAGAAGAGAACCAAACTCTTAAGAGGCAACAATAAAAAAAATAGAAATGGAGATATTTTCAATGTCCTTATCAACCTTATTAGTCATATCAAGCTCCTAGACCACATTTTAAAGGCCACTCTCAAGGATAATGGTAGATAACTCAAGTTAGGCAATAAAATGATCAAAACTAAAATTCACCTTCTACATCAAAAGAACTTGTAACTATAAAAAATAACCTTGTGCACAATAATGTAGTGAATATTTCATGGGATCAACCTCATGACTCATATATTTATGAAAATGAGACATTCAGTTAAACTTATATAGCATAATTGGTGATTTATTATTTTTAAGAAATTAGATCTCTAATTCCTAAATAATAAATGAGTTTGAGTAGATAAAATCAATATTTAATATGTAATAAATAAGCTACTAATTTGTGAAATTTGACTATAGTTAGGGATTTTCTAAAAATAGTAGTGAGAGAGATAAAATTAAACTTATTTGATTCTTTACAGTTCCAATTGAGATAGGGTCTAAAAATTTGGGTGCAAGCTTGGGAGACTATTGAAAATAAGAATCTAGAGTTTGTTTCTTGATTGGTTGGGAGTGCTAAAAATGGAACACCCTAGGTTTTGGTTTTGTAGTCTTATCTTGTCATTATTGTCCTAGTGATCTAATCTTTTTGGGTTTTGTGCATTAGGTCTATATGACTTTACTTATGAAATTTTAAAGTTTGAAAGTCCATGAATCTTGTTGTGTACCTAATTTAGTCCTCAATACTTGAGTTCCTCTTTATGCTTGAACTTTAATGTAAATTTTAAAGAAAGGAGAGGAGGAGTTAGTGTGTAAAGGATACATTAGATGTACTTCACACCCCATATGTCATCATATTGCCTACATATCAATACTTTGAGGAGGGATCAAGTTATATGTAGTTCTCCCATTGAAGTTCTTGGTGTAATATTATGATTTAAATTCAAGTAAATGTGAAAATAGGTGTACTTATAATGACTAGGGACTGGTGTAAAGGTTTGAATAAGCTTGAAATACTATTATATGGTTGTATGTAGAGAATAGGGAAATGTGCTTGAGTGGTCTTACTTGTATTCTTGTTTCTCTCTTGTAAATGAGTGATAAACATTCTAAATGGACTTTCAATGGCCTTTTATAGGGTATTTAATGATCATGGGTTAAATGAATTTGAATTATACCAACATGAATTAGGATAAGGATTTAAAATAATATGATATTTATAAACCAAAATCCACTTGGATAATAGTACTAGAAATAAGACCACCTAGATTTTAGTGCTATAATCCAAGTTTAGGCACTATTGTCCATGGCTAACATGACCTAGGGGGATGGATTAAGCATGAAAAGATTAATTTGGGTCTGAAAGGGTTCAGTCTAAGAGGCTATGGATGACTAAGAATCAATGAAAACATGCTTATGAAGGTCATGAGATCAAGAAAAATGGATGTATATATTGGGTGTCACTAACCACACTCAAGTTACCGAATTTCACATTTTATATGACTACATTTACCCCCCCACCTTTATTCTAGTGATGCAAGAAAGTGAAATACTAGGATAAAGTAAAAATAGAAATCATACCTGATCTTAGCTATAAAGGTGAAGCTCATGGAGTTGTGTGATTTTGGATGTGCATAGAGAGAGCACGATGTGAAGTGTTAATCTATAATGAAAAACATAGAGTAGATCAATCCTTACTAGATATGATATATGTAAAATAAAAACCTACAAAAGTTGGATAAGATAGAGAGGAAGAGAAAAGAACAACTACACCTCATTAGGTATATGAAACAATATGAAACCTATTATGATTTTGGATTGTGTTGGGTGTGTGTTGCACTAAAAGTAATATTACAAATGTAGATGAGTGCTTAATTCCCTAGAAGTGGCTCAAGAATAAAAAGGTATGCCTTTTAACTCCATTATCACCTAATAAGTGCAGCTAATGAATCATGCATATGTCAATCGATGTTTGGACTATGTGTTCAAACCCTATGAATAGGTGGTTCAAGAATTAAAAAGGATAACTAGTCCTTTGACTATATCATGTCCCCATGAAGTGAAGATATTAAGTAATATAGATATGAATTATATGTCATATGAGATGGATCTTAAAACACATGAATGTAATATGATCTAATAATATTGGCATGGATATTTTAATGTGTACAGTAAATTAGGCCACTCTTGGCCATTTTGAAAGATTGAGATTCAACTTGTATGAAAGCCACTCCAAAACTAGTGCAATAGGCTTATGTAGAAGCCAACTCAAGAACTTATGTACTCATGACGTTAAGCTTGTATCAAATCTAAACTTAAAAAAGGATGTTAACCACGTACATATGGAGTAGGCACACAACTATTAAGAAATGCTTGGAAAATAAATTAAACTCAAAAAAAAGGGGAGGATCATTGTGCTATGCATATTACCCCCAATCACTAGTGTCTAGAAAATGTATTTTGATCTAAAAGCTATATCAACTACCTAATCTAAAACTAGAAGTGAGAGTCATCATGTCATGTATGATGCCCCCAATATCTAGATTATTTGAGTAAACATTGTACTAAAACATACTGAATCTAGACTATACTAAGCTAACAAACTTGTGACTAAACTCACTTTTTAATCTATTTATATAAAAATTGATTTTTATATTTCCTAGATAGGAGCACCAAAAATAGGACAACCTACTTTCCAACACTATATTCCAACTATTTCATTATTGTTCATGGCCAAATCTGGTAACTATTCTAGATTTTTTGCTATCTACTTGGTCTATTTTGCCTAGTATGATGTTTGAATTCTATTCTCTGTTTTGCCTAGTATGATGTCTGGATTCTATTCTAGGTGTTTTAAAAACTATTTTTTTAACTATTATGTGCTCTAATATCTATGATAAAAATCTTGTTGGTTTCCCCATCTTTTGAAGGTAGGAATGAAGATGTTGTAATGGTTGCCCTCAAAACAAAGATCCCTGCAAGTGTGTTATGTTACATAGATATATGATATAGAAATGATAATTGATAAGATATCTCAAGATATAACAAGGTTTGTATTAAGATATTATTGGATCAATAGGGGTATGCCTCAATATATATAAAAATGTAATAACATGTGTAAAGTACTCAACTAGAATCAAAAGTGTTAGTTGTTAGCAAGGAAGTATGGGGCATGATGTCCATCATGGCTCTAAGAAAGTAAGGGAATGCATGATATGTATCATGGCATTAAAAATAGGAAAATTAATCTGGTAACAAGAATATAAATCAAGAAGCAAGAAACATACAAGAGTGGCCAAGGGGCCATGAAATTAAGGGACATGGGCACATGTCACTCAAACTAATATGCAAACATACAAGGCATGTTCAATTTCCATATACACATACAATTTAAATAATCAAGTTGGTGTGGAAGCTACAATAAAATAAAGGAGTATAGGCAAGGGACATTGGTAAATATCCTAAGGTTCACACATTAATAGAAGAGAAGGACATTGGAAAATGTCCTAAGGCACATACAAGAGACAAGAAAGAACTAGAAATGCAATCCAAAAATCTATGCTAAGAAAGAAGAGAATGCATGTAATAATTATAAATATAAAATCACATCTAACTAATCAAAGTAAGAGTGAAATTATGCAAGACATTTTTAGTACAAGACTAGGTATATGCTAAGAGATACAGAAGTGTTAGATACTAGTGAAATGTCAACATAGTAATCTGTATAATCTAGTAAGTAATGTACATCATCATGATGAATTAGAATGTGTAGTATAAGAATGGCATATCCTAGATATTTTAGTCATATAGAATATGCCTTTAGTGGGTATGTATATCTATGTGTATCTCAAATATAGGTGTAGGATGCCCTCTCAATGAGTAGAGTGAAGTAATTAAGGAGCTAGATGTCACTACACACACTCAAAGAAGATCAAGTGAAGCATCGTAATTTAGATAAATTGACATAAAATAGAATAAAACAAACAATGTAAGTCCTATAATGATATTAGTAATGTAAAACATGGATGATGCATACAATCAAAATGTTTTTTTAGTGTTTTCAAAAAATTTGAATGTTTTTGGATTTTGAAATATTTTATTGTTTTTGTATTATGAAAATTTTGAACTATGTGTAATTAAACAAAAGATATTATGTAAAAGTAAAGCTAGAAAGAGATGATATTAATCGATGAGTCTCATGTGAGACTCCTTATCATGTTGTCCTATATCAATAAGAAGTATCATGTGTTATCATGAAACATGATGGAAACATTGAGATTGTGGCTCTAAAAGCTATGTATGTTGTAAGTTCTCTAAAATGTCTTTAGTGTAAAATCAACTATGGGGTCCGCCTATATCTTTGATAAGTGTATGCAACTGTGGGGCTCTAAGGGACCCATTTGGTGGTAGGATAAGCTCTCAGAACATTTGATCTATGTGTAAATGCATGAGATATCAATGATACTATGCTAGGTGTGAATATTGAAGTTGGAAACTATCTAGAATCATGAATTTATGGATGTGTATGAATTTTATATGTTGGTGATGGTCTTGACTATGGCTACATCTGGATTGGATGAAGAACTGTAACTAGTGGATGAGTTGAAATCATATCGAAATGGGTACTAACCTGGGTGACAAAGATATAACCATGGGTGTAATCAACCTACCTATCTTCATAAACTTGGGTGATAGAATTTCCCACATGCTCTACTATAGGCATAAATCTAGTAGTAAGTGCAAGATAAAAGCTAGATGAACCATGTTTGAAGAGATGAGGGATAGATATAACCACTAGTGTTTTCTTGTGTCTTGTAATGATAAGGAAATATTGAAGAGTAGACAAATAATTGATACATCTAAGTAGAAAACATGTATATAAATATGATTATAAATATCATACCACATGATATATAGCAAACAAGTGATAAAGAGCATGGAATTATGCAAGGATGAATAAAATACTATGACTTGAATAATGACATTTCTAATGTGTTTAGCATGATAAAATTGAAAAAAAAATGTCACGAGAAAGATAAAGTATGTAATAGAGAGCATGAAATTTTTAATCAATACATTTAGAACCTTGATATGTGATATGACATTTCTAATGTGTTTAACATAATAAAATTGAAACATTTTCCACATGAGAGATAGAAAGCGAAGGATAGAGAGCATGAATTTTTTCATAAAGGCATAGAAACTTTTGACATGCAACATAACATTTTCAATATGCTTGGCATGATAAAATTGAAAAAAAATTCACATGAGGAATAGAAAACAAAGGATAGAAAGATGAATTTTTGCATAAAGCCATATAAAATTTTGACATGTGACATAACATTTTGAATGCATTTATCAAAATTGAGTTAGTAATTATTACGTATGACGCCAAAGAGAATATACAAAAAAGAATTTTGAAATATTTTGCATTTTTGGCAATGAATTTTGTATTATCATCTCATATAATGAAACATAAGCATGAAATGCAAAGGATGAATCTTTGTACTAACATGTGATAGACTTCATCATTCATGTCCATGATAGGGCCCATTATGATTTCCTTATTATTTACAAGAAATGTAAGAAAATTTTGTAAATAAATTAGTATCATTTTTGCAATTTGATTATGGATGTTAGTTGATACCTCAAGAAGAAAATAGGTGCTAGTACATGCAACTAGGGATTTTTCAAAAATATTTTTGCAAAGTACTACAAATTTTTGAAATTGAAATTGAATTTTAAAGTTAATTATGCAAGTAAAAATTCAAATATTTATGGGAAAATATTTGATTTAATGGGTTTTAGTAGATGTAAATAGGGTTTTGATATATATATATTTTTAAATTAATATGAATTTTTGAAATTTGAAGTCAATTTTTTATTTTAATATGCAACTAAAATTTTTAGAAATGATTGGGAAATTATTGGAAAGTTAATGGGAGCTAGTTGATGTAACTAGGGTTTTAAAAAAATATATTTTAAAATTTACTACAAAATTTTAAAATATGAAAGGAATTTATGATTTTAATATTCAAGAAAAAATTTAGAAATTAAAGGAAAAAAATTAGCTAGGACATTACACTAGGGTTTATAGGTTTTTTATGTGAAATTCAAAGTAAGTTGGGTTCACCAAATGATTTATTATTTTTTGGAAACTAGATGTTTAATTCTTAAATAATAAATGGGTCTGAGTAGATAGAATTAGTAAATAATATGCAATAAATAAGCTACTAATTTGTGAAATCTGACTGTAGTTAGGGCTTCTCTAAAAAGAGTAGTGAGAGAGAGAAAATTAAACTTATCTAATTTTGTGTTGTTTTGACTAAGATAGGGTATGGAAATCTGGGTTTAGGCTCGGGAAACTATCACAAAAAAGAATCAAAAGTTCATTTTTTGATTAGACAAGAGCATTAAAATTTGGAAACCCTAGGTTTTGGTATTGTAGTCCTATCTTGACGTTGTTATCATGGTGATCTAAGATTTTTGGGTTTTGTGCATTAGGTCTGTGTGACCCTGCTTAAGAAATATGAAAGTCTAAAAGTTTATAGAGCTCATTGCATACCTAATTTAGTCTTAAATACCCTAGGTCCTGTTTATGCTTGAACTGAAATGTAAAATTTTGAGAAAGGAGAGGAGGGGTTAGTGTGTAAAGGATATGTTGGATGCACTTCAAACTCATGTGTGGGCAAACTACCTACATAATAATACTCCAAGGAGGGATCAAGCTATATGTAGTTCTCCCATTGAAGTGTTTGGTGTATTAGTGTGATGAAAATGAAAGTAAATGTGAAATTAGGTGTAATTATAATGACAAGGTACTGGTGTAAAGGTTTTAATAAGGTTAAAATACTATTGGTGATTGTGTACAGAGAATAGGGAAAAATGCTTAAGTGGTCTTGCTTGTATTCTTATTTCTCTTGTAAATGAGCGTCAAACCTTCTAAATGGAATTTGAATGTAATTTTATAAGGGATTTAATGATCATGGATTAAATGAATTCATATCAAACCATCATGAATTAGGATAAGGATTCAAAAGAATGTTATTGTTAGAAGCCAAAATAAACTTGGACAATAGTTCTAGAAACAAGACACCTTGGGTTTTAGTACTATGGTCCAAGTTTGGGTGATGTTGTCTATGGATGATGAGACCTGGGGGATGGATTAATCATGGAAAGAGTAATCTATGTCTACAAGGATTCAATTTTGGAGCATATAAATGACTAGGAATTGGTAAAACATGCCTATGAGTGTCATGACAACAAACAAGATAGACCTATGGATTAGGTGTCATTAGCCATACACAAGTTACCAAATTTCACATTTTATATGACTATCATGGGTAACAATACCTATTATGACTCAAGAAGATATGCCTAGTAGAGGAGAAAGTAATGGAGAGGATGCTCAATTAATAGGTACCTTGATGAATTAATTATAATAAAACTCATGTGCAGTTAACTACCAAGGGAACTTGAACATAGGTTCAAATCCTATAGCTGCAAAAAAAATGTCAAAGAAAAAAGTAGTTGAATAATTACAAGGGACAAATGTGTTCCAAGAATGAAATCTCAAGCATATCAAGGAGTAGGTGTGTTGAATATAGACCTAATAGATCAATTAAATAAGATATTTTAGAATGTTAAAGTTCTTCTTATGCCTTCTATATATCAAATGACAAAAGGTAGGGGTAGTGATATGACTACTAAAGGATATGAAAATGCTGGTATCTCTCCTATGAACATTATTGATTAGATTAATAAGGTTCATATAATAATCCCAATGTGGGACACCTTGTCCATTATTGGATAAACATACATACTCCAAAATGAGCTCTCCAAGCTCAATAAAACACTTAGGCAACCTAGTGAAAGAGGGGAAGTTTTGGCAAATGAATTGAAGACTAACTATGGAAATCTAATTAAAACAAAAAGATTAGATAAACATCCTCCATTTTATCTCTCTATCATCATTGGCGACCCATTGGTCCATAATTATTTTATTTATAGTGGGAAAACCACCTCAATCATGCCCAAACAAGTAACTAATAAGCTAAATTTGAAATATGAACCAAACACCAAGGGGGTGTTACAACTAGTTGGATCAGCTACCAAAATAGTTGGCATCATAAAAGGTTTGAAACTAACTCTTCATGAGTTTCTTTCCTTCTCCATCTCTCAAGATGTTGTCAATTTGGATATGTCACCTCACTTTTCACTTTGATTGTCAAGGGATTTTATTACTAAGATTGGGGGGTATTTGTCTTTAGATTGGTCATATATCACATGTAGGACCAGGTATGGTGTTAAGGTTTCAATAAAGTCTAATCCTTTAAATAAATTCCATGTGGAAACTTATATACCAAACACATCAAACATGAATTTCACTATCAATGAGGAGGGAGACAATCCTAATGACCAATAATATTTGACACCTCTTGATGGCATAGCTAATCTCTATGTTGATGAGTGGGGAGATGAAAATTATGGTATTGATCCATATAAACTCATAGAAGAGACATGTATGGGAACATATATCATTCATGAATAATGTGGTCAGTTCCTTAGAGTAAGTTTTGATTATGCTTTTCAACAAACTTTGAGTGGAAATTATTTTTTGCATATGGATTATGATGATGATGATGATAATGATGATGATGTTATAGATGTACTAGAGCATAGTAGTCAAAATGAGGATGCAAATCTACTTATGAAAGAATAAGAGATTCATTAGTAGTATAATAAATAAGGATATGATGATATCTTGTAGTAGTATCTTGACATAATGCATGAATTTGAATAAGTAATTGGGATTGTAATTCCTCAAAAGAAACATGGGCTTGATGATTAGGCCAATGATGGACCTAATGAGCAAAAATAAGAATGTGAAATCCCTATAAAGAAGAAGGCAACCTTGGAGGAATGTGATCAATTTAAGATAGAGGTTTATAAAGGTGAGGAGCAACATAGATACCAAGGGATCTCAATCATCTTGAAATTGCATTTGGAAAATAGGAAGTCAAGATTGATGTTTCTAGAAACCTATTACATCATAGTTAAAAGTAACGTGAGGTTGGGAAGAGCTTTATGATTCCCAAGGAGTATATTGAGAAGTGCCAAGTGAGCATAGAAATGACCAAGCAGGTTACAATGTCAAACAAGCCTTAAATAGATCAAAAGGGATCATTCAAAGGAGTTCCATGTGATGTACTTATAGTTGATATAGACTTCAAGAATGGTAAGTCATTTGATCACCTTGATAAGCAAGTTTTCATTGATAAAAACTACCCATATGATGGTTTATTATCATGGAGTATTAGTAACTCTAGAAACATTTCTTTTGTCATGGTTGACTTTAAGGAGCTATTCACCACCTTGAACATGTACTGAGGTCTTGTATATAATAAGTTAGGTGTGTCTATTTTCCATAAGTGTTTGACACAAGTGTCTTATATGAGTTTATTGTTGTGTGTTTTGACTAAATGATTTTGGCATAGTGTTTTTTTATCATTTTGTGTTTTGGTGTGAGTTTGGGTCTTGAATAGGCATGTTTGTTTCAAATTGTAGCATATGAGTGACTCCATTACCCAATGGAAGAATAAGTCCACTGATCTATCAACATTATAGGCATGCTACCCCTATGAATTACCAATTTATTGGCCTATTTTGACCCTTAAGTCAAAATGGGATAACCCCTATGGTTTAAAACTTGTCATAGGGATAGATAATATTTTATATGGTCTTGTAATGTCTTCAAAGTGGTCAATTAATCCTTATTTAACATTGTTTAAGGTTTGGTCTCTTATGCACGTATATATTCTTAAAGGTCACTTATGATTTAATGTGTTTGTCATGTGTGGTCAAGGTCTTAACATTGTGATGAATCATAATATGAGTTGTGTAAGTCTTCAAGGTCATATCTTCATTCATCAACCTTCTACTATATTTGTCATACACCCCAATGTCTTCAAGTCAATTTATAGACTAAAATTGAGGACTTATACATATTATTATAAAGGAAAAACATTTTAATAAATGTTATAACGTGAATGATGTCATAAAATAGTCAGATAATAGTTAGGGTCATAATAAACTTGAAGACCAACGCCTAAAAATAGAAAATCATGAAAAAGGAGCAGTTTTAAGTCACTTATATAGCCAAGAGGATCCACATTCAGGTGGATTGTGTATGAAAATGTCTTATCAACTTATACACATTGGAAATTTACTTGCATAGTTATTTTAAGGTCAAAAAATGAAGAGAAACAATTATATGTTCAGTCGAGTTCTTCACAAGCCTAGGAAGGTTAGAAACTTATGATTGTTTCATTAACATACAAAAGTTTTGGGCCAAATTATCTTAGGAATAGGAGGTACCATTAATGTTCTTAATATCCATGAAAATATTTTAGGATTTGAAGGGATGAGTCGTATGAACCATTGCTAACAAGATAAGTAGTCAAAAATAGCTATTTAACCCCATAGGCTTATATTTTCACTATTTTCATGTATTTTGAGGTTCGTTGAATCATGAAGAGGATTATAGAGGTTATATATAGATAAAAAAATTAATTAAATGTTTTTTTCTAACTTGTTATCATGTGCGAGCTTTCATGATATTAAGAAGAGCCTCTATGAAACATGTCATACATCTTCCTTCAAAGTTTTAGAGAATTTGATGGTTTTCAATGAATAGAGGTGAAGGTTGAGTGTTTTCCATTTCTTATATTACCATTAAAATTTCCTTACCTAACTAACTATTTTTTACTAGCCCTCTAATGGCATCTAGGTTTTCTTTCTTGATGATTATGTTTTGAAGTTGCATGTACAAGTGGTTTATGAAGGTTCAATATTTCATTGATAGAAGTGAATGAGGCTATTAAAATAATTATAAAGGTGATGATACATTGAATAAATGATCATAGGATTATAAATACCTAGCCAACCATCATCTAAGCCTAAAACATGAAAATGTAGACCTATAAGTTTATTTTAATGTGAAATATAATGAAATTATGCACTTAAGTTTGATATTGAAATCCTAAACAAGGGTAAGGAAATTGAATTTCTTCCATGATCAGATGGTTTGAGACCAAAATAAAAGGTGTGTTTTCAAGATCTAATAACTAAGACACCTCTGTTAAACCTATAGGCAGTTGCATGGTAGACTTGGACAGTTTGATGTTTTGAGTCAGTATGGAAAAGGTCTGAGAATGTATATGTGAGACCTAGAGAGAAAAGAAGATATATTAATCTATATATAAACCTCATAGTGATCTCATATGTTTATCAAACATATTAATGAATAGTCTAAGTAGACATACATGCAAGGTAAAGAAGGCATACATGAATGTCTAAATATAAGAGAGTGTTAATAAGCACACAAAGAACTAGGTTAAGTATGAAAAATATTAAAATGAAGTTATTTTACAAAAATTTCAAGAACCTAGTTGATAAGGCTATTTATTTAAGATCAATTCTAAAAACTCTTTCTCAATAACCACCTATAGCCATAGATTAAGTAGACATGAAAGGTAAAGTGTAGGAAAATAATGATGTAGGGTCTTGGAAAGGTTCCATAGAGTCAAAATAAGTCATTATAAATATATTAAAAAATTAATTTAGTTACTAAATTAATTTAATAGATCATAAAATACAAATACAAACCAAAAACCCAATGACCACCTATAGGTTGGTCTAAGTAGTTCAGGCTGGTTTCAAACCTAAAGAGAAGACATAGTTCACATAATGATAATGAGGTTGAATTTTAGGTGAGATAGTGGAAAATTAAAAGGTAATTTAAGGTCAAA
>JARHVA010004331.1:1557500-1610032 GCA_037957365.1 Torreya grandis | reverse complement strand
GATGCAAAGCCATGTATACAAGTTATGAGGATGGAAATTTGGTTAGGTTTCATTGTAAAGTGCTTCATCCCATAGTGTAACTTGTGGAAGTTGTTGATAAAGGTAAAGGTACTATGTCTACATAATATTTTTGGCATCTCTGCTATGGACATTTGAATGTTCACTCTTTAGTGGAATTTTAGAGATTTGGTTGCCCACTTTTCACAAAGATAGTATTATTTTTTTAATCATGTATTTTGGGTAAAAAAATAAAGAAAATTTTCCTAAGAATTACACATGGTGAGCTAACAGATGTTTGCAGTTAGTTAATAGTGATGTATGTGATATGAAGAAGTCATCCATTGCAGGGTATAGGTATTTTGTGTTATTTATTGATCATTTTTATAGGATTACTTGGGTGTTTTTCATGAAAAAAAAAATCACTAATTTTGTTTGTTGGGTACACTTAGTTAAAAAAGAAATAGGTTCACACTTGGCCACTCTTTGTTCAGATAATTCTAGTGAGTGTTGTCCCCCAAAAATATCACTCATTTTTGGGACAACATTGGAACTATTTTGGTCTTACAAACCAAAATTGTCTCTTCCCTTTCTGAAATTTGTCCTGGACATTCAAATTCCTCATTTTTCAAACTTCTCAGGAATCTACGGACTCTACAAGCCAAGTTAAATGGGTTTTATAGGTTGATTTCTATAGACTCTGTAGTGCCTTGGTTCAATCAAAAATCTTCATTGGCAAGCATCTAAGCAAAGAAGGCATGAACCATTGAACCACTTTGGTTTAAAGGTTCAATGAGTTCAAAGTTCAAAAGGTTTACCACTTTCAGTTCAATGGCAGGTTCAATCAAAGGAATGGTTTAATGGCTTGGTTCAACCAAGTGATTCAATGCTTTGTTTCACTTAGTTGGTTCATCTACTTTGTTTCAATCCTTTGGTTCATCATTTGGTTCAATAAAATGGTTTGTTAGTCAGTTCAAGGCTTCTTTTGAATTTTTGAACTAAAACTTGGTTCAACGGTTGGTTCAACATCTTTTGGTTCAAAGGCAGGTTCATTCAATTGGTTCATCGGCTTGAACCATTTTGGTTCAAAGCTTGGTTCATCGGCTTGGTTCAACATTTGGTTCTACCAAGTGGTTTAATGCTTTGGTTCACTCAGTTGGTTCACTCACTTGGTTCAATGGCTACCAAGCGGTTTAATGTTTTGTTTCACTCAGTTGGTTCATCCACTTTGTTTGAACACTTTGGTTCATCCTTTGGTTCATTTGAACCATTAAACCATTGCTTGGTTCAACATTTGGTTCAATGATTTGGTTCATTTGATTGGTTCATTAGCTTGAACAATTTTGGTTCATCATCTTAGTTCAATGGAGTGGTTCAATGGATTGGTTCAACATTTGGTTCAATAAAATGGTTCAACGGCTTGGTTCAACTAACTGGTTCACTCAGACAGTTCAAAGGAGTAGTTCAAATACAAAAGTTCAAAGAAGCCTCTTGAAGGATAAGTGCCCTTGCGGAGGGCACTTGGTCAACAAAAGTACCCTTCAAAAGGGTCATTTTCAAAGAAGGCTACAAAGGTAATTCTTTCAGATTTTTTGTTTAAGGAATTCAAAAAAGACTAAGGCAAGAAATAATTCCTTCAGACTTTTTGTCTGAAGGAATTTGGGAAAGTGACTATGGGAAGAAAACCTGAAGGAAATTCTCAAAGGGAAATAGAACAAAATGGAACAATTCTACAAAAATTTTGTCTGTGGGAAATTTTTGTGGATAATTTGTCTGTGGGAGAATACCCGCAGAGAAAGCTTAGGTAAATTTCCATGGACAATTTGTCCATGAGAAAATACCCACATAGAAAGCCTGGGGAAATTTCCATGGACAATTTGTCTACAATAAAATAGCCATAGAGAAAGCCTAGGGAATTTGTTCGTGGACTTTTTGTCTGTGGGAAAATGCCCGTAAAAAAGCCCAAGGAAAATGCCCATGGGGATTGTCTGCAGGAAGTGTCTGCGAGAGACCGTCGAAGCCCGAAGGCCATTCAAAGACCATTCGAAGGGTAGATACCCTTGTGGGGGGCTCTTCCTGACCCAAAGTAGATCATTTCTTAAGGCTCAAAAGGGCAAATTCTTTTTGGGAAAGTGCAAAATAGAAAAGCTGAAGAAGGACCAAGGGGTGACACACTTGAAGATGTCAAATTCAAGATAGTGAACTAGCCATTGAAAATGTAGTGACGGGCACATGAACATCAATTTCAAAGCTCATAAAATAGCTGTTGATCCTTTTAATATATAGACCTGAATGCATTCATTAGGCTTTAAGGCCAAAACTAGTAGGAAGTGAAGAAGGAATAGAACAACAAATTGAATCCAGGACCCAATTCAATTAACCAAAAAAGGAGGAACGATGAAGAAGGATCATATCACCAAGTGGACATTGAAAGTTGCAAACTTTCAATAGCATTACTTGTTTCTCTACATTGAGAAAAACAAATGGGTAGATGCCCCCAATTTCTAGCCTGTCTTCCTAACAGTTTTCAACGCAACATGATGTATTACTATTCCTGAGTCCTTCTTGAAGAGGCTATATAAGGGACTCTCTTTTATTGTAAATGGATCTCTTTTTGACAATCAAAATGAAACTCTACCCAAATTAAAAGGCATTA
This sequence comes from Torreya grandis, assembly GCA_037957365.1. Lineage (NCBI taxonomy): Eukaryota > Viridiplantae > Streptophyta > Pinopsida > Cupressales > Taxaceae > Torreya > Torreya grandis. The sequence continues at coordinate 1,607,379 of JARHVA010004331.1, read as the reverse complement.
CTAAGACTTTGAGCTCAATTTGTTAATCATATTTTGTTATTGGAATAAGAAAGCAAGTGATTTTTCAGACTTTGTGCTGTGATATCTTTGTTGTTGAGGAAACTGTTCTTATGTCTTTTTCCTTAATATATTTTCTATTCCTTTAATTCAACAAGTAGAATTAGTGACAATAGTCAGGAAGGTGTCCTGAAGAGTCAACTGTGGATAGACTTTGTGCCCCCATAATTGCCTTTAGTGTGTTTTCTTTTCATTTCTATGTAAAGGACTTTGGGATGACTTTATGCCCTCATTGTCCTTCGTATCTTACTCTTGAGCAATTCAGGTGGAGACTTTGTGTTGCATCTCGATTTATTGGTTACTACGTCCTTTGCTACATTTTGCATTTACTACTAGGAGTATTCTTGTGGTTTGTTGAACAGTACTTTTGAAAGAAGAGGAGTGTTGTCTGTCATTTCCCTTGAGTTTTTCCTTTGATTTGCACACATCATCTCTAAAGAAAGAGAGATGGATGGTTTGTCCTACCCTTGAGTATTATTTTCTATTTATATATATATATATATATATATCTAGCAATATCTATAGGGAACCTCCCCTTGATGAGAGGAGAGATTAGTCCCCTTTTGATGTGGTAAAAACTGCACATTTGGATGACTAGTCTTCCTACTTTGGCTGATCAGACCTATTTTGTTTATCAGTATGCTGATCGACAAAATATTCAACCACAGTGAGTATACCTCAAATGAGTTTTTGGATTATTGTTGAGAACATGGTATTCATCAAAAATATAGTAATGATTATTCTCCATAGAAAAATAGAGTATCTAAATGAATTAATAGGACTTTAGAGGGCATAGCTCAAGCTATGTTTCACTATAAATAATTCAATGATAATTTTTGGGTTGAATCCATTAGTACTATAGTGTGTTTGAGAAATAGGTCCCCTACAACTACACTTTTGGGACAAACTCCATATGAGGACTTGTATGGGTTTAAACCAAAATTTAAACACTTGAAATTTTTTGGATGCATTTGTTTCACTTTAGTTTCCACTTAACATATAACTAATTTGGAACTATGAAGTTGAAAATGCATCTTTTCTAGATATTAAAAAAATTAAAAGGGGTATCATTTGATTGCATAGGATAGAGGGAAATTCATAGTGAGTAGGGTTTTGATATTTGATGAATTTGGTATTATGAACACTATAGAGATTGATTATAAATTTGATAGGTTAGAGAGGAAGATTTTAAAATGTGATAAGGGATTGAATAATGAGGCCAACTATCATAGGTTATGATATGCGACTAGTATCCCTTCGATTTCCTCTAGTACTTAAGAGGTTCATGACTTAGATAATGTTAAAAATTCTCTAAATATTCCTTCAGCAGGTTCACATGATGATAATTTTTGTTTTCCTAATTTGAAAAATTTGAACGAATATCCAAAATGGGCTCAACATACTATTTCTAACTTGATAGTAGATGAAAATTGTCTCACATGTCCTAGGAGTTATCGTAAATAGGCGAAATATGTAATGGTTTCTAATACTTCTTCCACTGAGCCATCTACTTTCGAAGAGGATTATACTGAATAAGATTGGCAATAGGTAATGAAAAGTTAGTATGATGCAATCTTTATCAATAATACTTGGGTTTTAGTTCATCTTCCTCCACATGTTCAACTCATAGGATGTAAATGGGTTTATAAGACAGTATAAATCAGATGGCTCCATTTATAAACATAAGGCAAGACTCAAAATACTATGGACAATAAGAAGGTATTGACTATTAGGAAACATTTTCACCAAATGCCAAATGGCATACTATTCATATGGTACTTGAATTAGAAACATTGAATGGTTGGAAAGTACATCAAATGGATGTTAAAAGTTCTTTTTTAATGGTGATTTATAGGAATAAGTATATATGAAATAACCTCAATGTTTCAAGAAAATTAGTATAGAGCACAAAGTATGTAAATTGATTAGATATCTCTATGGGATCAAACAAGTACCTAGGGATTGGTATGAAAAAATGGACTCATACTTGAAGAAAATTGGCTTTCAATGTAGTGAATATGATTATACTCTCTATATTTGAGTGTAGGGTAATAAATTGGTGATTTTTTTCTCTATATCAATGGCTTATTTCTCACAGGTAATGATGAAAACCATAATAAGTTTATGAAGAATGAATTAAAATATGGGTTTGAGATGATAGATCTTAGACTTCTTCACTATTATGTAGGCATATAAGTAACTCAGAAAGAGCAAAGTATTTTCATTTCATAATCTAAGTATATTTTTAAGTTACTAATTAGGTTTGGCATTAATGATTGCAAACTTACCCTCACTCCCATGGAAAGTAATTTTAAATTGTCTAAGGATGATGGTAGTGCCTTTTTTATGGAACCAAATATAGATAGTTAGTTGAAGGTTTTATATCCTTGATGAGTACTAGGCCCAGTATATAATTTTTGGTTGGAATTTTGTCTATGTTTATGCATGAACCTAGAGAAATTCATTGGCATGTATAAAAATTATTACATTCTTACCTTTAGGGAGCAAAAACATATGGTATTGGGTACCTCTAAAATAAGAACATCAAACTTGTTGGGTATTATGATGCAAATTTTGGTGGATGTGTGGATGAAAAATTGTCTACAACAGGATACACTATGCATATGGGTTCAACTATCATTACTTAGTGTTGTAAAAAGTAGGATATAGTGGAAAATTTAGAAGTAGAATCAGAATACATCATAGCATGGGATGCTTATATAGAAATTGTCTATTTAGGCTACATTCTTGAATATCTTTAGATTTCTCATATTGTTCCTACACAGTTATACATTGATAATCAAATTACAATCAAGATGTTTAAAAATCTAGTATTTCATGCCAAAATAACATATATGGATGTCAAATAACACTATATATGAATATTGATGGAAAATAAAGCACTTGATCCAATATATTTCCCAAATTATGATTAGAAAAATGATATTTTCAAAAAACCCCTTGATAGAGTCAAATTTGAGAAATTAAAAAAAAGGCTTAAAATGTGTCCAAATAACTAACTTTAGATCATGGGGTTGTTTTATAGGACTTGTTACAAAGTCTTAACGTTAGGTTAGGTTGTTAGATTAATAATAATTAATGTTAGGTAAATAATAATGTAAATGGGAATGCATATTTTATAAATACACCCCCTTTAATAATATTTAGTTTCTTTGATTTATGTTTTTGTGTTAAATAATTACATCTACTTTTTGGGTTGCATTCCTATCAAAAGTCGTTATTAGGTTAGTTGGTTTTGCCAGTCATAGGTAAAATATTATATATATATGGTATTGTGTATAAAAAGGGTTAATGGTATATTGGTACCCTTTTAATGTACTTGATTAATTTTGATTAATAAAATGCTTTTAGACTCACCTTAGTGGGCATAAGATTTACCTCTAGTAATTTTTCTTGATTAATTAAATTGTTTGGATTCCATTAGCTAGATTGGTATGCAAGGGATATGCATAAGTTAAAGGCATAGAATTTGAGGATACCTTTGCACAAATATCAATATTAGAGGCCATCACATTATTTGTAAGATATGAAGGTTTCAAATGATTCAAGGTATACCATATGGATGTCAAATTTGCATTTTTGAATGGGAATTTGGAAGAAGTGTACATTAAACAAACTAAAGGGTTCTCACTATCAGATGACAAAGACTATTTTTAGATTGAAAAAGGCTCTGTATGATATAAATAAATATCCTAGAGATTAGTATGCTAGGTTGGACAAGTATATATTGGATTAAGGATTCAAAATAGGAGTTATAGATAGTAATCTATACATTAAGATAGAAGATGACCATCAGCTGATAGTAGTTGTATATGTAGATGACATCGTCTTTGGTATAAATAATGAGAACATGACAAAGGCCTTTGAAAAGGTGATGAAGAAAGAGTTTGAGATGTCCATTCTAGGAGAACTATCATTCTTTCTTGGGTTGCAAATCACTCAATATGAAAAAGGTATATTCATCTCACAAGCCAAGTATATAAGATATATGTTGAAGAAGATTGAAATGGAGGATCGTAAGGTATTTAGTACACACATGATCACAATATGTAAGTTGAGAAAGGAATAAATGTCTTATAATGTCAATTAGATGTCATATAGGTCAATGATTGGAGGTTTGTTATACACCATTGCTTCCAGACCTGACATCATGAAAGCATTAGGTCTTGTGAGAAGGTTTCAAGTAGATCCAAAGGAGAATCATCTGCAAGAAGTAAAAAGGATACTAAAGTATCTTAAGGTTACTATGGATTATGGTATCCAGGAAGAAAGGATTTTAATTTTATAGCCTACATAGATTCAAATTGGGTAAGAAGTATAGATGATAGGAAGAGTACTAGTGGAGGAGCCTTTTTCCTAAGTGGATGTCTAGTTTCATAGATATGCAAAAAGTAACCATCGGTAGCTTTGACCACTTGTGAGACTAAGTATATTGTAGTATATTCATATTACACTTAGGTCCTATGGATGAGATAGACCCTAAAATACTACAAGGTGGATCATGATGGTCCTATCCCTATCTATTATGATAATACAAGTGATATAAGCATCTCAAAGAAACTTATCATGCTCTCAAGGACCAAACACATTCCAATCAAGTATAATTTTCTAAGAGATAAGGTAAGTGAATAAAGTGTCAAACTTGAATATTTTTTTACAAAGGATCAGATTGAAGACATCTTGACCAAACCACTTCCAAAGGTAAATTTTGAACACCTAAGACAAGAATTGGGTGTAGTTATATCCCTAGCAATCATTGCAAAAGTCAATTACTTAGGGGGAGCTAATCATGCTCATTAGATCCAAGAACAAGTGAGTTGTTTCAAGAAGGTATGAATGGATATAGTGGGATCATGTTTATGTTATGTCTCATAACCTCATAAGTCCTATGTGTTGAGTATTTTGGTTGCAAGGAGTGTGATCCAAGGAGTTTTAGACATCACTTTATCATTTATGTCAAAGGGGGAGAAATATCAAAATAAGAAGATAAGTATGATCAAAATTTAGTATGTTTTCCCATCAATGAGAAATGGGGATATTGTTTAGAATTTTTCCTATCGTTCAAGTTTGACATTAATGTTGTCATTGATGTCAAATGTTCTTAAGAAAGGTGTTCATGAGGTCATTAAAGAATGTTATTATTTGATAGCATCATTGAGAGGTATGAAACTATCTGAGGAGCATGTAATACATATGATAAATGTATAATATCATTAAGAAGTGTTTCAGGGTTAGTTATCAAGTTTTAAGAGCTTGAGAAACCTAGTCATGGCATTGGTTCATGTACAAAGAGACCTTATGAGAAGGCATGATCTTGGTGGCTTGGTGATATGAATGCATAGAGGCATGAGATATTTTATGAAGTTTTTTGAGCATGCATATGAGGCATTAGGGCACTCATGAGAGTCTTAGAGTGATCCTACAAGGGTAGAACCCATAAACCTTATATGCAACTAGACCACCTCTAGACCCTATTTGGCCTAATGAGGTATCATGATCAATTATCAAGGCATATGAAGGATGTTTGAAATTATTAGAGCATTTTATATGTTTTTTGATCATGTAATTCAAGTAGATAATGCATGAAAATAGGATTGAAGTTAATTTCAACTCTAAAAGTGGTTTTTAGGTCAAGGTCCAAACAAGCAATGAGAGAAATGATGGACAAATGAGGTATAATTTTTAGATTTAAAGTTAAGTATGGATAAATGATCATTCCTAAAGGTATGTCATTTTTTTTTAAATATGATTAATGTTGACCACATTTGACCTTTGGTCAAATTTTAATCAACCCCTATATTTATAAACTTTGTATAATTTTATCCATGTCCTATGGGGGTTTCATTTTGATCTAGATGTTCACTTGTCCCTAGCCTAGCCTTGGTCAAAAGTCTAGCCCTTTGTACTAGTCAAGTCAATGAAAGTCAACACTAATCAAACCTAGTCTAAAAAATTTAAAGGCATAAAATATGTTTTTATAGTCATAATATGGTTTTTAATATGATTTAGGATCCTTCTAATTCATAAAATTGCATTTACCATATTCAATATGGTAAAAAATGCCTTATGGGCCCACTTTTGAGCTAAGAAAGAGGATATGTACGGATGGGTAAAGTGATAAACTTGTCACCAAGATATGTAAAATGTGGGATAGGTAATAGGATTTAAGATTCAAGTTTGTGATAGTTTAAGATTCAGTTATAGTTAGAAAAGGGGAGTTTCTCCTTGTTTTTAGGCTCTTTTGGGCACTTGTACGATCCCCATGATCTGATATGTTGCTAAAAATGTATTTGTGGTGTATATTAACCTTCCTAAACCAATTCAAATGTTTAAACTTCAATTATAATTCAAAAATATGCATATTCAACTCATTTTTCTTCCTTTTCCTCTTAGCATGCAAAGGAAGGTCAACTTTAAACACTTGGTATGGAAGGTATATATAGAGTTGGGAGGAGTGCTTCCACAGGTGGATTTTAATATGAATACAATTCATTTTCATAATATAATTTTTAGTTTTATTTCCTCTTCCTTTATGAATAATCACTAATAATTTAGGTAGCGTTTTGTAGAATTACATCCAAGAGGGGTATATTAATTCATCCATTTCTAGTTTGTAGAAGTATTTAGAGATATGTGATATTTATGAGGTGTTTTTAGGCTGGAATAAATCTCTCTCCATGATTTTTTCATCATCTAAAACTTCACTTATCATTGTTTTTGAAGGAGATCTCAAATAGTGCTTGTTTCTTGTAAATTACAAAGTTGGGTGCAAGACATGTGTTTTTCCAACATCTAGAGGAACTTCATGGTGGTGATAATTTGATTTAGGTTCATGTATGAATATATATTTCATTTAATCATCTTGTGGTAAGTCCAACTAGCACCCTTCCAAATCCAAATTACCCATCTTTACCTTGTTTGTTGCCTTATCACTTTAAGTCAAGTTTGTGCTTGGTTCAAGAAGTTATACAGAGGTGAGAGAGTTTTAAGTACATGGTGGGGTCCATTTTTAGATTTAACATCCACAAATATTCATGATTTTCATGACATGAATATATAGGATGGTATATGAGCAAGTTTCACTTCAAGGAAGGTTATCTCCATTTTGGGCTCTCAATCCCCAAATGTGGAAAATAGAGGTTCTAGAGTCTTTATGGATTAATATTTGCCTTTGTGGAGGAATTTTTCATCAAATATGTTTTTTTGGCCTTGTATCCCTATTAACCTAGTATAAATATTCCAAATTTTGGAGCCAAATGGTAAGTGAAAGGTGGATTTTGAACTCCTCTAAGTTGTCAAGAAACCCACTAAAAGTAGGCACTGTTATCTACAAGATTTAGGAAGTTGGCACCGATAATGCCTTTATAAAGTCCTAGAAATAATATTTCAAAAGGAAACAATTTAAAACAACTCAATAATGAGTCTTGAGCACTTAGGTCATGAAGAAGAATCCTATGGCATGAAATAATCTTTTGGGCTTGTTCCCTGTCTGTACACAGGGCAAAGTATACAGTGAAGGCAATATTTCAAGAAAGAGTAAAGAGATGGTTTTGAGGGTTCTTAGGAAGGACATAGGTAATATTATGAGTTGTATAAGGATAAATTAAATATAAATAAGCCTTATGAACCCCTAATATGATCCAAATGATCCTAAATATAATCTATAGTCCTAAGATCATGTACCTACAACCAGAGGTATTGAGAGTGTGAACTCAGTCATGAGTGAAGGGGGTTTTTAAACTAAAGTAGAGAATAAAAGTGATTTAAATTATATCATATGATTATATAAATTAAAATAAAGGATTGTATATACCTTTGAGGCTAAAAATATACATTGGAAACCTATAACAAGGGAAAATAATGCACTTACAGTCTTGTAGGAAAGTGGTGACATAGTCAAGTCATGGGAGCATATAAGGAGCTTGAGGATTTGTGACAAGATGAGTGAAGTTTTAAGTATATTAAATTTATAAAATTACCCTTATAAAATTCATTCCCATTATCTTTAAACAATCCTAATGTGCTCAATAAAGTTGTCTCAGTCCTCTAGGCAGTGACAAGAAGGAAGGTGAAGGATTAAAATGTTAAGTATGGAGAAAGGAAGGAGGTGATGTGATAAAATTGGCATAAAATGAGGGGGAAAATAAGTTATTAAATTCCATTTAAATATTTTTATCACCTAAAAATAGGTAAATCTATAGAAGATACCCTATTCACCTTGGAAACCTATAGGCAAGGTCTTGGTTAGAGAAGAACAAGATATGAGTTTGACTTCCTAGGAAGGAAAGGAATATTTAAAATAGTATAAAATGACTATATATAATAAAATTAATTAATTTTCATGCATATAAAACTCACAAAATTCCTAAATACCTTTTCACCTATACAAGGTATGTCTCAATCCGTACAGGTAGGCTAGAAGACCCTTGGTTCAAAAGGGAAACAAGTGTTTTCACTAACAAGAGGGGTATAAGATAGTTACCAAATATAGATGAGATTTAAATTAGGATTATAACCATTTTTTATAAACCTATGAGCATGTAAATTATGTGGAGGTATCAGCTATAGGGATATTTGAGTAAAAACAAGCAAAAAGTAGGGTTTTTAGCCCCTTTTTGATAAGATTGAGATGGTTGGACCACTTAGACATGGAATATGACAAATTAATTTGGTAAATTTGGTCATCAATATATTTTGGAGCTCAAAAAATATTCACTTTTCCTAAAAAACTAGTCATAGTACTCTTTTGTTATCTCAAAGGTAGGTCACTCCTTGCATACACAAGAATGATAGTTTTTGGGAAAAGTATTGGATAGTGAACCAAAGAAAGTATAATAAATTGGCAAGGTTTTAATAGATATGGGAAAAATATATGGACATGATAAAAAAACCTATAATTTTTTAATACCAAGGATATGGTTTGGACAAGAAGGTCTGCAGGCAAACCTAAGAGGAAAGCATGCAAACCCAACCCCAAATGAGATGTCACTTCAAGTTATAACTTTCTCAAAGCACTATAATGTTTTATATGATGAATATGGGGGTAAATATTATGTGTTAATGATTTATGAGTGAATTTAAAGTTCAAAATATCATCTTTTGGTTTACAAATCGCAAATAAGCTTGTTGGCAAGGCATAGGTTTTGTCCTAAAATAGCGATCATATTCATTTTGGGATCTTAGTGAGTTATCCAAAGGATTGGAACATGTTTATAGGTTAGATAAAAATGTTAATAATATTTTAATTGATAATTAAACTCCATATGAATCAATATCTAACCCCAAACATACTAAAACCCTTACAGGAAGAATGAAAGTAATTTGAAGGTCAACTTCCATCACTCATATCTTTCATGAGTGTTTTCATGGGAACCTGAGTCATTTAGATAGGTTATGTAAAGTATTTAAAGAGACCTCAGTGAAATTTATGAGTTTAAAAGTTTGATCTTTATGAACAAAGGTTAAGAGTCCAAGCCACTCAAAACCCTTACAAAACCCTTATAAAGATCTGATTGGAGAAAGGAAGCAAATGAGGTATCCAAATGAAATGGAATGGCCATGAAACTACCTATATGATGTATAGGAATCCTTGGAGATTATACACATGTGATTCATTTGTATGGAAGTGTAAATAACAGGCTAAAATAGGGCTCATTTTGACCTTTTTATGTGGTGTACATGATACATAAGGATTTAAGAGATGAAAAAAGGTTTGGGATGAATATTTACACTTGGTATAACTCCCAAAATTAATTTAATCTCATGAATCATCCCCTAAGTGCCCAAACTAGGCTCTCATTTTTAGCCTATTTAGTGAACCGGCTACTGAACACTTAGGGAAAGTATTGAAAAGCAAATAGAGAATCTTTTTAAAGGGGTTTTATTTAAAATTAGGATAGGATAACCTTTGAAAAGTGTCATGACCTCTTGTGCATAGATAATTTTGAAAAATTGGGATTTTTTGAATGCTAAGTGTAGAATGTGCATGGAAAAGAGCCATTTTAAAATTACCAAGGATGATTTAACATGTCCACAAGAATATGGATGGTTAGGGATGAATCCAATGCATGTGGGAAATTTTTTACAACCCATATTTCTTAGAAAAAACATAAGACCTAACCATATGTAGATGTAAGGTTGTTTTGGAAGGTAAATCATGAAGGTAGCTTCCTATACCAGAATTACAGGTTTTGTGCCACTTTTCACCATTATTATGACTTATTTTTTATAAGTATACCTATATGACATGGTATATCTCCAACAAACTCTCTTCCACATTCAAATTTAACTTATTATTTTAAGGTGACACATGTCCAAGTGAACTTTGGACTTCTTTTGCTTGCTCCTACTCTCAGATCTATAAATATACATTCTCTTGGATCTTTTGGGTAGCCTCTATTGGTTTATGGGGAAACTCTATCCAAATTTATATTCCAAATACTCTTGAAGAAATATAAAAGTTATTTTCCATTCACATATTTTAATATTTAGTATAGGTCTGAATCTTATTGATAACGTCTAATGAAAGAGTTACTTTTCTATCATGTTAATCTATGGTCACTTACCAATGTGCAAAAAGGATGTTGTTGTAGGTATTTGTTATTATTATTTAATAAGTTTATGAGTGTCTTATAAGTGATATATTTTTTATTATTTTTGTGGAATCATTCATCACCCTCCTAAGTGTCAAGTATCTTCTTGAATCTAACTCATGAAATACTGATGTGATAATGCCTTTTATGTTATGAGTTTGTGTGAAATATCCTTGTTTGTATTTAAGTAGTGGATTTATAGTCAAGAAGGAGGATAATATATATTGGTGAATCACCATATTTGGTTTAAATAGTTTATTTTTATAATCCCTTTTCATCTATAATTGATAAGTATAGAAGAGTTTCAAAGAGTGCATTAAGGGGAGCTAGCTCCTCATCTAGAGATTCATTTCTCAACATTGTCACCCATTACAAGAGAAGTGTCTCCATGGTTCCACTTGGATAAGGAGAATTATGAATCTCCTTAGGGGTGAAAATCTAAGTGTCAATAGTTTTTGGCATCCCTAGTGGGACTTATAAGTCTTATAATATTGTTCAAGATTGGTGTTAGTCTTGACATAGTTGAGGATAAAAAAATAATCTACATTCAGTACATAGTGACTCCATTGAAGATTTAAAGGATATTCTTAATGACCAGTCATTTTTTCCATGCCAAAGGTAACCAATATGTCTACTACTAAAGCTGTGCCTTTTGAGTTTGTGCAACTACTTCCATATTCCACCAAAAGGTTTAGGTTTGTAAGCACTCATCCTTATAAAAGAGATTTTGTGTTTAAAGCTTATATGTTTGTGTTACATTCCATTCCTTACATCTATAGTGATCAATCTAAGATGGATATGAGGAAAACATTTATGTTTTTCACCATATCATATCCTATGAATCTTTCTCAATATGATCAAATTCTAGGAGCAACCTTCAAGAGTGTTCCATCCTTTAGTGGGGAGGGTCCTATTACTACCATTGAGAATATTAAAAATACAGATAAATTTTGTAATATACACAATATTAACCAAGACAATGTGGATATTAGGTTGTTATCTTTGTCCTTCAAAGGTAAAGTATTGGATTGGTATGGTACCTTACCTTAAAACTCTATTGGATCATAAGATGAATTAGGTGACCTATTGACTAAAAGGTTTGGAGAGAAGAGTGACTACCTATGTCTAGCTAAGAAATTAACCACCATTAAGAGGTCACCTCATGAATTCATGTAATATTTTAATACTAGGTTCCAAAAAACATGGGATAGGATCCTAGCCCTTGTGAGACCTACCCCAAACTATGCATTTTTGTATTACTTAAAGGCATTAAATAGTGATGTGTTCATGATGATTCAATATATGGGTGGGAATACACTTCATATTACCTATGAGATATCCATAAATGTAGAAAATTGTCTTTTTCAAGTAGGTAATATTGCTCCTATGCCTCTAATGTCATTATTCCATGATTTTCAGCCTCCTAGCCAAGTTGTTCCTCATACCTTAGCTCCTTTACCTAGTAGTGAAAAGTCTACCATGCTTCCTTCCAATGACATCCATGAGGTTAAAATTTTACTTCAAAATGTCACTAATTATTTTGTTACCCTCAAAAGGCAACAAGGCCAAATGTATAGGGCATATCAGTCCTATAATCAGTTTGGACAAGCCAGTAAACCTCCTTTTAAAGGGAATACCCATGGACAAGGTCAAATCACCCAATCTAGGCCTTATCAAAGATATAATACTAATGTTACCTCATCCTCAAAGGCAATTGTTCCCAATTAAAATAATATATTTCAAGAATAACCATGTTATCCATATTTTGAACAAGGCCAAGAGTAGGTTGCTTATGGAAATGAAGTGCATAATCAAACTATGGGAATGCAAGGAGATCAAGTGTTGCAAGTTATAAAATTTGAAATGCCAATGAAAAATGGGTTTAAAAATGTTCAACTAAAATATTATTCACCTCTCATTAATCATCTTTAGGGAGAGTTTTGTGCCATAAATCATTTGGAAAATCTAAGCAACATCAATGTTAGTGTGGCTTCCAACACTATATCAAAAAGGAGGGCTATTGATGAAGCTCAAAGAACCAATCAGGGACCTATTTTGACTCATATATCATATCCTATGGTAATATGGTCTAATAAAACTCCTTAAGTGCAAGAAAATTAGAGGGTTTCAAACCTTAGGCTAGCTCCTACATCTCTACCTCCACAAGATACATCATAAGGTGCCAATGTTCATAAAGAGATCCCAAAGGTAAATAATCCTTCCATTAATGTGGTGGACCAAATGAAAAATATTCATATGAATATCTCATTATGGTATTCCTTGAAAATTTCAAGGTAGAAAGATATACTTCAAAATGAACTACATGAATTGGGTAAGCAAGTTGGCCCATCTAGACATGGCAATGTGGTCTTAGTGAATGGGACCCAATCAACTGATGGTAAAATAAAGAATAATGAGAATAATCCTCCTTTATATCTATCTCTAATCATTGGTGATTCTTTGTTCATAATTTCATCATATATAGTGGTTCTAGTAATTTAGTTATGTACAAATGTATGGCAGATAAATTAGGCCTAAAGTATGAGTCAATGACTAAAGAAGTCTTACAATTGGATGGAACACCAGCCTAAATTTGGGGATAATAAAAAATGTGAATTTGATACTTCATGTTTTTCCTAATTTCCATATTACTCATGATGTGGTGGTGGTATATTTACCTCCATAATTTTCCCTTTACTTGTCAAGATATTTTATAGCTAAAATAGGTGGGTACTTGGTATCTAATTGGTCCTACATGGTGTTTAGGAAAAAGTATGGTACTAAGGTGAATATTGAATCTAAACCTATCCAAAAATATCAATTGGAACCATACTCTTCTAAGGTGATAAATTTTAACTATGCCATCATTTATGAAGAGAAGCTTCACATTGACCAATCTCCATCAGCTTCCCTTGAGGGGGTTTCTAATTTACTCCTAGATGAATGGGGAAATGAATAGTATGAGCATGATCCTTAAATTTTTATTAAAGAATATAGTCTTGGGGTGTATTATATGCATGATAAGGATTCCTTCATACCTAATAAAGTGAATCCAAGTGAGGAGGTGAATGTTTTATGGTAGCTCTTCTTTGATGGGTCTAGACGCAAGATTGGGGAAGGTGGTGGAGCAATGTAGGTTTAACCTTCAAAATAAAGGTACTTTTCAAAATTTATATTCCAATTATCATGAACTTGTAATGTATAAAAATATGAATCCTTTATTCATGGCCTTGAATGGGCTAGGAAAATAAGGATTATAGAGCTTTAAGTCTATGGAGATAGTGAGCTTGTTGTGAATCAAGTTAGAGGGCATAATTTGACCAAGAAATCCTTGCTCAAGTCCTACAAGCATAGAGTTTGGGATCTTGTAGAGTACTTCATGGATTTAAAAATCACATCTATTCCAAGGGAAAATAATAAACATGTTGATAGGCTGGCATATATTGGTGCTCAATTTGATGTTCCAAAAGGCATAAAAGAAGACAAGAACTAACCTCATATAAAGGTGATTGTTAGGCCTTATATGCTGGATAATGTCACAAATTGGTAGGTATTTGAGACTGACCAAAAAATATCCATTTTTATACAAGAGGAGGCTAAGTTCTCTACAAAAAACTAGTCCAAGCTTCAACAACAATATGAAGGGAAGATTATCCAATTAAGTCTAACAAGCTTCCTAAAGGTCTAGTGACTCTTGAAAGCATATTCAATGATGATGACCAGATAAATAAAGAGAAAGTAAGAATGTCTAAAAAAATAGATAACTCTAAAAAGTTATATATCTTTAAGGATAAGCTACTTGCACTTAGAAAGGTATGCACTAGTCAAGAGAATCATGATTTCATTGAATAATGCAAGGAGTTTAGTGATATTTTTACATGGGGGTATAGTGAATTGAAGGGTTTTTATCCAATCTTGGCTCAACATACCATATATCTAGATGAAAATTCCAAACCCATAAATCAAATACAAAGGCCAATCAATCCCAAGATTGAACCACTCATGAAGAAATAACTCACTAAGTTGATTAAGTCTAGAATAATTTTTCCTATCAAGCATTCTTCATGGTTGGCAAAATTAGTCCCTATTAGAAAGGAGAATGAGAATATTAGGTTATTTGTGTACTTTAGAGATTTTAACAAGGTATCTTTGAGAAATCATTATCCCCTCCCTTATATGAAGTAGATTTTAAAAGTTGTGGCAGGTAGTGAGAGGTTTTCTCTCATAGATGGTTATTATAGGTATAATCAGATTTTGGTGAAGGAAAGTGACCAATACAAGACAACCTTCACCACAAAATGGGGCACATATGCCTATATTAGTATTCCATTTGTATTTTCAAATGATGGATCTAATTTCTAGCATGCAATGGCTATGGATTTCCAAGAAATAATCAATGACATTGTATTGGTTTATCTTGATGATGTGATAGTTTTCTCCAAGGATGAAAATGATCATTTGAAACACCTAAATAAAATATTTGAGAGGTTTAAATAGTATGGGATATATCTAAACCCAAAAAATTGTGTGTTTTTTGTCCATGAAGGTAAACTGCTAGGACATATTGTTTCCAAGAAGGGCTTGTCTATTGATCATGAGAGAGTGAATGCTATCTTGGCATTGTCTTTGCCTAAGCATAAGAAAGGTTTTCAAAGTTTATTTGGTAAGATTAGTTTCATAAGGAGATTCATTCCTAAATTTTTTAACTTGGTCAATCCTCTAACATCCATGTTAAGGAAATATGAGATGTTCACTTGGACAAGAAGGAGAAAGGAATGTTTTGAAGAGATCAAAAAAGCCATTGGCCAAGCTCCAACTTTTGAAAGTCCAAAATTTTCTAAGGATTTAACCTTATATAATTTTTGGAATGAAGAATAAATATCTACCATGCTCACTTAAAAAAATTATTATAATTTGGAATAGGCTATTGCCTTTTTTAGCCAAGGTTTGGAGGGTTATGAGGTAAGGTACACTTATGTTGAGAAACAAGTACTTTCAATTATTAAGAGCCTAAATAAATTTAGACACATTATATCAAATAAAAATATTCACATAATTGTGCCTCATCCAGGTGTGAAGGAATTTATATTGAGTAGAGACTTGAATGAGAAAAGGGCAGGTTAGATAACCAAGGTGATGGAGTATGATGTGGAGATCAAAACAACCAAGATAGTGAAGGGAAAAGGGCTATGTGAACATCTTGCTTTAGACTTGAAAGAGAAAAGAGAGGTTGTTTTGTCACTATGTGATGACCCTATAGTAGTTTTACCTTTATCTATGAGTATTTAGAAATAAGACATGATTCATTTCCTTCAAACTAGTGAGTATCCACAAGGTCTTGATAGAGCTAGAAGAAGGTACTTTAGGTTGCAATCAATTCCCTATGTAATTATTAATGGAGTGTTGTTTAGGAAGGAATTTTTAGGTGTTTTGTTGATGTGTATTGATTTGGATTAGATTGACAAAGTATTTCATAAGTTCCATGATGGACCAATTGGTGGTCATTTTGCTCCAAGAACTGCAGCTACTAAGATTATGAGGGCTGGTTACTTTTGAACTAGCTTGTTTAATGACAACCATGATTGGGTAAGAAAATTCCAAAAGTGTGTTATTTTTATGGTAGACAAAATCTATCTACCTTTCCTCTTCAACTAATCTGGGTTGAACAACCTTCTATGAAATGGGGTTTGGATTTCATAGGCCTAATTAATCCACCTAGTGCTACCTACAAATGGGTGTTGACTACCATTGATTACCTTACAAGATAGGTGGAGGTTTTATCTCTCAAATAGGCAAATGAAAAATCAATCCTAAACTCCTATGAGAGTATAGTAACTAGGTTTGGAGCTCCCTCAACAATCATCTTAGATAATGCATTAGCCTTTCTAGGAGCAAGGACAAGTGAATGGGCTTTGAAGCATATAATATGTCTTAGAACCTCCTCCAACTATTATCCCCAAGGAAATGGACTAGATAATTCTAGAAGCAAGAATTTAATTAGGATTATAAAGAGGATAATGTAGTAAAATCAAAGGACTTGGCATTCTAAGTTAAAGATAGCCCTTTGGGTTGACAGGATCACCCCAAAGAGAGGAATTAAGAACTCACCATACACACTTATGTATAGAAGGGAGGCTAGGCTTCCTATATAACTTGAGTTACCATCTTTAGACCTCACCTATAAACTATAATTGATGGAGAATGAGAGCATAAAATTCATGTTGGGTGAGTTAATGGAGCTTGAGGAGACAAGAGATCAAGCTATGCAAACTATGACCACTCACCAAGAACAAACAAAGAATTATTTGAAAATAAGTACATGCCAATAAGTTTTAAGGAAGGATAAATTATACTAAAATGGGATGAACATAGGGCCAAAACTAGAAGACACACAAAGTTTTTTTCCTTTTTGGAGTGGCCCATATGTGATCACTCAATGCAAATCACATAATGATTTCCAAATTTGAAAGTTAGATGAAGAGGAGCTTCATATCCCAATCAATGGGATACACATCAATCATTGTTACTAAGGTTATCCTCTTCCCATGTACATTATTTCTTGCTTTCCTTGTGTTCCCTAAGTGCTTATGCATAATTATGAGTTTGACCTTGTCTTGTTTGTGTTGTCTTTGTTTGGCCTTGTTGTTGTTGGTGTGGTGTGTTTTCTTTATTTTTTGATTTGGAATTTTCTTTTTTAGTCATATTCAAGAATCCATTGACTTCATTGGCCCTTGGTTGGATAAGGCTACTAGTTTTTAACATAAACAAGCATGTTTCCCCTAGGAGTTGCCAAATGTGTTGACCAAATTTGAACTTTGGTCAAATTTGAGTCAACCCCTACATTTATAAAAAATTAATAAGTTTATCCATGTCATATAAGTGTTTCATTTTGATCTATGTGTTCACTTATCCCTAGCTTAGCATTGGTCCAAAGTCTAGCCCTTTGTACTAGCCAAGTCAAAGAAAGTCAACCCTTGTCAAATATGGTCAAGCTTGGTCAAAGGATTAAAATATGTTTTTCTAGTCTTAATATCATTTTTTATGTGATTTAGGATATTTCTAAGTCATCAAATTGTATTTGCCATATTCAATATGCAAAAATGCCTTGTGGGCATACTTTTGAGCTAAGAAAGAGGACTTGTATGGATGGATAAAGTGATGAACTTGTCACCAAGCTATGGCTAATGTGGGAGAGGTCAAAGGATGTTAGACTAAATTTTGTGATAATTAAATATTTAGTTATAGTTAGAAAAAGGGAGTTTTTCCTTATTTTTAGGCCCCCTTGGACACTTGTATGGTCTCCATGATCTAATCTTTAACTAAAAATGTGGATTGGGTGTCTCTTCACCTCCTTAAACCCATTTCCACATTTTAACTTCAAGGAAAATGCAAAAATATGGATTTACAACTCATTTTTCTTCTTTTTCCTCTCGATATGAAAAGGAAGGTCAACTTAAAGCATATGGTATAGAAGGTACAGATAGAGTTGGGAGTTTTTATATAGGTGGATTTTACTTTGATATACTTAATTTTCATAATATGAGTTTTCGTTTTGGTGCCTCCTCCTTTATGAATAATCATTAACAATTCAGGTAGCCTTTTATAGAATTACATCCAAGAGGGGTACATTTATGCATCTATTTCTAGTTTTTATAAGTCCTTGGATCTATGTGATATTGATGAGGTGTTTTTAGGCTAGAATAAATCTCTCTCCATGATATTTTCAACATCCAAAACTTCACTTCTCATTGATTTTGAAGGAGATCTCAAATGGTGCTTGTTTCTTGAAGATTGCAAAGTTAGGTGCATGACCTGTGTTTTTACAATGTCTAGAGGAGATTCATGGTGGTGATAATGTGCTTGAAGTTGATGTATAAATATCTCTTTTATGTAATAATCTTATGGGAAGTCCAACTAGCACCCTTCCAAATCCAAATTGCCCATCTTTACATTGTTTGTTGCCTTATCACTTTAAGTCAAGTTTGTGCTTGGTTCAAGAAGTTGTATAGAGGTGAGAGAGTTTGAAGTACATGGTGGGATAAATTTTGATATTTAAAATCCCCCAATATTCATGATTTTCATGTCATGAATATCTAGGATGGTATAAGATCAAGTTTCACTTCAAAGAAGGTTATATTCATTTTGGGCGCTCAATCCCCAAATATGGAAAATAGAGGTTCTAGAGTCTTTATGGATTAAACTTTGCCTTGGTGGAGGAAGTTTTCATCAATTGTCTTATTTTGGCCTTGTATCCCTATTCACCTAGTACAACTATGTAAAATTTAGGTGCCAAAGGGTAAGTGGAAGGTGGATTTTGAACTCCTCCAAGTTGTCAAGAAACCCACTAAAAGTAGACAGTGTTGTCTATAGGATTTAGAAGGAGGTTGACACTATGCAATGCCTTTGGAAAGTCCTAGACATAATCTTGAAAAAGGAAATAATTCCAAAAAAATCAATAATTATTCTTGAGTACTTAGGTCATGAGGAAGAATCAAATTGCATTAAATAACCTTTTGGGCATGTCCCCTATCCGTACACAGGGCAACATATATAATGAAGGCAATATTTCAAGAAAAAACAAGGAGATTGTGTTGAGAGTTATTAGGAAGAAACTAGCTCCTAGTATGAGTGTTATAATGCTAAATTCAATCTCAACAAGACCTATACACCCCTAATATGATCCAAATGATCCTAAATACAAACTATAGGCCTCAGATTATGTGAGTGAAAGGGGGTTTTGAACTCAAGAAAAGTATAAAAGTGAGTGAAATGATATAATACGATGATATAAAGGAAACTAAAGGATTTTATATACCTTTTAGGGTAAAAACCTACCTTGGAAACCTACATTAGGGGCAAAATATGCACTTATAGTCCTACAAGAAAGTGATGACACAGTCAAGTCATGGGAGCATATAAGGAGCTTGAGTATTTATGACAAGATTAGTGAAGGTTTAAGTCTCTAAAATGGATAAAATCACCCTTATAAAATTCATTCCCATGATCTTTAACCAAGCCTAATGGGCTCATTAAGGTTATTTGTGTCCTACAGGCAATGACAATAAGGAAGGTGAAGGATTGAAATGCTAAGTATAGAGCAAGGAAGGAGGTGATGAGCTCAAATTGGAATAAAAGGATGGTAAAATAATTTATTAAAGTCTATTTAAAAATATATATCACCCCAAAATAGGTACATCTATATAATATACCCTATTAACCTTGGAAACCTATAGGCATGGTCTTAGTTAGAGAAGAACAAGATATGAGTTTAATTTCCTAGGAAGGAAAGGAAGATTTAAAATAGTATAACATGACTACCTATCATAAAATTAATTTATTTTCATACCTAGAACACTCACCACATTATTTAAAATATTTTCACCTATACAATGTATGTTTCAGTCTGTACAGGTAGGCTAGAAGACCCTTAGTTCAAAAGGGAATCAAGTGTTTTCACTAAAAAGAGGGGTATAAGATAGTTTAAAAATATCCATGATTTTTAAATTAATATTATAACCATGTTTTAGAAACATATGATCATGTAAATTGTGTGTAAGTAGTAGCTATAGG
Organism: Torreya grandis; assembly: GCA_037957365.1. Lineage (NCBI taxonomy): Eukaryota > Viridiplantae > Streptophyta > Pinopsida > Cupressales > Taxaceae > Torreya > Torreya grandis. Next base: position 1,587,139 of record JARHVA010004331.1, on the reverse strand, counting down.
GAGATTTGAGCAAAAATAAGTAAAAAGTAAGGTTTTTGCCCCCTTTTTTGATAAGATTGAAATGGTTGGACTACTTAGACATGGAATTTGGAAAAACACTTTCATAAAATTTTCCATCAAGAATTTTGGATCTAAAAAAATATTCACTTTTCCTAAAAAAATAGGAATAATACCCTCTACTTTGTCTTAGAGTAGGTCACTCCTTCCATGCACAAGAATGACAGTTTTAGGGAAAAATGTTGGATAGTGAACAAAAGGGTAGTCTAATAAATTTTTGAGGTTTTAATAGTTGGGGTAAACATATATGAAAATTATAAACCATCCTATAATGTTATAATACCAAGGAGATGGTCTAGATAAGAAGGTCTGCAGGTAGACCTAGTAGGAATGCTTGCAAACCCTACCCCAAATGAGATGTCACTTCAAGTTATAACTTTATAAAATATCTATAATGTTTTGTATGATTCATAGGTGGGTAAATATTATGTTTTAATTATGTATGAATTCATTAAAAGTGAATATTTTCATCTTTTGGTTCACAAAGTGCAAACAAGACTATTTGCAAGGCATAAGTCTTATCCTAAAATAGCGGTCATCTCCATTTTGGGTTATTGGTGAGCTATCCCAAGGATTGTAAAATGTTTATAGTTAAGATAAAAAATTTAGGAAGATTTTTTTATTAATAAAACTCCATATAAATCCATATATAACCTTAGGCATACTGAAACCATCACTAGAAGCATGAAAGCAATTTGAAGGTCAACTCCCATCACTCATATATTTCACTAATGTTTTCATGGTACCATGAGTAATTTATATATGTTATTTAAAGTACTTGAATATCCCTTAGTGTAATTTATAAGGATTTTAAATGTTTGACCTTTATGAATAAAGGTTAAGAGTCCAGGGCACTCAAAACCCTTGTAAAACACTTATAAAGACTTGATTTGAGAAAGGAAGAAAATGAGGTATCCAAATAAAATTTAATTTCCATGAAAACACCTATATTATGTAGAGTAATTTCTTTATATTCTACACTTGTTATTCATTTTTATGGAAGTGTATGGAATAGGCCAAAACATGGCTCATTTTAACCATTTTGTGTGGTGTGCAGGCTATAGGAGGAGTTTGGAGATGAAATAAATTTTGGTATGGATCTATACAATTGATATAACTCCAAAAATTCATTTAATCTCATGAATAATTTTATAATTACCCCAACTAGGCTCTCACTTTTAGTGAGTCTAGTGAACCAACTAGTGAACACTTAGGGAAAGTGGTGAAAAGTAACTAGGGAAGCCTTTTAAAGTTTTTTTTATTGAAAATGATGATATGAGGACCTTTTTAAAGTTTACTTACCTCTTTTTAATATATTATTTTTGAAAATTTGGATTTTTTTAATTCTAAGTGTATAGGGTGCATGTAAAAGAGCCATTTTGAAACTACTAAGGATGATTTCATATGTCCATAAGAATAGGGATGGTCAAGGATAAATAAAATTCATGTGGGGACTTTTTTATAACCCCTCTTGCTTATAAAAACCATCAAACTTGACCATATGTGAAGATAAGGAAATTTTGGAAGGTAAATCATGAAGGTAGTTTCCTATGCTAGAATTGTGGTTTTATGCCACTTTTTCACCATTCTTATGACTTGTTTTGGATAATTATACCTCTATGACATGGTATAACTTACCCAACATCTCTTCCATATGAAAATTTAATTTATTATTTCAAGGTCACACATTTCCAAGTGACCTTTGGACTTCTTTTGCTTTTTCCTACTCTTAAAGCTATAAATATGCATTCTCTTGGCTCTTTTGGGTAGCCTCCATTGGTTGATGGGGAAAATATGGCCAAATTTGTATCTAGAAGACTCTTAATGAAATATAAAAGTTATTTTATATGCACATATTTTACTATTGAGTATATGTTTAAATGTTGTTGATAATGTCTAGTGAAAGATTTACTTTTCTAGCATGCCAATCTATGGTCACTCACCAATGTGGAAAAGGGATGTTGTTGCAGGTATTTTTTAATATTTTTTACTAATTGTATGAGTGTCTTATAAGTGGTATATTTTTTATTATTTTTTTGGAATCATTCATCACCCTCCTAAGTGTCAAGTACCTTCTTGAATCTACCACATGAAATATTGACGTGGCAATGCCTTTTATGTTGTGAGTTTATGTGAAACATCCTTGTTTGTATTTAGGTAGTGGATTTTCAATAAATTAGGAGGATAATATATATTGGTGAATGACCATATTTGGTTTAAATATTTTCTTTTTCTAATCCCTTTTCATCTACTATTGCTAAGTATTGAAGAGTTTCAAAGAGTGCATCAAGGGGAGCTAGCTCCTCATCTAGAGATTCATTTCTCAACATTATCACCAATAGCAAGAGAAACATCTTCATGGTGTCATTTGGATGAGGATAATTATTCATCTCCTTAGGGGTGCAAACCCAAGTGTCAATAGTTTTTGGCATGCCTGATGGGTCTTCTAAGTGTTAGAAGATTGTTTAAGATTGGTACTGGTCTTAGCGTAGTTGAAGGTAAAATAAGCATCTACATTTAGTACCTAAAGACTCCATTGAATATTTCAAGTATTTGGTTGATGATCAGTCCTTTTTTACATGCTAAAGGTAATCACTAGGTCTACTGCTAAAGGTGTACCTTTGGAGTTTGTGCAACTACCTCCATATTCCACCAAAAGGTTTAGGTTTGTAAGCACTCATTCTTATAAAGGAGATTTTATGTTTAAAGCTTCTACATTTTTTTTACATTCCATTCCTAAAATCTATAGTGATCATTCTAAGATGGATAGGAGGAAAAATTTTATGCCTTTCACTAGATCATCTCCTTTAAATCTTGTTCAATATGATCAAATTCCAAGAGTAGCCCTCAAGAGTGTTCCAACCTTTAGTGGGGAGGGTCCTATTAATGCCATTGATAATATTAGAAATATAGATAAATTTTTTAATATCAACAATATTACCCAAGATAATGTGTCTATTAGGTTGTTATCTTTGTCCTTCAAAGGTAATGTCTTGGATTGGTATGGTACTTTACCTCAAAACTCTATTGGATCATGGGATAAATTAGGAGACCTATTAACTAAAAGGTTTGGGGAGAAGAGTGACTACCTATCTCTAGCTAAGAAATTGACCACCATTAAGAGGGAACCTCATGAATTTATTCAATATTTTAATACTAGGTTCCAAAAAACATGGGATAGGATCCCAACCCTTATGAGACATACCCCAAACTATGCATTTATCTATTACCTAAAGGCATTAAATAGTTATGTGGATGATGATTAAATATATGGGTGGGAATACACTCCTTACTACCTATGAGATATCCATATATGTAGAAAAATATTTTGTTCAAGCAGGGAAGATTGCTCTTAGGCCTCCAATGCCACTGTTCCCTAATTTGTAACCTCTTAGCCAAGTTGCTCCTCCTACCTTAGCCCATTTTCCTAGTAGTGTAAAGTATACCATGCTTCCTTTCAATGTGATCCATGAGGTTAAAATTTTACTACAAAGTGTCACTAATGAGTTTGTTTCCATCAAAATGAAAGAAGCCCAGAGTTATAGGCCATATTAGTTGTATAATTAGTTTGGACAAGCCAATAAACCTCCTTTTCAAGTAGGCAAGGTCAAATCAGCCAAGATAGGTCTTATCAAAGCTATAATCCCAATTTTACCTCATCCTCCAAGGCCATTTTTCCCACTAAAAATAGTCTAGTTCAAGAATAACCATGTTATCCATATTTTAAACAAGGCCAAGAATAGGTTGCTTATGCAAATGAAATGCATAATCAAGCTATGGAAATGTAAGGAGATTAAGTGCTGTAAGTTCTAAAGTTTTAAATTAAAATGCAACATGGGTTTTAAAATGGTCAATTTAAATCTAATTTCACTCTCATTAATCATTTGGAGGAAGAGTTTTGTGCCATAGATCATTTGGCAAATCCAAGCAACATTAATGTTAGTGTGGTTTCCAACACTAGATCAAAAAGGAGGGATATTGATAAAGCTCAAGGAACCAATCAAGCACATGATTTGAACCATATTTTATCTACTATAGTTATTTGGTCTAATAAATCTCCTAAAGTTCTAGAAAATTAGAGGGTTCCAAACTTTAGGCTAAATCTTATAACTCTACCTCGACAAGATACATCACAAGGTGCCAATGTTCGTAGAAAGACCCCCAAGGTAAATAATCCTTCCATAAATGTGGTGGACCAGATGAAAAAGCTTCATATGAATATCTAATTATGGGATTCCTTGAAAATACTAGGGTAGAAAGAAATACTTCAAAAGGAAGTACATGGATTGAGTAAGCAAGCTAGCCCATCTAGACATGACAATGTGGTCTTAGTGAATGGGACCCAATCAATTGATGGTCAAGTAAAGAAGAATGAGAAGACTCCTCATTTTTATTTATCTCTAATCATTTTTGATTTCTTGGTTCATAATTTCATCATAGATAGTGGGGGTTAGTACTTCATTTATACCCAGATTTATAGCAGATAAACTAGGCCTAAAGTATGATCCAATGACTAAGGGAGTCTTATAATTAGATGGAACACCAGACAAGACTTTGGGGATAATAAAAAATTTGAATTTGATAATTAATACTTTTCCTAATTTACCTATTATTCATGATGTGGTTGTGGTAGAATGACCTCCATACTTTTCCCTTTTCTTGTCAAGAGATTTTACAGCTAAAATAGGTGGGTACTTGGTAGCTAATTGGTCCTACATGGTGTTTAAGACAAATTATGGTACTAAGGTGAATATTAAATCTGAACCTATCCAAAAATATCACTTGGAACCATACTCACATAAGGTGACAAATGTTAACTATGCCATCATTCATGAAGAGGAGCTTCACATTGACCAATCTCCATCATCTTCCCTTGAGGGAGTTTCTATTTTTTTCCTAGATGAATGGGGAAATGAACACTATGAACATGATCATTATAAGTTTATTTAATAATATGGTCTTGGGGTCTAATATATGCATGAGAATGATTACTTCATACCTAATCTAGTGAAGCCAAGTGAAGAGGTGAATGGTTTATGGCAGCTCTTCTTTGATGGGTCTAAAAGCAAGATTGGGGCAGGTGGTGGAGCAATGTAGGTTTCACCTTCAAAAGAAAATTTTCAAACTTTATATTCCAATTATCATTAAATTTTAATGTATTATAATATTAATCCCTTATTCATGGACTTGAATGGGTTAAGAAAAGAGGGAGTAAAGAGCTTCAAGTGTATGGAGATAGTGAGTTTGTTGTGAATCAAGTTAGAGGGCATAATTTGACCAATAACTCCTTGCTCAAGTCCTAAAAGCATAGATTTTGGGATATTTTAGAAGAATTAATGGATTTTAACATCACATATATTCCAAGGGGAATATAATAAGCATATTGATAGGTTGGAATCTATTGGTGCTCAATTTGATGTTCCAAAACACATAAAAGAAGATAAGAAGCAAGCTCATCTAAATGTGATTCTTAGGCCATCCATACTGGATAATGTCACCAATTGGTAGGTCTTTGAGAGTGACCAAAAAATAACCATTTTTATGAAATATGAGGCTGAGTTGTCTATAAAAAATCAGTCCAATCTTCAACAACAATATGAAGGGAAGATTGTCCAATTAAAGTCTAGAAAGTTTCCCAAAGGCCTAGTGTCTCTTGAAATAATATTCAATGACGATGACCAGCTAAAGAAAGAGAAAGTAAGAATGTATACCAAAAAATAAAACTATGAAAATTTGGAGATATTTAAGGACAAGATACTTTCACTTGGAAAGGTATGCACTAGTTAAGAGACACATGATTTCATTGAATTATGTGAGTTTAGTGATATTTTTGCATGGGAGTATAGTGACTTGATGGGTTTCTATCCAAGCTTGGCTCACCACATCATATATATAGATGAAAATTCCAAGCCCATAAATAAAATAAAAAGGCTAATAAATCCCAAGATTTAACCACTCATGAAGAAAGAGCTCACTAAGTTGATTGAATCTAGAATCATTTTTCCTATCAAGCATTTTTCTTGGTTGGCCAACTTAGTCTCTATTAGAAAGATGAATTATGAGATAAAATTGTGTGTGGAATTTAGAGACTTTAATAGGGTCTCTTTGAGAGATAATTATCACCTCCCTTATATGGAGAAGATTCTACAAGTTGTGGTAGATAGTGAGAGGTTTTTTCTCCTAGATGGTTATTCTAGGTACAATCAGATTTTGGTGAAGGAAAGTGACCAATACAATACAACCTTCACCACTAAATGGGGAAAATATAACTATAGGAAGATGAAATTTGTATTATAAAATTCTATAGATACTTTCCAACATGAAATGGATATGTATTTCCAAGGATTAATCAATGCCATTGTATTGGTTTATCTTGATGATGTGACAATTTTCTCTAAGGATGCAAATGATCATTTGAATCACCTAAATCAAGTATTTGAGAGGTGTAGAGAGTATGTGATATCTTTAAATCCCAAGAAGTGTGTGTTTTTTGTCCATTAAGGTAAAATACTAGAACATATTATTTCTAAGAAAGGCTTGCCCATTGATCATGAGAGAGTGAATGTTATCTTTGCATTATCTTTGCCTAAGCATAAGAAAGATTTGCAAAGTTTTTTTGGTAAGCTTAATTTCATAAGGAGATTCATTTATAACTTTGATAACTTATTTAAGCCTATAAAATACATGTTAAGGAAAGATGATATGTTAACTTAAACAAGAAGGAGAAAGGAAAGTTTTGAAGAGATAAAAAAAGCCATTGCCCAAGATCCAACTCTTGAAAGTCCAAACTTTTCCAAGGATTTCAACTTATATACTTTTAGGAATGAAGAATTAATCTCTGCCATGCTAAATCAAACAAATGATGAGAATTTGGAACAACCTATTGCCTATTTTAGGTAATTTCTAGAGGGTTATGAGGTAAGTTACACTTATGTTGATAAATAAGTGCTTTCAGTTGTTAGGAGCCTATAGAAATTTAGACACATGCTATCAAATAATAAGATTCACATACTTGTGCCTCGTCCTTGTGTGAAGTAATTTATATTGAGAAAATATTTGAATGAGAAAAGGGTAGGTTGAATGACCAAGGTAATGGAGTATGATGTGGAAATCAAGACAACCAAGCTATTGGATGGAAAAGGGCTATGTGAACATCTTGATTCAGAATCGAAAGAGAAAAGAGAGGTTGTTTTGGAACTCCATGATGACCTTATAGTAGTTTTACCTTTATCTATGAGGATTTGGACACAAGACATGATTAATTTCCTTCAAACTAGTGAGTGTCAACAAGGTCTTGATAGAGCTATAATAAGGTACTTTAGGTTGTATGGAGTGGTATTTAAGAATGAATTTTTAGGTGTGTTGTTGAGGTGTATTGATTTGGATTAGATTGACAAAGTATCACATGAGTTCCATGATGGACTAACTGGTGGTCATTTTGCTCCAAGAACTATAGCTACTAAGATTATGAGGGATGGTTACTTTTGATATAGCTTGTTCAAGGAGACCCATGCTTGGGTAAGAAAATGCCAAAAGTGTGCTCTTTTTGATGGAAAAAAAAGCTAGCTGCCTTACCTCTTCACCCAACCCAAGTTGAACAACCCTTTATGCACTAGGGTTTGGATTTCATAGGCCTAATCAATCCACCTTCTAGTTCTACCCATAAATGGGTGTTGACTACCACTGATTAATTTACAAGATGGGTGGAGGATATAGCTCTCAAAGATGCAAATGAAAACTCAATCCTAGACTTTTATGAGAGTATAGTAACCAAGTTTGGAGCTCCCTCAACAATCATCTCAGATAATGCATTAACCTTTCTAGAAGCATGGACAAGTGAATGGTCTTTGAAGTATGGCATCTATCTGAGCACCTCCTCCAACTATTATACCCAAGGAAATGGACTAGCTGAGTCCACAAACAAGAATCTAATTAGGATTATAAAGAGGATAATGGAGGAGAATCAAGGGATGTGAAATCATAAGTTAAAGATAGCCGTTTAGACTGATAGGATCACCCTAAAAAGAGAAATTAGAAACTCACAATACACACTTGTGTAAGGAATGGAGGATAATATTCCTATCTCACTTGAGTTACTAGCATTAGACCTCACCTATCAGCTGTAATTGATGGAGAATGAGAGCATGGAAGTCATGTTGTGTGAGTTAATGGAGCTTGAGGAGACAAGAGATCAGCCTATGAAAACTATGACCACTCATCAAGAACAAACAAAGAATTATTTTGAAAAGATGCCAATAAGTTTCAATGAAGTAGACATTGTCTTAAAATGGGATGAAGATAGGGCCAAAACTAGAAGACACACAAAGTTTGATGCTTTATGGAGTGGCCTATATATGATCACTCAATGCAAGTCACATAATGATTTCCAAATTTAAAATTTGTATGGAGAGGAGATTCATATCCCAGTTAATTGGATACAAATAAAGCATTATTACTAAGGTTCTCTTCTTCCCTTGTACACTATTTCTTGCTTTCCTTTATTCCCTAAGTGCTTATGCACAAGTGTGAGTTTGTCCTTGTCTTGTAAGAGTTGTCTTTGTTTGGTCTTTTTGTTATTGGTGTGGTGTGTTTTATTTATGTTTCTTTTTTTCATTTCCTTTTTAGTCATCTTTAATAATCCATTGACTCCATTGGCATTGGATCGATAAGGCTACTAGTTTCTAACATAGACAAGCATGTTTCCCCTAGGAGTTGGCAAAAGTGTTGACCAAATTTGACCTTTGGTAAAATTTGAGTCAAATCCTAAATTTATAAACTTTTAATAAGTTTATCCATGTCCTATATGGGTTTCATTTTGATCTAGATGTTCACTTATCCCTAGCCTAACATTGGTATAAAGTCTAGCCCTTTGTACTAGTCAAGTCAATAAAAGTCAACCCTAGTCAAACATGGTCAAATTTGGTCAAAATAATAATATATTTGTTTATTCCTAATATGGTTTTTAATGTGATTTATGATCTTTATAAGTCATCAAATTGCATTTACCATATTCAATATGCAAAAAATGCCTTGTGGGCCCACTTTTGAGCTAAGAAAGAGGACTTATACTGATGGATAAAGTGATAAACTTGCCACCAAGTTATGGAAAATGTGGGAGAGGTAAAATGATTTTATATTAAAGTTTTTGATAATTCAATATTCAATTATAGTCAGAAAAGGGGAGTTTCTCCTTATTTATAGGCCTTCTTGGGCACTTGTACAATCGCCATGATCTGATATTTAGCTAAAAATGTAGGTGGGTGTATCTTAACATTATTAAAACCATTTTAAAGTTTTAAATTCAATTATAATTCATAAATATGCATCTATAGCTCATTTTTATTCCTTTTCCTCTTGGCATGCAAAGAAAGGTCAACTTCAAGCACTTGATACAGAAGGTATAGGTAGAGTTGGGAGGAGTGATTCTATAGGTGGATTTTAACATGAATAAAATTAATTTTAATAATATTATTTTGTATTTTGGTTCACCCTCCTTTATGAAAAATCATTAACAATTTAGGTAGCCTTTTGTAGAATAACAACCAAGAGGGGTACATTTATGCATCTATTTCTAGGTTTTAGAAGTCCTTAGGTCTGTGTGATCTAGATGAGGTTTTTTTAGGATGGAATAAATATCCATGATATTCTTAACATATAACACTTCATTTCTCATTATTTTTTAAGGAGATCTCAAATGGTGCTTATTTCTTAAAGATTGTAAAGTTGGGTGTAGGACCTATGTTTTTCCAACATTTAGAGGAGATTCATGGTGGTGATAATGTGCTTGACATTAATGTATGAATATATATTTCATGTAATAATATTGTGGGAAGTCCAACTAGCACCCTTCTAAAGCCAAATTGCCCATCTTTACCTCATTTATTGCCTTATCACTTTCAGTCAAATTTATGCTTGGTTCATGAAGTTATATAGAGGTGAGAGAGTTTGAAGTACATGGTGGGATAAATTTTGATCTTTAACATCACCATATAATCATTATTTTCATGTCATTAATATATGGGATGGTATATGAGCAAGTTTCACTTCAAGGAAGGTTATCTCCATTTTTGGCTCTCAGTTCCCAAATGTGGAAAATAGAGGTTCTAGAGTCTTTATGGATTAATATTTACCTTGGTGAAGGAAATTTTCATTAATTATGTTGTTTTTGCCTTATATCCATATTCACCTAGTATAATTATGCCAAATTTGGGAGCCAAAGGGTAAGTGGAAGGTGGATTTTGAACTCTTCCAAGTTGTCAAGAAACCCATTGAAAGTAGACAGTGTTGTCTACAGGATATAGAAGGAGGTTGACACCCTATAATACCTTTGGTAAGTCCTAGAACTAATATTGTAAAAGGAAAAAATTATAAACAACTCAAGAATGAGTCTTGAGCACTTAGTTTATGAGGAAGAATCATATTGCATGAAATAACCTTTTGGCCTTGTCCCCTGTCTGTACACAGGGCATAGTATATAGTGAAGGCAATATTTAAAGAAAGATCAAGGAGATGGTGTTGAGGTTTCCTAAGAAGTAAAGAGGTAATATTATGAGTTTTATAATTCTAAATTAAATCTCAAAAATACCTATACACCCCTAATATGATCCAAATGATCCTAAATACATCCTCTAGACCTAGGATTATGCACCTATAGCCAAAGGTATTGAGGGTGTGAACTTAGTCAAGAGTGAAAGGGGTTTTTAAACTCAAGCAGAGCATAAAAGTGAGTGAAATTATATAATGTTATTATATAAATGAAAATAAAAGATTTTTTTACCTTTAAATCTAAACATGTACCTTGGAAACCTACGATAAGGGGAAAATATGCACTTACAGTCATGCAAGAAAGTGGTGACACAGTCAAGTCATGGGAGCATATAATGAGCTTAAGGATTTGTGAAAATATGAGTGAAGGTTTAAGTATATAAAATGGATAAAATTATAATTCTAAACTTCATTCCCATTATCTTTAAACAAGCCTAATGTGCTAATTAAGGTTGTCTCAGTCTTTCAAGCAATGATAAGAAGGAAGGTGAAGGATTAAAATGCTAAGTATGGAGTAAGGAAGGAGGTGATGAGATAAAATTGGAATAAAATTAGGGTAAAATAAGTTAGGAAATTCTATTTAAAACTTTATATCACCCTAAAATAGGTACATCTACAGAATATACCTTTTTCACCTTGGAAACCTACAGACAGGGTCCTAGTTAGAGAAGAACAAGATATGAATTTGACTTCCTTGGAAGGAAAGGAAGATTAAAAATAGTATAACATGACTACATATCATAAAATTAATTAATTTTCATTCATATAATACTCACCACATGCATAATTACCTTTTCACCTATACAAGGTATGTCTCAGTCTATATAGGTAGGATAGAAGACCCTTGGTTCAAAAGGGAAACAAGTGTTTTCACTAACAAGAGGCATATATGATAGTTAAAAAATATCCATGAGATTTAAATTATGATTATAACCATGTTTAAGATACATATTATCATGTAAATTATATGGAGGTATCAGCTATAAGGAGATTTGAACAAAAATAAGCAGAAATTAGGGGGTTTGCCCCCTTTTTGACAAGATTGAGATGGTTAGACCACTTAGACATGGAATATGACAAAAAAAAATTGGTAAAATTTTTCATCAGGAAGTTTTTGAGCTCAAAAATATTCAATTTTCCTAAAAAAATATGCTTAATACCTTTTTTTTGTCTCAAAGGTAGGTCACTCCTTCCATTCACAAGAATGACAGTTTATGTGGAAAATGTTGGATAGTGAACCAAAGGAAAGTCTAATAAATTTGTGAGGTAATAATATATGGGGGAAAAATATAGGTACATTATAAACCATCCTATAATTTTTTAATACCAAGGAGATGATCTGGACAAGAAGGTTTGTAGGCAGACCTAGTAGGAAAGCATGCAAACCCAACCCCAAATGAGATGTCACTTCGAGTTATAAATTTTTCCAAGAACTATAATGTTTTTTATGATGACTATATGGGTAAATATTATTTTTTAATTCTATATTAATTAATTTAAATTTAAAACTGTCATCTTTTGGTTCACAAAGTACAAACATGCCTATTGGCAAGGCATAAGTCTTATTCTAAAATAGGGGTCATCTCCATTTTGGGCTCTTGGTGAGTTATCCAAAGGATTTTAAAATGTTTATAGGTAAAATTAAAAGTTTATAAAGATTTTTATTGACAATTAAAATCAATATCAATCCATATCTAACCCTAGACATACTAAAACCTTCACAGGAAGCATGAAAGCAATTCGAAGGTCAACTTCCATCACTCATATCTTTCATGAATGTTTGCATGGGACCCTAAGTCCTTTATATAAGTTATTAAAATTAATTTAAGATCCATTAGTTGAATTTATAAGTATTTTAAATGTTTGACCTTTATGAACAAAGGTTAAGAGTCCAAGCCACTCAAACCCCTTGTAAAACCCTTATAAAGACCTGATTGGAGAAAGGAAGCAAATGAGGTATCTAGATGAAATATAATGGACATGAAAACAATTGTATGATTTAAAGGACTCTCTATATATTATACACATGTTATTAATTTTTATGGAAGTGTATGAAATAGGCTAAAAGATCAATCATTTTAATTTTTTTTTGTGGTGTGCAGGTTATAGGAGTTAGTAAATGAAACAAAGTTTGGGATGAATCTTTAAAATTGATATAAATCCCAAAATTAATTTAATTTCATGAATCATACCCTATGTTCCCTAACTAGGCTCTAACTTTCAGCCAATCTAGTGAACCAGTTAGTGAACACTTAGGAAAAGTGGTGAAAAGCAACTAGGGAAGCCTTTTAAAGGTTTTTTCTTGAAAATAATGATAGGAGAACCTTTTAAAAGTTTCATTCCCTCTTGTTCATATATTATTTTGGAAAATTGGGAGTTTTTTAATGCCAATTGAAGAAGGTGCATGGAAAAGAGTCATTTTGAAACTACCAAGGATGATTTTGCATGTCCATAAGAATAGGGATGGTTAGGGATCAATCCAATGCATGTGGTGACTTTTTATAACCCCTATTTCTTATACCAACCATCAGACCTAACCATATGTATAAATAAGGTATTTTTGGAAGGTAAATCATGAAGGTAGTTTCCTATGCTAAAATTGTAGGTTTTGTGCCACTTTTCACCATTATTATGACTTATTTTGGATAAGTAGACCTCTATTACATGGAATAGCTCACCCATATTCTCTTTCAAATTAAAATTTAAGTAATTATTTCAAGGTGACACGTGTCTAAGTGACCTTTGGACTTCTTTTGCATGATCCTACTCTCAAAGTTATAAATATGCATTCTCTTGTCTCTTTTGGGTAGCCTCCATTGGTTGATGGGGAAACTCTAGCCAAATTTTTATTTTAAATACTATTGAAGAAATATAAAAGTTATTTTCCATTCACATATTGTACTATTTAGTATAGGTTTTAATCTTGTTGATAATGTCTAGTGAAAGAGTTACTTTTCTAGCATGTCAATCTATGGTCACTTACCAATGTGCAAAAGGGATATTATTGAAGGTATTTATTATTATTATTTACTAAATTTATGAGTTTATTAAAAGTTCTATATGATTTATTATGTTTTTTGAATCATTCATCACCCTCCTAAGTGTGAAGTAACTTCTTGCATCTAACTCATGAAATACTGATGCGATAATGCCTTTGATGTTGTCAATTTATGTGAAACATCCTTGTTTATCTTTAAGTAGTGGATTCTCAGTTAAGCAAGAGGATAATATAATTGGTGTATCACTATATTTGGTTTAAATATTTTCTTTTTATAATCCCTTTTCATCTACAATTGATAAGTATATAAGAGTTTCAAAGAGCACATCAAGGGGAGCTAGCCCCTCATCGAGAGATTCATTTCTCAACATTATCACCCATAACAAGAAAAATGTCTCCATGGTGACACTTGGATGAGGATAATTATGCATCTCCTCAAGGTTTAAAATTATAGTGTCAACATTTACCAAGTTTTAGGTTAATGTTTTAAGGTTAAAGCAAAAAAAAGTGTTTTAAGGTATCTTGAGTATATAGAATGGAGTCTTCTAAGCCCAAAAAGAATTTTGAAGTGTTCATTATAACATGTAACCTATGAATTAGAACCTAATATATTGAGTATATGTGGAATGTTCATAGATAATATCTCTAGGCATTATTTTTTAAGATGAGGGTCAATCCTTTATGAACAATCGTTAACACTAGAAATAGTGTTAATCCTCTCTAAAACCCAAACACTGACCCAATTTAAAATATCAACTCTAAATTGATCTTAATGGATTTTTCTGGGTAGTTTATATTTTGGATCATAAATTCACCTCTCTCAATAATCTCTAGGTGTGATTGGTTTATCAAGTGAGTGAGTGGACCCTACAAGAAAGGCCTTATTTCATAGAGATTTTTTGTAGCAGTCAAATTTGACTGAGTAAAAGTTGTTAAATGGATGAAGGTTTAAGATTGAGAATTGTATTTAATTTAATTTTTTTTATAATTAGGTTATATCCATAAATGGAGATAAAATGGTCAAATAATGTGACTAGTCATCAACAGACCTAGTGATGCAAATAGTGATAAAACTAGGCAAAAGTGAGAAGGTGATTAAGGATGTGTTATCATGGATTAGTGATGAATTAAAGTACATGGATATTTTTTTAAATAATTTTAATGAATTTTTATATTTGATCTTAATATTTTTATATAATTTTATATATCAATAAGTTTCTCTCAATTTGACTTGTCTAGCTCAGTGAGGTTTGTGTACAGTGAGGCCATGAGATTGGTCTGTAAGACAAATAATTTATTAGAGGTTGTTATGAGGATGTTTTAATATAATATTAATGTTTATAATTTGTTCTAAGGTATTCATTAATTTTTCATTGATGTCACGAAAGTGTGATTGATGTTATTATGAGTTGTCTTTGTTTTTCTTGAAGTTGAGTTCATGGGCCATGTACTTGAGAGACCTAGTGAGAAGACATAAAATTTATAGTAGATGAGGTGAGAATTATAAGTTCTATAATAAGAATATTTGAAATTTTTTATCTTGGTATTATGATTTATGACATGATAATGATGTGTTGAGATCATTAAAATAGGTTTCAAGGTGTGTTCAAGGTCTAATTATGGCTTACAAGTTTTAGGCCTACAAAGCAAAGAGATCTAGTATGGCCTAATGAGGGGTAAAGATAATTTTTAAAATTTAATAATATCATGAGAGAATTTTCATAGGTTTTATAGTTTGTATCAAGTGTGTTTACCAAGTCTGAGGTCAAAATCTAAAGGATAAATCATTAAATGTGATCTTTAGGTTTTTCTGGTGCATAGAATGAGGTATAACAGGCTCAAGAAGAATTTTATTATGCTCGTTGGCATGTGAAACATTTTAAAGATATAATAATAATGTCTTGGAATTTTTTAAGGTTCCTATCTCAAATAAACTTGCATTGGTTTTAGATTTGAGGGGTAATCCTTTATGAATGGAAGGTAGTCTAAACCCTATTAAAACCCTCATAATGACATAATATAGAAGATCTTTTTGTAAAGTAATCAAAATGGTTTTTTTAACCTATTATTATGATTTTATTTTTTATTAAACTCACTTAGGTACCTCTAAGTCGAATTTGTCTATTATAAGAGTGAATGGCAGCTACAGAAAACCCCTTTTCTCATATTTTTGATGTAGTAGGCAAGGTTGAATAGGTCAAATCATGAAAATGATTGGAGGATGATGTGTAATAATTTTATTTTATGCCCATGTAAGTTTATAATCATGTTTAATACCTTAAATATGTTAAACCGGTCATGGAAGTTGACCTATCGCTAAATAGGCCTAATGAGGAAGATAGTGAGAAAGCCATGTAGAAGTGAGAATTATATTAAAGATGGGTTGCAATGGATTAGGTATGGATCCTAATGCATGGGTTAATTTTTAAATATTTATATCACATTTTTCCCATGAATATAATATTTGAATATGCTCATATACAAGCATAACTTTGCTTTCAAAGTGACCTATCTAACATAGTGATGTCTATGTAGAGTGAAGAAATGAGATTGGTCTGTAAGATCAATATTGATATTTAACCATGTAATATATATTTTTTAATATATTATAAATATTATTAAATATCATATAAACCCATTTTAAGTTCATAAAAATGTCTATACAAGTGTTCTACGTCTTGGTTTCCATGACTATGTTTTGGAGCTATATGTAGTTTTCTATGTGTGAGTGAAAATGATGTTATTGAGCCATTATGCATATATTAAAAGAATAAAATTCACATTAAGTTTTTATATATGTATATATGTTAATTTTAATGTATTTTTATTCATGATATACTCTTATGAAGGTTGGAAAAGTCAAATGTTCTTGATTGGGTTTTGAAGCCTATGTGTATTTTTGAGTGAACATATGAAAATGATCAATTTGAGGTATTTTGACCTATATGGTATAGTCTAATGGAAATTATGATTAATATGAGGTCATTATGTTATATCCATGTGATTATAATATTGGTTTATGTGAAAAAGTTGAGTATATGCTTCATATTTTCAAGATAGAATTTTTGGCAGTGAGAATGGCTAATTGTGAGTAGGCCTAATAACATGGTTCAATGAGTGAAATGAGATAAATGATGTTGGAGACCTAAGTTGAGATTATAAAAATTATAATTGAAGTGTGTCTAAATTTTTTCATCCATTTTTTGAGGCTCAAGGTGGTCAAGGTGAAAAATGTGCCTTGAGAAGACCTAATTGTATTAGCTCTCTATTAGGCCTAATGATACTTTTAGTCCTTATGGGTGATGACCAACATATGTAGTGGGTGTTTAAATTGTGAATTTTTTTTTTTTTGATATATTAAAAGTGTTATATAATAATGGATTTTTTTTTCTAACCAAGATGGGTGAGAGCAAGAGTCAAGTATAAAAAAAAGGTTTAATAAGCCTAATTTGACTAGTTACAATATTAAAGGATTGAATGAATGATATAGATGTTTGAAAAATAGGTAAATGGTTTTAATACCATAAAATATGTGTTTTTAATATGTCATGAATATTTAATAGTGATTATACATGTGATTAATAAGGTTATGTGACCTAATTCTACTAAGAAAAGGGTTAGTTGAGCGAAGAGTCCTAATAGACTATTTGAGAGATATAGAAGAGTGTGAAGAGTAAAGGAGGTGATAATCATCATTTGAGTGAGAAAAATGTATTAAAATGTGATTATAGGTTATATATGGATGATTTTGTGTTGAGTCACCTAGGGGGTTGGTGCCTCCTTAAAATTTGGTGCTTGTTAAAGGACTAGTTGAGTTGGTGCTTGACTAGTGATGGGTTGGTGCTCTTTATGGGGTTGGTGCCTCACTAAAATTTCATTAATTGCTTATTGTAATATATTCCAAGATATGTTTTATTATGATTTATCCTCCATTAATGTTTCTTACATAGATGTTATGCTTATATGTTATGTTCATACTTCATACTCATATGAATGCTTGATTATGCATTGTTATATCTCTAGATTAGTTTGAATGATTAATGAATTCTATATGGAATTGAAAAAAAAAAATTATTTTGATTCACCCCCTCTCTTATTAGTTTCACTTATAATAATTGGTATCATATCAAGGTCCCTTATGTAGGCCTTTTAGTCTAAGGGAGATATTTGGAGCACAAGTATGGATTTTGATAATGAAAGTATTTATTATGATTGAAATGAAAATCTATCCATAGTCATTGAAATATATTTTGAATGTTGTTCAAAAGAGAAGAATAATATGGAATAATTCACCCAAATTGTAATGAATGTAAATAATTAGAGACACAATTTGATCAAGATGCAATAAAAATAAAGGCATATCAAAAATTTGAGGAGAGTACTTGAAAGCTTAATAGTATTTTGGATAGTCAAAGGTCCTTTAATGATATGGTAGGTATTGTTTTTAAATAAGAACAAAAGGAGTTCAAGGAGAGTCAATTTCCAAAAGTCAATGATCTATCAAGGAGTGATAAATATGTTATAATAAATACCTATGTAGAATTGGTCAAGTTTGAAGTCAATCATCAACAAGTCAAGAAGGGTTTTGTTCCATCAAATGATATCAAAGGCAGTGGTGTATTATCCAATGATAATAAAAATACAAATAAGGTTAAATAATTAAAGTATGTGGAGTCTTTTATTGGCTATTATTTATCTTGTGGTCAATTTGGACATAGATTTGTTAAATGTATATGGAGAAGTAAAATCCTATGTTATAATAGCAAACAAAGAGGACATATTGAAAGAGAATGTAAGATAATATCTATAAGTTAGACTAGTCATGTTAATAAGACATGTAGTGATGATACTAAATAATGGATCAAGAAAGCATACCCTATGGGTAAGATGAAAGAGAAATATGAATCTAGAGGAGAAGAATATACGATATCCCAAACTAGCTTTCATACTTATAATGAAGATTTAAAGTGGTACATAGATAGTGGTTATTCAAGTCACATGATATGATATAAGATAAAATTCATCACTTTGAAGAAGAATTCCATGGGTTCAGTGAGGTTTGGAGATAATACATCTTCTAATATAATTGGCAAAGGTGTTTTGAGCTTGGACAATGAGAAGACCAAGATAGAAAATGTATTATATATAGATAAATTAAAACAAAAATTATTGAGTGTAAGTTAAATGTGCACCCAAGGACATACCCTAAATTTTCATGAAAAAGGATGTGAAATAAGGAGAGAAAAATTAGGGAGGTTGATTACCAAATCCAAGAGAACTGAGAACAATCTATATATATTGAATGAAATCACAAAAGAGAAGTGTTTTATGACCAATGTAGATGAAATTTGGCTATGGAATAGGAGGTTAGGTCATATAAACTTTTAATATCTATTCAAGATCAGCTCTAAGGGATCCATGAAGAACATGCCAAAAATTTCCAAACTTTTAAATGTTCTTTGCAAGGCATGTCAACATGGTAAGCATACTAGGAGGAGATTCAAGTATAAATAATACTCTAATACTAAATTTTTATAACTAATTCATACTAATTTATGTATTCCTACAAGGATTAAAATCATTCAAGGTGACAACTACTTCATGTTTCTTATAAATGAATTCACACGAATGACTTAGGTAGCATTCTTAAAAGAGAAGTCAAAGCTTGAGGTAAGTTCAAAACTTTTAAGGCTTTGGTTGAAAATGAGATGAATATGAAGATCAAGTGTCTTGCGTCTAAAAAATGAGGATATTTTTGGTTTTATGAGTTTTATGAGGTCAATGGAATAAGAAGATAGTTCTTAACTGTTGGAATACCTCAACAAAATGGGGTGGTTGAAATAAATAACAAAACTATTCAAAAAATGACAAGGACCATGTTAAGTGAGTCAAATTTGTCTTATGGCTATTGGAGAGAAGATTTGGTACTATAATTTACACTTTGAATAGAATAAATATTAAGATCAATGGTGATAAGACTCCATATTAATTATGGAATGATAGACCTACAAATGTTGAAAATTTTAAAGTATTTGGGAGTAAATGTTATATGAAGATAAATGATAAGCACTTAGGTAATTTTGAATCAAGGTTTGATGGAGATATTTTCTTTGGATATTCATTAGTTAGTGTTGCCTACATATGTTACAACAAGAGGTTTTAAAATATATTGGAGAACACAAATGTGAAGGTTGATGAGACAAATAAATAATATTCTTAATCAAATAATGATGAAGGATAAATAGAGATAGATGAGAATGAATAATAAATTGAGGAGAGAAAGAAGTAAAAATTTCCTTATAGGTAGATTCAAAAGGATCATCTTGAATCTTAGATCATTGGCAACAAAAGTGCAAGTATACAAATAAGAAGAAGAATAGTGAGTGATGTTAATCAAGAGAATACTATCTTACTATCCAAATTGTAACCTTAAATATATGTATAAGAAAGTGAAGATAAGTTTTGGATATATTACATGAATGAGGATTTAAATCAAATTTATAATAATGAGACTTGGGAGTTAGTACCTAGGCCTAAAGACAAAATATCATTGGTACAAAATGGGTGTTTAGAAACAAGTTGAATGAGAATGGATAATTCAATATAAACAAGGATATACTAGTATTCAAAGGATATGATCAAGTATAAGGTGTTGAATTTGATGAAACCTTTTATCCTATAAAAAGGATAGAGTCTATTAGGATGTTTATTACCTATACATGTTTCAAAGGCTTCAAGATATACTAGATGGATATCAAGTCAGCTTTCATAAATGGGAACTTGGTGAAGTGTACATTGATAAACCTGAGGGTTTTCTATTAATTGATAACAAGGAATATGTCTATAGGTTGAAAAAGGCCCTCTATGGTCTTAAAAAATCCCCTAGATCTTGGTATGCTAGACTACACAATTATCTTTTAGATCAAGGTTTCAATAGAATAGGTATAGATAGTAACCTATATATCAAGACTTAAAATAACCATCAATTGATAGTGGTGGTTTATGTAGATGACATAATATCTGGTGGAACTAATTAGAACATGACCAAGGCCTTTGTATAGGTGATGAAGTCAGAATTTGAAATTTCTATACTTGGAGAATTATCCTTATTTCTTGGATTTCAAATCAATCAATCTGAAAAAGGTATATTTTATTTCACATATCAAGTATATAAAAGAGATGTTAAATAAGTTTGAAATGGAATATTTCAAGGTTGTAAGTACACCTATGGCTATAAGATGTATGATAAGCAAGAAGGATGAATCTTCAAGAGTCATCTAGACAAAATATAGACCAATGATTGGGAGTTTGTTGTATACTAATACCTTTAGACTTGACATCATATACATAGTAGGTATTGTGGGAATATTTCAAGAAGATCCTAAGGAAATTTATCTATAAGCACTCAAGAGGATAAATAGGTATCTAAAGGGAGCTATGGAGTATGGATTATGGTATCAAATGAGCAAGAAGTTTGATCTAATAGCCTATATAGATGCAAATTGGGTTAGGAATCTAGATGATAAAAAGATCACTAGTGGAGGATCCTTAATATTAGGTAAGTGCCTAGTCTCATGGATAAGAAAGAAGCAACCATTAGTGTATTTATTTAATTATGAGGTGATTACATTGTAGTAGATTCATATTGTACTCAAGTGTTGTGGATGAGACAAACCTTAAGAAATTACAAGGTGGATTTTAATTATCCTAGTCCTATTTTTTGTGATAATACTAGTGCCATAAGCATTTCAAAGAATCATATCATGTGTTAAAGGACCAAGCACATTCCTATCAAGTATCATTTATTAAGAGAACAAAGTATTAAGCTTAAATTTATGTCTACCAAGGATCTAATTATAGATATCTTCAATAAGCCTCTTCTAAAGGTTACTTTTGAACATATAAGATAGGAATCAAGTGTGATTCTTGTTCCTATAAGTCACTAAGAAATTGAAAGTTATTAGGGTGGGATAATAAGGAGGTGCTTTAGTACCAAGAATAGGAAACTATGAGTTCAAAGGGGGAGTCATATCAATTTATCAAGAAGAAGATGTATGAGTTATGCAATGAGATAAGGGGAGATTTTTGATATGATATTTAATTCTTATTTATTGATTTTTGTTATAGGTAATGATTTTTAATTAATTACAAAGGGGGATATTGATTTGTATGGGGTAGATGTATCCTAGTAAGAGAAAATTCTTTGAATGATTGCCTTCAATGAGTGGTTACCATCAATGACAAAGGGGAAAATTTTTGATAATGTTTTTTAAGGAATGCATGGAGTTGTTATTGATGTAATTCTAAGTTGTCTTTTTTTCTTGAAGTTGAGTTCATGAGCCATGTACTTTAGAGACCTAGTGAGAAGACACAGGGTTGATATCATGATGATGTGAGAAGTCTAAGGCCTATAAGAATAAAATTGGTAGTGTGTGAGATTTTTATGAGGTATTATGACATGATAATGAGGTTTTGAGATCATTATAAAAGTTTTTAATGTGTGTTTAAGTTCTAATTATGGCTTACAAGTTTTAGGCCTAGTATGCAAAGAAACCTAGTATGGCCTAAATAGGGGTCAAGATTAGTTTTCAAGGTGCTAGAGCTCATGAGAGAATTTTTATAGGTGTGATAGGTTGTATCAAGTGTGTTGACCAAGTCTGAGGTCAAAGTCTAAAGGATAAATCATGAAATGTGATCTTGAGGTTTTCTATGTGCACATAATGAGGTATAACATGCATGAGAAGATTTTTTTTATGCTCATTGGCAAATTAAACCTTTGAATGAGATCCTAATAATTTTATGGAAGTTGGGGAAGGTTCCTAGCTCAAATTTCCTAGCATTGGTTTTAGATTTGAGGGGAAATCCTTTATGAATTATTGCTAAGAATAGAAGGTAGTCTAAAACCTCTTAAAACCCTCATAATTAACTAATATGGAAGATCTTATTGTAAAGTGTTAAAAATGGTTTGGTTTACCTAATATGATGATTAAAGGTTATATTCAACTCTCCTAGGTGCCTCTAATTGACATTGATTTATCAGAAGAGTGAGTGGAAGCTACATGAAACCCATTGTTTCTTATATTTTTATATAATAGGTAATGTTTTTGATAAGTTTAGTATCAAAAATGGTCCTAAAACATATAAAAAATATCCCCCAAGGCAAAAAGGCCTCAAAAAACCCATAAATAGTACATTACCAAAACTTGAACAATAGACAAAAAATGAAAAACACTAAAGCAAGAAAGAAAACAAGACCATTAAAGTCTATCAATAGTCCCATAACTAGCCAAAAACTTAACCATATCCTTTTAATCACCAAGTATTTCCACCCTCACATCCCTAACTTTGTCATCAAAGTCTTTGACAACAACAAATACTAAATCCATGTGGTAAAGAGCCTTGGTAGCAAATTTTACCATCACCCACCATTTATTTTGCATCTTCTCCATCTTATATTTGATCTCCATAATTTCATTAGTAGTCTTAACACACAAAAAGTATTTTACCTTCTTTTTCTTGTCACAGGCTTCAACAACATCCTTCTCCATCTCCTCTGAGTTAAATTTGTTTAATTCAAAAAAATGGCTTGCTCCTTCATCCTCATGAATAGATTTAGTAGGTGTTTCATCTTTTCCCTTCCCTATGGAATCCTCAAAAGACTTAGAGTCATCATATATTTCAATTCCCTTGTGTGAATGGATGTTATTATAGTAATATGGATAGATCTATGAAATCTTATTTCACCAAGCTTTTAAGCACCACCCCCATGATCACTCCCCTCCCATTTGGGGCCAGGGTCCAAATATTTTACTAGATCCTCAACCTAGCTAGGGTCATCCTTATTAGTTCCAGCCTTCTTAAACACTTTTCCCTCATCCTCCCTAACCTTTCATTCCCTTTTAGTGGTTACCACCATATCGACCTTAGACTCCTAGATAGAGGTCACAAGTTTTCCACTGGTTTTCTTTAGAGATTTAAGTTTGTAATCAGAGGTTGGGGCCCCAATAATAATATTACATTCCTCAATCTTGAGGCCCCCTTCAAGTTTTTAGAGGAGCTTTTTGGATTTCTATTAGATTTCCTATTTTTACCTTTGATATCAAGAGATAGAGTCAATGAGTTATCCTCCAACAAATAGACTTTAATAGGTTTTGGTGGGCACAAAGACAAATCAAAATGGTATAACCTCAGAATGATTCCTTAGTGAATGGGAACGAGAGGGTATTTTTTAGCATGAGATTCTTTGGCATGATT
Organism: Torreya grandis; assembly: GCA_037957365.1. Lineage (NCBI taxonomy): Eukaryota > Viridiplantae > Streptophyta > Pinopsida > Cupressales > Taxaceae > Torreya > Torreya grandis. The sequence goes on along the minus strand of JARHVA010004331.1, from coordinate 1,563,285 downwards.
AATGGAGTTTTTCAAAGAGGATAAAATGAAGAAGGGAAAATTGATCTCCATTCTATTCCTAAAATGATTGAGCAAGGTAAAAAGGTAATGACAAAATGCCTTAAATATACCCTCAAGCATGAAGTATTTCATAATCATAAGATAGATTTTCCCTCACAACTCTCACAACTTCTCCTTTTCAAACCCCCCATGAATCTTCACAAAAAATTCTCATTCTATGAATGAAATCACCATATTTTTTAGGTCTGACACCCTACTACATCTACAATGCTTTCTACCTTTTATGGGGAGCCTTGTGTCTTGCCCAATCACTTCCTCTGAGACTTTGAAACCAATTCCCCCTAGATGAACCTATCTAGAATCTTTCTCCTAGGACTCCATAAACTAATGAGATAGAATCTCATCATGTCCATTCATAACCTCAAGGAAATAAGCCACATTTCTCTCTTATATAATGTGTTAGACCATAAGATCCTAGTGGAATTCCTTAAGGGAGGTCAGCTTAATCTTATCAATGTCACCACCCATTTTCAAACCCTAAAAATCATTCATATAGAGAAAAATATTAAAGGGAACAAAGGACCATTTATAAATATACCTTATAGTATTAATAGGCCCCTCAAAATACTTACACTAGCTCCTAGGCCATGAAAATCTAGAAATGATAGCATAATAATTTTGGAGATTGGCATTACATTTTCCATCCTGGTTATCATCCTTGGAAAAGAACAAAACTCTCTACCTTCAGCAAAAAATATGATCACATGAGATGGGGATTATGGGGAAATGATTATTCTCATGCCATCCTATCCTTTACTCATCATGATTAACCATCATGTGATATCTCATTATCTTCTTTAGCCAACATGTCCACTTATTAACCTGATCAATAATCTTTTGCCTCTTCAACATTCTTTCAAGCTAGGCTATCATTTGATCTACCCATCTACCAATGTATTGTCTACTAAAATTTATAATAATCCCTTCATTTATATGGGCCTTTTTCATGTCCCTTTCATACCCCATTGGAATCTTAATGTGTCTCTTAGTTAGCTCTCCTATTTTCCTATCCTTAGTCCCACTTTAATGAAATTGAAAAATTAAAATTCTATTCCTACCATACTGAGTTTGAAATCCAAAAATTCTAGACTCATAAACAAACTTATTTCCTTCCCATAATAAATATCCACCTCCACTTATCCATATAGTATTACCAATAAGGAGCCAGTAAAAACTAATTTGTGCATGTGATTCCATCCTTATTAATAAGATTATGAATCTCAAGAGTCAACCTAGACAAAAGCTTCCAACACTGCCAACCACTAATATTATTTCAAAAAAAATCCATATCATCTATGATATAATTACCTTCCCTATATATTATAAATCTTATAATCCTCTAAAGCATTGAGAAAAAATTAGATATCACCATTAATATCCATCAAAGACTAGCATATACTCATAAATACTTAATCAAAATTTAGTATAAGATATGAATCCCTTTCCACATGAATATGTTGAATGTTCAAGGAAATAACAAGTTTAATACCCCACATCATGGCTAAATCTTCAGCCTCATTATCACTTTTAATGTCAATTCCCCTAGTATAAGCATCCACCTACATTAATGGCTAAAGAAGGTAATGTTAACTAGGTCCAAATATGTAAATTATTGGAGGATGATGTGTGACACTTTTAGTTTTTTCTCATATAATTTTATGATTAGGGTTTAGAACTTATATATTCTAAATTGGTCATGGAAGTTGACCTACCACTAAATATGCCTAATGAGGAAGATAGTGATAAAACTAGGCATAAGTGAGAATAAGATTAGGGATGGGTTGTAGTGGATTAGGGATGGATCCAAATACATGGTTTCATTTTTAAATACCTATATAACATTTCCAATTTGAATATAATATTTTAATATGATCATATACAATCAAAAAGTTGATCTCAAAGTGACCTGTCTAACACAGTGAGGACAGTGTAGAGTGAATAAATGACATTAGTCTATAAGACTGATATCAATATTAAACCATGTAATATATTTGTTTAAATATTTTATAAGTATTTTTAAGGATAACATATACCCATTTTAAGTTCATAAAATTTTCTACACAAGTGTTCTAAGTCTTGGTTTAGATGAATGTGTTTTGGAGCTACAGGTAGTTTTATGTGAGTGAGAATGATGTTCCTCAGTCATTATACATAGATTTGAAGAATTTAATGCACGTAAAGTTTTTATATAGGTATAATAGGTTTATTTAAATGTATTTTTTTATATGATAAACTCATATGAAGGTGTGAAAATTCAAAGATTTTTGATTAGGTTTTGAAACCTATGTGCAGTTTTGAGTGAACATATGGAAATGATCAGTTTGAGGTCTTTTGCCATTTATGGTATAGTATAATGGAAATGATGAAAAATTTTAGATCATTTAGGTTATATCCTTGTTATTTTTATATTGGTTTATGTGGAAAATTTGACTGTATTCTTCATATTTTCAAGACAAACTTTCTAGTAGTGAGAAGGGCTAATCGTGAGTAGGCCTAATGACATGGTTTAAGGAGCAAAATGAGATAAATGGTATTGGGGATATAATTGAGATAATAAGAGGTATATTTAAATATTTTATGATGTTTTTAATCCATTTTTTGAGGCTCAAGTTTTTTTAATGTGGTCAAGGTGAATCTGGTGCGTTGAGAAGACCAAATTGCATTAGGTCTCTATTAGGCCTAATGATGGTTTTGGTCCTTATGGGTGGTGGTCTACCTACGTAGTGGGTGTTTAACTTATGAAACATTTTTTATATATTCTAAGGGTGATAAAATTATGGATAGGTTTGTGTCTAGCCAATATGGGTGAGATCAATAGTCAAGTATAAAAAGAAGTTCTAATAGGCCTAATTTGACATGTTAGAATATTGAGGGATTAAATGAATGATATATAGGTTTATAAACTAGGTAAAGGGTTTTAATAACATAATATATGTGATTTTAATATTTCATGAATATTAATATTGATTATAAAGGCAATGAACAAGGTCATATGACTTAATTTTGTCAAGAAAATGGCTAGTTGAGCGAAGAGGCCTAATAAGGGCTAGTTGAGCGAAGAGGCCTAATAGGTTGTTTAAGAGAGATAAAATAGTGTGAAGAGAAAAATGAGGTGATCATAATTAATTAAATGATAAATAAGTTCCCAAAGGTGATCAAAGGTTTAATTTGGCTGAGTTTGCGCTGAGTCATATAGGGGGCCGGTGCCTCCTTGCAAGTTGGTGCTTGTTAAAGGACTAGTTGAGTTGGTACTTGACTAGTGAGGTTGGTGCTCCTTGTGGGGTTAGTGACTCACTAATATTAAATAATTATATTAATTTATTCCAAAATATGTCTCAATGGGTTTTATCCACCATTAGGTTTTCCCACATAGATCTTGTGCTCTTGTGTTATATTCCTACTTCATAATCATATAAATGGTTGATTATGCATTGCTATATCTCTAGATTAGTTTGAATGATTAATGAATGATATATGTAATTGAAATAAAATTTTGTAAATATATTCACCCAACCCTATAATTATTTTTTATTACAATAATTCATTCATTGCAAGTTCTTGAGCATGTTCTTTCATGTGTCAGAAGTTCATGTTTCTATGATTGTGTTTTGAGGCTAATTGGCAGCTCTGAGTGGGCTCTTTGAAGAGAAGGGTTTGAGTCCATTTTACATGTATTGTGAAGTATAAAACACATTGAGATGATATTAAGGTTATGTATATTATTTATGTGTGATTTTTTCCATGGTTGTTTGGAAAAATTATGTTTTTGATTCAGTTGTTCAGAATAGACTTTATGGGTATACATAGGCCTATTATGAACAATGTTTTGAGAAGGGGTTCAAGTGGTGGTTAAAAATAAAAGGTTTTATGGACATAAATTTAAGTTTTATAAGGTATATTGGAGTGATATTTTATATGTTCTTACCATGTAATAAATTTGAGAGTGTTCTAAAGAGTTTAAAGGGTAACGTGTGATAATGAAGGCCTAATTGAATTAGGTCTCCTTAAGGCCTAAAAGGGGTTTTTGTCCTCTATGACATGACCAACCTATTTTAATTTTTTTTTCATGTTTTTTTCATGAAATAAAGAATATTTTATTGAAAATATAACTAGTAAACTATGTATGTATAACCAAGAGGTGTATGAGCAAGAACCCACTATAAGAACGAGGCCTAATAGGCCTAATTGGCCAGTTAGTAGGTATGAGAGTTGAGGAAAAAATATAAGATTTTAAATATAAAAATGGGGTTTTATAGAAAATAAATAGGTTGAAAATAAAATATCATGAAGATATAATTTTGGTACTTTAGATGACTATCAAGATCAAATTACCTAATCTATCTTGAAGAGACCTAATTAGGCAAAGAAAGCTAGAGACCACTTTGAGAAGGATAGAAGTGTGTAAAGATATAAATATTGAGATCATCATATATTATATGAGAAATAAAGAATTATAAATTTTATTAAATGTTTTAGGTAGATTATTTGGTATTGATTCATGTAGGGGGTTGGTGCCTCCTTTCAAGTGGGTACTTGATAAAGCCTAGTCAAGTTGGTACTTAGCTAGTTGGGGTTAGTGCTCCAACTAAAGTTGGTGATTCACTAAATATTGATGTTTGTCTTATATTATAGTATTAAAATTTCATCATCAATGTTTTTTCTTCCTTTTGAGGGTTTCCCACTCAAATAAGTGTTATATGTGTTATGATCTTGTCTCATGCTCATGGCTCTTAATGTGTTGCTAGTTCACTATATTGTTTTGATAGTTCATGAATGATAAAGTAAAGTTGTAAAAGTTTTTAAGACTGATTCATCCCTCCCCCCCTTCTCATTAATTTTTCTTCAAAAATCAATATGAATATTCATTGGGAGTTCCTAGTTGAGGATATCCAAGCTATTCATCCAACCATTTTAGGTATTCAGCCTATAACATCTCTTGAAAATATCCACTTAAGCCAAAAGGGACATTTAATAATCAAAAATTCCACCCCAAGGTACGTATTTATGTATCTATACTCTTTTTTTTTATTTACTTAGTAGATTATATATTGTTTGTTACTTTTTGGATGAATGTATGTTTAATATATACAAAATAAGTTTGTATATCCATAGGATTAATTATAAATGACATAAATCACTTTAGGTTTCATAGACCCTAATTTAGTTGATCATTACACCTTAACCCTTTTTAATAATTTTAACACATCCTTAGTTTAATAATTTTATTTACAAACATAATATATATTTATTATGGTCTAGTGAAATCTACATCCTTATATCATAGGATTAATATTTGGAACCATTTCCTATTGACACTTGCATTGGAGATAACCATTTGATATATCTACAAAATTACTTTGGTCCTTAACTAATTATCTAAGTTTCAAAGGCTATATTTGATTGAACTTATCTAATTCCTTGTAAATTGATAATAAGAGGATAGGTGTAGGTCATCCTAACATGTGCATACATAACCCTTGACCTCAACTATTTATATCTAATGTACTAAAAAAATGATACCCAAAGTGGACATGCATAATTTTTATGGAAAATATTTACCTACCTACATCATCCAAATAAATATTTTATGTACATCAGATCCCAAGTAGAAAAATGTCATATTAGCAAACTTATTATTGTAACCTAAACAATTCATTTATATTAATGTTTGTGTGATCAAAATAATAATAAGACTCTAAATGTCACATGGATTATTTTTAATAAT
>JARHVA010004331.1:1530000-1552500 GCA_037957365.1 Torreya grandis | reverse complement strand
TAGTATGTGAATAATTAGTTCGTTCATGATATTTAAGTTTGGTAAATGTCTTATAAAATTATATTTTAATATTCCTAATGTAAATATTTAGCATTTTGTTGATTATAATATGAGTTAATTGTATCTTAAATTAACTGGGGGTGTAATTTGTTGTTTTATATATCAATAAACTTGTATGTAATATGAGTAAAGGACTTGTATTTTATTCACATTATGTTTATTTTGATAAGATATATAAGGATATTTATTAATATATTCTAGTTTTATAAATCATAGGGTTGATACACCAAGGAATGCATGTGACAAATAAATTCAAATATGAATCATGCATGTTTTTTTTTTAATTCTTTCTTTAGATGTTGAATGATTTGGCATGTATTTCTAGATCTACTATTAGGAAAAAAATAAGTATTTTTACAAACATCCCATGAAATCCAATGAATCATATGACAAATAATATAACCAATTTAATATCTTATAATTCAAGGTTCTAAGAAAAAAAGTTAAGCATAATTGAAGGAGTATCATCACAATCATATATAGAAGTCAAAGTTATGTAAAGGTGAATTTGAGGATCCCCATAACCATTGAATAATAAAAATATCAAAATTAAAAATTCATACCAAAATTGCATATCTAATTTGAATTTTTAATAGGATCCATTCATTCTATGTTGTGTTTAATTTTATCCTTGAATCTTTATTGTTCTAATTATAAAAGTATGCATTCACCATTGTAATTCACCTATAATATTCTCATAGAGGATAACTTAGGAATGTGTATGGTTATGTGATTAATGAGATAATTTATATAATAAATCATATCATTTATGGTAGGTAAACATATATTATTTTTACATATTTTGAATTTACTGATCTAAATAATCTAAAACATTGTGTCTAATTCAAATTTTATTATCCATATCTAAATTAAGAAAATATTAATACAATAATAGATTATTACTAATCTATTATAAAATATTTTTTATATTAATTACCTAAAATATATGTTACTTATCACTCTTATATTATGTTCTAGTATGCAACAATGTATAGTCAACAATTAGGATATGCAAGGGCTCTATGTTGATGAAATAAGGTAATAATTTGAAAAAATCGATAACATGAGTTCAATATTACTTATTTTTATATGGGAAATACATTTTCCTATGATATAACATATTTTTTTAGAATACCTATGCCAATCCATGATATTTTGGATTATTTCACGTGTCTATAACTGGCTCTTGTGTATTTATATATCTTTAGACGTACATGAATAAAAATGTTTTCCTTATTTTTGCCTCAAACCCATAGCTTTCAATCTTAATATTATGGTAACTTGTAAAAAAATGGGTTTATATGACCTCAATCTGCCTCCACTAAGTGGATAAACACTATCTATGTTATATATAGATCTTCCACTGAGTTGTGTGTGTGCAACTAGTGTAATACTAACATGTTGGGTTATCTTGTGTATGGATTTTAACACTTTAAAACTTGTGATTTTGAAATTTAAATTATATTTATGCTTGTATTAGTATTTTATACTTTGAGGGATTTTAGATATGAAATATCAATGCTAGTTTATTTCAATGTGCAAATAAATAACATATGTGTTTTAGTAAGTGCTACATAGGAATAAGATTAGGATTGATATGCTTATATATAAATATTTATTTAATTTCCATCTAAAAAAACATGAAAAATGTACATTCCAAACCAAATTAAGGAATTTAATATATGAAAATATACATTAAAGGTTGTGTGGATGAGTCTAGCCAAGAGAGATAACTCCAAAAACCAGATCCATCTAACTATGGTTAGAGGTGTCTGAAAAGTAGAGACTAGTTTTTTATTCATGGGATAATATAATTAAGATAATAATATTTCTACCTATATAATATGGTATCATGTGTCTTAATAACAAAAAATTTAGGACGTAAATCCCATATATAAGTGAATAGTTGGGATAATTTGTGAGCAATAGTTATTTTTATACACACAAGTAATCTATAATAATTTTGGGTCAAAATATACATTTTAATGTGTAAAATACCAAATATGAGTGTATAATACCTCCTTAACTTTATTTTTGGAATTTAAGTTCAAGTTTAAAATAATTAAGGGAGATAATTAAGTGTAACTTTGGTGGGTGTGTTTAGGGTGGTGTTGAATGTTAAGCCTTGATCTACGAAAAACCTATAATAAAACATTTAAAAATAAATTTTATATTATGATATAAAATATTAAATAAAAAATTAAAAATATTATAAACTTAAATAACAAGGAGTGAATACACCTATATGCACACAAATCAGGTTTACTTTTAAAGATAGTGGATAATGGGGTGATGATGCCCCACGGAGATGCCATTGGTTGATATAAATATTTATCAACATTTATTAGTAGAGTAGTAATTATAAGATAATTCATGCAAAATATCAACCATAGTATTCATAATAGTTTCTATATTTGGAATCCATAATAGGTTCTAATAAAATATAGATAAAACTTAAATATCTAAGAATATAAGTTTTTTGAATCATCCATTGTAGATGGATTTACAATTTAATTTAAATATCTTATTTTATCTGTGTATAACCTGAGTAAAAAAAATTAGAATGTCTCACATATACCCTACACATTCCCAAATATGCTAATCTATGTAGTTAGAATCATATAACCTTGACCAAAATATCATAATATCTATGAAATGTCAACATATTCATGAATATGACCCTAATCTAATAACTTGTGTAAATTTAGTCATGTAATTTGTGCAATAATTCATAGAATATGTGAAGTATGAATATAATATTTAGTATATTTCTTTCATATGTCCTAAATATGTACCAAATATGTAATAATATAAGTCAATCATGTAATAATATAAGAAAATTTATGATAATTTGAAGTAATTTTTTCCCAAAATATAAATTTTCTATGCCTAAATTTTGAATATTTTTGTGTAAAGGACATAATAGCTATGATAGGCCCACTATGTATGTCCCCTTTTTTTGGTATGGTAAGTTGCTTGAAAATTATGCATTTCAAAATAAAAGAGTTATACACATCATTTATATGGAAAAATATGTAATCATATGCATGATGTGCTAACATGATTAGATTATTTCATCATAGAAATATTAGATCATATAAAAATCTATGAAACATGTATTCTAAGACATACAAGTGTCATTTATAAATAGATAAAGTAGTGATAAATGTAATGATATAGTCAACATAACATTGAGCATATAAAAACCAAATAATAAATATGCATACGATACATGATATGTATCATGCTGCCACACATAAGTAGAATAATGTTTCATATGGATCATAACATCACTATCTCAAGAAATAATAATATATGTATTGACATATATAAAACATAGTCACATGTTGTTTCCTAGCCATAACACACAAAACCAAAGAAAAACATATGATAATAGACAATTGTTGGAAATAAACACAAAAATAAATAAATATTATATGAAATTGTTAGAATTAAATTCAAACCAAGTGTAGTTATAATTAACCTTAAATAGTGTTGTAATGTTATAAAAAATACTATTTCAACATAAAAAATACACACACAAGGTAAAATGCATACATACATACATGTGTGTGTGTGTGTGTGTGTGTGTGTGTGTGTGTGTGTGTGTGTGTGTGTGTGTGTGTGTGTGTGTGTGTGTGTGTGTGTGTGTGTAGACACACACACACACACACACACACAAATGGTTATAAACATATATATCCATAAATTCTCCTTTCAAAAGTTGTGGTTATTATTGTTTTATACTTTGTTCCACTAGTTTTTTGTTGTTATTATTCTATGGGTGTTTTTTAACACTCTTTTTATTAAATTTATTCTTCTATTACTTTCTAACTTTTCCAAACTAATGTTGTCATTACATTCTCTCATTATTTTCAATTAGTTTTATTCTCCATAAAAAACCTTTCCTACTTGACTCTAAACAGATGTAAGTTCAAAATTCAAAATGTTGCACTTTTAGTTCAACTTTAAATCATCATTAAAGTGGTATATTTAACACTTCAATTTATGTTATATCAATCCAAAAAGATTTCAAAAAATTTAATGTTAGTTAAAATTAATTCAAAGAGTTCAATATTGTATTTTAACACTCCCTTTTAATATTGAGGTTGTTACCATGTTATAGTAAACCTTTATTCACCTATAATGATATTATAGTGTTCCTTATGTTAGTCTAGAGTTGGCTATGTGAGTATATCACTAGTTACGTATGTTCTAATGTTGGTTGTGTGAGTTTATCACTACTTTTGTATAGTGTAATGTTGGTTGTGTGAGTCAGTTTATGCATGTTTATAGTATGAAATTACATGAATAAACACTCTGGGGCTTGTACTTCTTCATTTAAGACACCTAAATTGTCTCTTATATATTTAAAACTTTATTTTGATAATGCCTTAGTGAAAATATCAACAAGATACTATTCTAAGTTATAAAACTTAAGTTCAATATCTCCACTTTCAACTAATTCTCTTATCAAATTATACATGATTGCTATGTGATTGCTTATTCCATGTAAAATTGGATTCTTTGATATAGATATGGAAGAAAAGTTATCACAATATTTTTTTCTCCTTTTTTCTCATCATGCAAATCTAATATGGTTATTTTCATCTATATATCTTGACATGATATTTACTTTTTGTTATGTGCTCAAATTTATCTATGGAAGTAAAATAATCAATTTATTATTTGAAAACCATGAAATGGATCCTAACCCAACATTGAAAACTTATCTATATTTTATCTTTGTATCATCAAGACTACCTACCCAATATCTATTAGTATATCTAACTAACTAAAAACAAATTACAATAGTATTAAAAAAAATCACTGCTTCTTATGGCATTTACATATCTTAGGATCATTTTTCCTACTTTACAATGTGTCTCTTTTGGAGTCTCCATAAATATTGAGATCAAAATAATTTCATACACAATATTAGGTCTTGTTACTTTAAAATGCATTAAACTTCCTTCCAAGATATTGTAAAATGTTAGATCCACATTGTTATTACAATATTCTTTGTGTAATTTTATACCTATAGTTATTGGTTTTGATGCTTTATTAAACATTATAAAAATATCTAAAATTTTATTTACATAATTGGATTGAGATACAAAAATAAAACCATAAATTTTTTTAACCTTAATGTCAAGGAAATACACCAACATCCATAAATTAGCCATCTCAATTTTTTTGTTCATTGTTGATTTCAAATCCTCAATGGATTGAATTTCATTTATAGTAAAGATTAAGTCATCTAAATATAAGATAACAATAAAAAAATTAACCTTCATTTATTTCCTTGATGTAGAGATTTGGTTCATTGTCACTTTTAACAAATCCATTGCTCAAAAAATATGAGTCTATGTGGTTTTATCACACCCATGGTGCTTTCTTAAACCCATAAAGTGATTTCTTTAGCTTGTACACCTTGTTATCATGCCATAGAATCTCATAACTAGGTCATTATACCATTTACAATTATTATTATAATAATCCATTTAGTAATGTTGATTTGACATCCATCTAATGAAGCTTCCACTTATTTTTGGCTACTATTTCTATGATATTTCTCATTAATTCCATCCTTGATATAGGAAAAAGTGTTTCATTTTAATCACATTTAAGTCATTACTTGTTCACTTTTAAAACTAATATTTATTAGTGTCTTTCAATCTTTCATTCTATAGTGATTTTGGTTTTATAAATCTACTTGAGACCAATTAATTTATTTCCTTTTGAAAGGTTCACTAACTCCCATGTCTAATTTTTCGCAGTTACATGCAATTTATCATCCATTAATTCAAACCATTTATTATCCTTAATTTCATAGTCAAATTAAATAGGATAAGTTATTTAAATAATCTATGCATTGAATGAAACATTAATTTTTTGATAGTGAATCATTTTTCATGAGATCTCACACATATGAATGTATTAGATCAAGTGTGTTGTTTGGTCCAAGATCTCCTTCCTAGTTACACCTATTAGATTAGATGCACTGAGAGATCATGGGGAAAAATTAGGGGACTTGCATCCTTTCATTTTAGGGTTTTTTTTGAGATAATATAGGAGAAAAGATTAAGGTATGGGTATCTATTAGATATACTAATTTTAATAGATCTCCAAGAGATGCAATGATACCACCAGAAGTCCAATACCAATTTTCTCACCAACTTAAATAAATTATACACTTATAGCTAGCCTATTGTAATATGTTGGATTTAAGAGATATACTTTGATTCACTTCACCATTTATAAAATAATCTAAATTTTACTTGTTCATAAATAAACAACAAAAGAGGGAGGGTAAGTCAAAAAGAAATGGTTTTAATTAAAGGGGAAACACATATTCTTCCAGGACCAAAACATGTTTAGCTATAGTTTTGCCATTGAAATCCAAGTTTCATGATGGTCTAAACACTAAGGAGCCTTGAGGAGAGGTATGATGTGGGTTACATCCTAACAATTCTCACAAGATTTGTTGAGATACTAATGATCAATAAATGATATTGAAAACATGAAAGTTGAAAAATGAATTGTGTATGAGTGTATTTTATATAGTTTCTTACACATGCAGTGTGGGGAGTACATGCCTCTTTTGTCTCTATGGTACTATGAATGGTTGAGGGGTTGGCCACATGGTACTTCATAGATATATTTGACTAAATAGTCATTATGAAACAAGAAAATATATATATATATATATATATATATATATATATATATATATATATATATATTTGGAGTCCTCTTTTATTTTATTTTACTTAATCACACAAATTTAAATAAGTCTCATACTTAGATTCCTTAGAATTGTGACACTAATCCATTTATCGTTCAATCAGGATCTATGGATCTTATCTTTATCTCATGGACCAAAATTGATCTAAATTCCAAGGCATCCTTAAAATTATAGATATGTCTTTGCATTAATCTTGGGATCCATATTCATGCCTTTTGTTTTCTTTATCTAGATAAAAATATGTGGCACCATTTTTCTAATTTTTACCCCTTAGTCATTTATCGAGTCATACACTTTTCTATGTGTCTAGTTGTCATGCACCTGTGGCTTGTTTTATTTGTATTTGGAATTTTAATTATGTATTATTTATTCACAAATATATACTTTTCATGTCCCCACTCTTTTTTTGGGTCTGAACTTAGCTCTTATAATCATAGGCACCCTTAGTAGTGAGTGAACAATATGCCTACACGTGGCTTGATCCTATTGATATGCAGGCTCAAGAGATCCATATAATATTTTGTTTAGTCTACAAGATAAAAGTTAGAGGGATGTTATCATGTGTATGGTCCTCACTTTTATGGGTTCTTAGAGAACTTCTAGGCTTCAGCCACTACCTACAAGATCTAGATGAGTGAGATCTTTCCATAAGGAATGGTCTCATTTATTTGAGTGACTAAGGACTTTAAAACTTGTACCAATTGAATATTTTCCTTAGAAGAATGATATGATGACATGTGGATCAATCTCATTAATCTAGGGGATCATGGGATTGACATTATAGTTTTTATTTATACAAGCTTTAGATGGATGGGATTCTACCACATGGATGAATCTCACTTGTTTGGGGGGTCACATGCCTTTGAATACACATATCTATATATATGATATGGATGAGTAGGATGTTACCATGTGGATGACCTTCATTTGTCTATACACTCACTATCCTTTGGATTATATGTCTTATCTCATTTTTTTTGGATGATCGAGATCATATAAGGTGGCATAATCTATTTCATCTAGATGATTGGGGAACCTTTGGACATTAGGAAATTCTTGAAAGATATAGATGAGTAGGATCATCCCATGTGGCATGATACTTATATCTAGAGGGTCTTTGATCTTTGGGACTTGGGATTGATCTTGTTAGTAATGAATGATTGGGATCCTTTCAAGTGGAATGATCTCATTAATATATATTTTTAATGGCTCCATACCTTAGAATTTTGAGTTGAAAGAAGTGATTAGCTAAGATTAAGACACACATCCAAATCCTTTGAAAATGGGGGCTCAGGGAAGAAAATACTTAGTCATATTAAAAACTCCTTTCTATGGAATCTAGGTGATGACACATGGAATAATCCTTGGTCCCAAGGAATTATCTATTATAATTTAAACTTAGGGACTTAGCCATTAAATTTTTAACTATATTTCCACTCTTAAAAATGATGGTTGCTTCAATTTTAATAGAGATGTGTGATGATGATCTATGTGAGGAAATTTCAACAAAATGACTAACTATGAAAAGTTACTCATACTACAAGGGGATGTTTTTTAGCTGGACAAAGTATGTTTTAGAAAGGTGGCCTTGTGGAGTTGTAGTACTCCTATAAATAAAAAATAACCTTGGGCAATAAAAATAATTTAGCCTAGTTATTATAGAAAATCAAAATCCAAATATGAATGTCATATTACTAAAAGACACATAGATGAGTATAATAACTTTAATAGACATGTTAATTTAGACCTTTAAACCAAGGTATTAATCAAATTATTAGATAAACTATGGGAACACTTGACCAACTTAGGATTAGATCAAGACATAATATTAAATAAGAGACTCGAACCTAAACTAGTGACTTTCATCTTAGACTTGGAATTATTCATTCTAAAATAATAATTAAACATGGAAATTGACCTGAACATGGAAATTTTAAGGTAAAACAGTGTCCTCATTTGATAAAATTAAAATGGGGCATGTTGGTCATAACAAATGGTGACTACTACAGGTTAAACCTCAACATTTAGAATCCAAAATATAGGCATCCATTATTAAACTATGAGATAAGCAACCAAATATCCATTTAGATGAACTAATAGTAAAGAGAGTGCTCAATTTTGTTTCAAAAAACAACATACTAGGACCTAATTCCTTCAAAAGATCATATTGTACAAAAAGTGATATTGTTGAATTCTGAATCCACTAGTCAAGATTAGACATATCTTAGGTACTTATAGCTCCTTGAAAGGTAATTTACTTGTAGAATTTGGTTCTATAAAGGAATTTTTGGGAAAATATTTACTTCTATTTAGGAATTTATACCCCTAATAGATATGATTTTGGTCCTATTAAATGCATTTCTCCATTACCATTCAGGCCATAAAGCTTGTGATGGAGGTTGCTAAAATCACCCTTTATTAGGAAAAAACTTGCATTTTCATGAGATTTAAGCTTCATTTAATTTTGATGTTTATTTTTTATTAATCTATAATGATTGGAGAAAATATAGATAAGGTGTATGGATGGTTCAATGAACTTTTTGTACTAATATGGTCTTTTTCTTGTTTGGTTATTTGGCTATGACTGATGGGTTATATTTAGTGATGTGATGATCTCTATCAAAAATAGGTATTTTATAAACTCACTTTCTTAGTTCCAAATCAATGACCCCTAATCATTTTAGTATATGAAGATAATTTCCCTTTCTTATCACATTATTAAATAATGGGGTATCTCATTATTTCAAATTATAGGACTTTTTTTTAGTGCTTCATAAATTTTGAAGTGATAAAACTTTGGAGGATGAGGACCAAGATTCAAATCAGACTCTATCTTACCAGAACTACCTTAGCTATTACTCAATCTGAATCATGGGGAAAAGGTATAAAATATACATGTTTATCAAGGTAAAATAAGGGTAAAACCTCAATAAAAAAAAATTAATATTAACAAATATAAATTATGAATAAGAAAGCAAAAGCATGACAAAACTAAAATAAATGCACAACTAGATTACACTACCTAGTTATAATCTAATATTTACTTCACCAACCTTAGCCCCTAAGGCTATTATAAAATTAAAATGGAAATTATAGCTAAGAATTAATTATTCAATAAATATCCATTCATATGGGAGGTCATTCCCTTCAAGGTCTTTTAGTTAAAATGCATCATGCCCTATCAACTTAGATATCTAGTATAGGCCAATCCAGAGTGCGTCAAGTTTAGAATGTTTCCATTTATTCTCATGTGATTTATCCCATAAAAAGACCAATTTTTATATCTAAAAGGACTCAATATATTCCTTCTTATCATACTATCACTTGGTGTCTACTTAAGTTATATAGAGCCTCTTGTCATGAATCATGTAATTAGATAATGTCTAGTAGCCTTGAGTTTGTATTTTTAATGTCTTTTATGCCCTCTCGTCTAAGCATTTAGGTTGTAAAATTAAATTTAATTGGGAAGATGGGATAAAACCCATATACTAAAATAAAATTATATATTTTGAGGGCTTGCTTATATCTGGTATGGTTAGCCTAAAGATCATATTTCAATAGTGAATGTCAGTCTCTAGGTTTATTTTTTATAGACTACTTGATCACATAAATAAATTTATTATTGGTTGAATCAACCAAACAATTAAATTTTAGGTATTATTTTGATGATAACCCTAAGTTAATCCCATTTTCATAATCCCATTTAGTGAACTAGGCTTAATAAAATACAAACCCATTGACATAAACTAGCGGTTGGGATGCCAAATTACATCATTACGTTTTCACCAAGAACATGATGACTTTTTTGGATGTGTTATTTTTTTTATACTATATCTATCCACCTTTTATATTAATCAATGGTTGTAACTATGAATTTATTTCCAACTGATGAGTTTAGGTTGATGACTCCAATGAAGTAAAGTCCCCATTGAGTGAAAGGATGTTCTTATATCATAGGCTACAAAGGAATTTTATCATGGAATTCTTTCTTGGAGAAGTTTTGACACTAATGGAATGAAATCAAATGGGTGTGGACATATCTAAATATAATGGGCCAATATTATATATATATTATAATTTTGTGCAGATTTTTAGTTCCTAATATATGGCCACTACCCAACTTCTCATGGAATCTAGTCATGACTTCCTTGGCTTCTTCTTCAGATAGACATTTGAGATAGACGGATTTATAACTATTTATATAGAGCACAAATTTATTCATCATGTAATTGGATGTATTTATCTTGAGATCTATTTTCACATCTAATTGATTCTTGGGGGAGGATTTACATGAAGATATAGTGGAAAATTGGATTATACCATTCTTGATGGGAAATTTTTGATTGGTCCAATTCTACCAACATGATTCTTGGATTGATTTTAGTAATAAATTTAGTAATACCATGATCTAAAACAAACTTAATATGTTTTATTTCAAATTCATACTCTTGCACATTAACCACCCATCAACCTCTACATTCTTTTAATTCATTGTGTCCCAAGATTAGGTTGATGGCTAGGTTTGGGATGATGGCATGCACCTTATTTTTGAGGATGTAATGCCTAATTTTTTTTGCATCTTAACCATAATGTAGGAATTATTTTATAATGTGGAATAATTTAGATATACATATCTAAATTTTGTGTTCATGAAAGTTATTATGTGTTCATAATCATCTAGATTCTGAGTGAGTATTATAGTTATGGTATGCTATGATGTGAATAAATAGAGGTATAAGTCATTTGAATAGTTTGGGAAGATTAACAATGGTGCCTACATGATGGATTCTTTGATATCTTATAAGGGTTACATAACTATTAGATTCCACTCCATGTTTGATTCATGTTTCAACATTGCATTAGAATGTTTAACACTTTGGGAAAAACTAGATAAAAATTTGTGTAAAAAGTAAATCTTATAAAATAATGAATTTAATTCCTTTTTACTGGTAGGTAAATATATCTTAGAAATCACATTGGCACACTCAGGATCAATATAAATATATTATTTCATGATGATGAAATCAATAATATTACCTATAGTAATACCAAATACACTTTTCTTTGTGTTAAGTGAGATACCATACCTTATGCACCTTTCAAATATCTTCTAAAGATGGTGAATATGATCATACCTACATTTTGAAAAAACTAGTCAAGTCATCCATGTAAATAACAATGTACTTTCCTGATCCATGAATGGGGATGACAATGGAACTTTCTCCTCAACTGGTTCACTACTATCTTAGAATTTAAAAATACTTTAAATTATTTGACATTATCTCTCAACATAAATTGCATTCCCAAGATCAAATCCTCATATTCCACTAGGATATAGTGCAATCGAAATGGAGCCTATATGTAGCTAGGCATTTCCCCAATGGGTCACTGATAATAATTCTTGATCTAGAACCTTGTTTAGAATGGGATCCATCAAAATATAAGGACCATAAACTTGGTAGTTATAGAGTTTTGTTATCTTGGTTTTAAGCATATTTTATAGATAAAATATAAACTTCCGTGTCAAGGGATTCTAAGTTCACTATTTCATTAATTTTGTTATATATTTTTATCATGTGTTTCATTATTAGTTTCTTGTGAACATGGATCTAATTAGAAATACCTATCCAATATAATCAAATATGGAATAATTATATATCTATATATCCATTTAAGGTTTTAGACCAGTCTCTACTAAGCAACATACCATAAGCCTCTAAGATCTTCAAAACCTAATTATTCATCAATTTTTGAACCCTGGGCTTAAATTATAGCTACATATAGACATTTAATAGTTTGTTCACTACCTTAACTTAAGACTTATCCAATAGGACCATTATTTTATCTGAATTAATAGGTGTTAGTTCAATTTTTTGATAAATTTTTATAGGCATGATGTTCACAGAGTCTCCCAAGTCAACTATAAAGTTATGAATATTCTTTACAAATAGCCTAACCATAAGTAGGAAACGTGGGAGATCATCCTTATTCTTATATAGATTAACATGTTAGTGTGTGCAAGCTTGGGTTTAGGTTGAACTATTTTATCTATGAGGCACTTTAGGATGAGATATCTTTAATTAGTGATCAAGGTGAGTTCATACAAATTGATGTTTTCCTTGATCTTATTTGTGTCTTCCACTATGTTATATATGGTATTACTAGTAGAAGGTTGGGTATCTTTAGTTAGCATATGATTATTTTATTTTGGGGGTGGAGGGTCAGTTCTTGCTCTTGAATCAAGAGGAATGGGACCATTTTTATATTTCTTTACAAGGTAATGGGATTTTGTGATTTCTAGTTCCTAAGGATGTAGTTACTCCTTTAGAATTGTTACAAAACCTAGAATTCATTGGTGGCATACTTTGGTTCATTGTCTTCATGGTTGGGGAAATCTAATTTATATAGTAAAATGGTAGTTATTGAAGATATTATAACATTAGAGATCTTCCACTGATTGATATCCTTGGGGTGGTTTGGGACTACCTCATATTCTTCCATCTCTTTTTGGAAGATTTCAAATGTAGTGTAGAATTTAGTGTAGTTGAGTTCACCATGTTGAGATTTATTGTGGACATAATTATAGAGACTATTTTTTAGATATATAACACCTCAATCTTGTACACTTGGAAAACACAGACCTTGGTTAATCCTCTAAGTTATCAACCTTTCTCTCTTTCTAAAGTCTTGCATCTACTCTATCTTATTCCCATTTGGCCTATCTTTTAGTTTGAGCAATCTTATATTTATAACCTAAACCTTATATCTTGCCTAAAATGTTTAAAATGTAATTATATTAAATGTCTTCAAGTTCTAAATCTATACCTAATTTATTATTCCCTTGATACTAGAATCTAGGATAAAACCCACATCAACATAGGTGTATTGCTCTAACATAAGTGTCTAGCATCCTAAAGTCATCTAATTTGAAAATGAAACATATCCTAATATTCAACTTATGTGATTTAATGTGATTTATTTATCCAAAGGTATTAATATAAATAAAATATCAACCCTCATTCATTGCACACCTAGCAACTTATTACCTACTAATCAGTCAGCTTACAAAAGGCATTCAATCAAACACTCAAGTGAGAAAAACTTCCCTATTTTCTCCTATTTCCATATCATCATAAGGAAAACATAAACATAGTTCTAAATTACTAAAGGAGAAACCCAACTGCTATATTTTCTAAGTTAAAATTTAGGTCACTATTGTACTTGATTTACACACATTGCATAGTTCACACACAATCCAACATGTAGGGGATAACTATATCCATTTAAGGACATATTCAAAGTATTGGATATACAGGTATTTTTATTTGATATTAGGGTATTTTGGGTCATCTCCACACCATGTTCCCACTAACCCATTTTTCACAAGGTCACTATGAATATGAAGAACTAGAGTTATGTAAATTCATGAGTAGTGAGTCCATGACCTAGATCTGAATGGACTAAGTCAAAGGCAAACACAAACCTAGAATTATCTAGGTGGTCATATATTTTTCTAGAAGGTATTCCATATAATACACCTATATCAATATTAGACAATAGTGTTGATGCAACCATCCAAGGATGACACTAGTATCCATGGATCCAAAGGTACTCAATCCAAAATATTTTGATTATTCTAAAATCATTCTCTATTTTATTTCCTAAATTTTTTAGATCTAAAATTGTATTAACATCAAAAAAACCTAAGTAAATTGCTTCTTTGTTATTTCCATATCTATCATAGTGTTGCTTACTACTTTTATCCTATCTTAACATAATAAATTTAGTATATGTTTATCTAAGTTTAGCATCTAATTGGCATACTTTAGGGATAGTTTATCATCCTTGTGCCGTAGAATATATACACCCATTTAACCCTAAATAACTATACTATAGAATTTTAGGATTAAGCATTTGGTGAACCTGAACTATAATCTATTCCAAACCTACTTTCCTATATACTCCATTTCTTTCTAATGTTGACAATGAGCTTTTACATATCACTAAAAAACACCAAAGAGAGTGCATGAAATAATAATCCTCCCCAAGTCATATTACTACCCATTCCAAGGACATTACTACCAAAACCTCACTCTTTGACTTGTTACATCATTCATCCCATTACAAGGATGTCCTTTTGGATGCATTATGAATGAACATGCTCAAACTATCTTATATGACCTCTATCTTAAATTACATGAAATGGATAGAAGATAATATATATTTGAAAAGAAGGATTTACCATATCAACATATTAGAAATAGTTGTTTACCACTCTGTATCTAGGTATGCATTTACAACAAAATGGTAAAATGAGTTCTTGTGGACAATGGTTTAGGAATCAACATTTTGAACATATTCTTTTTCTCCTCATTTAACATTAGACCTTCATATTTGGAATATGATCATCAAGGTATTTTATAATATTTCACAATTATTATTATGATAAATATCATTAAATATTACTGTGGATTTTCATGCATTACCCACTTTGTGCCAAGTTATGACAAATTATTTAAACTATATTATATTAGGATGACTTTAGATATATGAGATGTATGCAGTTCCCTCTATGTTTCATTCATGCCTAAAATTTATTCACCATGGATATTTTACACATGTACAATAGATATTGATCCTTTAAAACATTTTATAATGGTCAAACAACCCAATAATACTACACTGTAATCCTATAGTCCTGATTTCAATTCTTAATATTTTATCAAATATGGGTAAAAAAGACAAGGGTTGGGTAAAAATGAGAAATGTATTTCTTAACCATTTCTCTTTAAAAAAATACAAAAATGAAAAGGTTTGTGTTTTTTTTAAATATAATAAACAAGCATATCTCTCATAGTACAAATTATTTGAAAAAGTCTAAAATAGAATATATGGATACCTCTACAACTAAACTCCAAGTGGTCAACAATAATATAATTGATGAGGTTGATTCCCAAAAAATTTTGACATTGGATGAGTTATCCAATGATGAATCATTACTAGATTACTTATGGGTATATAAGGATCTCCCTTCCTTCTATCATAAGAATAGGTTTCCTCATGACACCTTTCCTCATTATTATTTTGGTGAGGGTGATGATACCAATGTAAAACTTTGGGAATTAAACACTATTCCTACCACACCATTTATCATAGAAAAATATACCTTGCTAAATAAATAAATAGTCAAATATAGATGTGGAACAAATAAGTACCCTCAACTAGTTTTCTTGCATTAATGATGTAGGATGATGAAGGAAAAACCTATCAACATGTCCTCCATGATTTTAGTAAACTATTTTCTTAGGATTATTCTTATATGCCTAAGATTGATCCATTAGTCATAATGTATAACATATTAGTATACCCAGATGCAAAATTGGTAAAATTAAAAAATTAAAAATTACATCCTAAAGTGCCATTTTTGGTAAAAGACAAAATTTTAAATCTCTTAAACACTAGATTTATAAGATACATTGCACATTTTGACTAGGTGTCCAACATTTTCCTTATTGTAAAACCCAATGGTGAAAATCATTATTATACTAATTATTATGATTTAAATAAGGATTGTCCTAAAGATGATTTTCCATTACCTAATATCAACATGATTTTAGACTCTATATTTGGATATGAGACATTTTCATTTATGGATATAAGCAAATCAAAACTAACCTCATATATCTAGAAAAGAATGCATTTACCACACTTTAGGGTACATTTTATTATACAATCATGCCATTTGGATTAAAAATGTATGCATGACATATCAAAGGTCCATAAATCATATATTTCATGATTTTATACACAAAACTATTGAGTATTATGATGATGTTTTACTCAAAAAATCCAAACATCACCAAGCCAATGCCACTGATTTTAGAAAAACATTTTAAGTTTAATGTTTGATTAAATCCCAAATAATGTGTATTTAGAGTATCTTTGGGAAAGATCCCTAGATACATTACTTCTTAGCAAGGCATTGATGTTGATTCAAATAAGGTAAAATCAATTGTATAAATGATACCACCACCCAATCTAAAATATTTATGATGTTTGTAGGGACAAATTTAGACTATTCAATGTTTCATTTCTGAGTTTCTTGATAAAATAATTACTTTCACATGTTTTCTAAAAAGGGACACAAAATTCATATGGGATGAAGTATGTCAACAATTTTTTAATAAAATCAAATCATATTTATCAAACCCACTACTAATTATGCTTCCTATTCTAGATAGACCTCTACTTCTTTACATATTAGCCACTCATGGCTCTCTTGGGCCCCTCCTAGCACAATTTTATGATAATCACAAAGAACATGTAATCTATTATATCAGTCACTAGCTAGTTGATTATGAATTCTAATATACTACAATGGAAAAATTATGTTTAGCCTTAGTTTTTACTAATCAAAAGATATGACATTATTTTATAAATAATGAGGTTTATGTTATAATTTAAAAATATCCATTAAGGTTCCTTATGAATAAAATTAACCTAACCAACTACATTTCAAAATGGGTGATGTATCTTATAGAGTTTGATCTCAAATTTTTAGCCCAAAAGTCAATAAAAGGTCAAGTCATAGCTGACCAAATGGTTATAGCTCCCTTACCATATTCCTTTCCATTTACTAAAGATTTTTGTGATGAGTTTGAGGCATATAATATATCTTACAATCCATGGAAAATGTTCTTGGATGGATAATAATTTATAACAAGGGTGGGTTTTGATATTTTATTTTGTAAACCCAAGGGTCAATACATGGCTTTGTCTTAAAGATTAGCCTTTTCTTACACCAAAAATCTATCCAAATATGAGGCCTTGAGTATCGTATTATCCGTATTATATAAGATTCATATAAAAGACATCCAAATTTTTGGTGATCACCAATTGCTTGTTAATCAAGTTGCCAATAATTATAAAACTAAATAAGATCATCTTCAACCATGTAAATAAATGGTAGATAAACTCATAGAGATATTTGACACATTTTCTATTAATAGTGTTCCACATAAAGATAACCACCATGTATATACCATGGAAATTACAACATACTTGAGGTTTTTTATATTAATTATGATCATATAGACTTTACCATTTGATAGATATGATATTCTTCAATTTCTTTTGATAAAATGAATACCTTGGTCATTCTTATTGCTAATCATAGTACTGTAAACATAGAATGGTACAATTATATTTATAATTTGCTCTATCAATCATATATACTAGACCATTTTAAATAAATTATGAACAAAAATTACAACATGAAGCATTTTACTATGTTATTATTGGAAATGATTTATTCAAATGAGGTTTTGATGGACAATTACTTTTATGCTTAAATAAATATGAGGCCCACACTGTACTCTTGAGAATACATGATAGAGAGTGTGGTGGGAATTTCATCAAATGTTCTATGTCTCAAAAAATATTATTCCAAGGCTATTATTGGCATATCATGGAACAATAATCTATCAAACATGCAAAATTATTTTTAGAATGCCAAAAATACAATAATTTGAATCATGTGTTGTCACATGAATTCCAGTCAATTATTTCACCATGGCTCTTTTCCTTATGGATTTTGACTTAATTATAAAGTTAAATCCAATATCCATTGGTGGAAACAAATATATCATCATAGCTAGAAAATATTTTACAAAATGGGTGGAATAAATTCTACTTGAGTTTACCAAAGGGGATGACTTATGTAGGTTTTTTATAACCAATTTTATTTCCTATTTTGGAATAGCTTCATCTATTATTTTTGATAATGGAACATCATTTAGAAACAAGATGGTAAAACATTTTTATAATAAATATAAGAATATTAATACATTTGATACACCTTATTACCCATAAGGAAATGGCCAGGTAGAGGCAAGTAATAAAATTAACTAAAAATAAGTCTATAGTTAATGGCACATATATCCTTATAGACTTTAAGTAAAGTGAAAGAATCGAAGAACCGAACTAAAATAACAAAATCATTTTATTTAATGTGTAAACTCTATATAAATCATCAATTATAATCTTATACCATTAGTATTAGTATATTAAATTAAAAATAAAGTGGAAGAATTACAAGGCTACTAGATGCATTTACACATAAAATCAAATTTACATTATTCCAATAGTGTTTATTTACAAATAGAGTTGACCCTTATAAGATACTAAGAAGAAATATATATATATATATATATATATATATATATATAGAAGGGTGAGATGGATATTTCCTATAAGAGGAATTAGATATCACTCTTAGCCATCATGGCTTGAAATGGTATAATAACATTATCTTAGAAGATTCCCTATACTATAATATATAATATGAAATATATTTCCATGGCCCACTAAGGATCCTTGAGGAAAGTTTTGATTTAGATTATATCGTAATACTTATGCATGCTTTATTGAGTTTCTAATGATTAATCGATGAGTTTAAAACCATGAAAGTTGATAAATGAATAATGTAGGAGTGTATTTATTGTATATTATATGCACATGAAATGTGGTGAACTCATCCCTCTTTTGTCTCTATGGCATAATGAATGGCTGAGGGGCAAACCACATGGTGCTTAGTTAATATATTTGACTGGGTAGTCCTTCTAAAAAGGATATATGTCTAGATATAATGCTATGGGGTTCACTTTCTTGTATTTTAATTATGAAATGAATTTGAAACAAGTTTCTCAAATAGATGTCTTGGGATCTTAATTTTTTTTATATATCACTAAATTAGACCTGTGGACCTTATCCTTAGCTCATGGACCAAAAGTGATCTAGATGTTAAGTCATCCTTAAAATTATAAATTAATTTTCAATGATCCTAGGACCCATATTCATTATTTTTATATGATTTTTATAGAGAAAACATGTGGCACCATTTTGTTGATTTTGGCCCCTTAGTCACTTCACTGAGTCATACGCTTTGTTATGTGTTTAATTTTTTTAAATCCAGGCCTTGCTTTATTTGTATTTGGAATTTAAATTATTTATTGTAGAATTTTTTTAAAATTATATATCACCTTAATCTTGTACACTTTTCAAGCTCAAATCTTGGTTGTTCCTCTCAATTCTAGACCTTTTCTACTTATGCAAGTCTCACATATGATCTCTTCTACCCCTTAGCATATCTCTTTATTTGACCAGTATTATGTTGATGTCCCAAGACTTATATTTTATCATAATTATTAAAATATAAATATATTAATCCTATGCCAGTTTTAATTATGTACCACCTTTCCTACTCCCTAGATAATTTTGTCTTAGACAGACACCTACATCGACACTTGTGTCTTACTCCAATGTAAGTGTCTAGTTCCCTAAATTCATATAATTTGAAAATTTAATGTATCCTAATGGTTATTATAAATTATTTAATGTGATTTATTTTTATAAATGGATTCATATAAAAACAAGATCAACCCTCATTCATTCCATACCTATAGCTTGCATAGACCAAGGCAACTCATCAAAAGCATTGAATCTAGCACTTGATAAATCAAATATTCCCTATTTCCATATCAATATAATGGAAAAAACATACATAGGTCTAAATTATTGAATTATAATCCCAAGATACTAATTTTACAAGAGAAAATATAGGTCACTATTGTACTTTCTTATTACATTGCATGATTCACACAATCCAACATGTAGGGAAAAAACACACAAGTATGAGGCCCTATTCAAAGTATTGGATATGTAAGTAGTGATCATGAATAAATTTTTATTTTGGGAAGATCAAAACCATCTACCCACTAACCCATTTTTCTTAGGTTCACTATCAGGATGAAGAACTAGGGTTTTTCTACTTGACAAGGAGTGATAGTCTATGACCCAGGTCTAAATTCACTAAAGTGAATGTGAAGAAAAACCTAGAATCATCTATGTGGTTTCATATTGTTCCAATAGTTATTAATTATAGTACACCTTCATCCAAATCAAACACTAACATTGATTTAAATATTCAAGGTTGATACAAGTGTATAAGGCTATAGAGGCACTAAATCTAGAATTTTGCAACTATTCTAAATACTATTCCAGTTTGATTCCTACCTATTCCATATCCAAGTCTATATTATCATTATAATCAAGTAATTACCTTATTTTAATTATCATTTCAATATCTATCATAGT
The DNA here is from genome assembly GCA_037957365.1 of Torreya grandis. Lineage (NCBI taxonomy): Eukaryota > Viridiplantae > Streptophyta > Pinopsida > Cupressales > Taxaceae > Torreya > Torreya grandis. Next base: position 1,531,538 of record JARHVA010004331.1, on the reverse strand, counting down.
TTTACTTTTCATTTTTAGCATATCTCAGCATAATAAATTCAATATATGTTATATCTAAGTTTTATAATTAATTAGACTGATAAATTTGTTTATCACCCTTATGTTTATTCATTTGTATATTTTTAACCCTATATTCCCCATATTATATATTTTAAGGTTAAACATTTTGGTTAACCTAATTCATATGAATGCAAATATTTCAAATTCTTATTATTTTTAGGTAGTTAGGGTCATAGATTTTTATAATTTTCCATTTATTTCTTATATTATTTTGAATGCAACATAAACATAACCCTAGATTTGGAGGTGTAATTATTGAAAAAATTTATCTTCCTCATTTACCACCTAATATATTTCAAACTAATGATGAACATAATCCCATGGTCCATGAGGACACCTATGTTAAGAATGAGCAGTATGTTGATGAAGTTAACATAGAGGAAGATTCTAAAGATTAAAACCATGAATCTAATCAAACCAATAAACAATAATAAATAGATTCTAAGTAAGTCCAATCTATTACCTTGTTTCATGATCATATTCATAAAAACCCTAAATATCTTGATGAAATACTAAAAACCATATTAGAAACTAAAGAATCAAAAATAATAGATGACCAAGTAGGTCTATATATTGATTATGTTATTAGAGTTATGGGTCATCCCCATATACCAAAAAGCTTACCCTTGAGCACATTACAACCTAGTACTCATAATTGGGCCATGGTATATGTGTTTCAACCTTTATTACCTAAAAACACTATTGATACATCTACCATGGCATTAAAAATTACTGCAACTTAAATACTAATTGTAATGCCTATTACTATTCAAACCGTGTTTGCTTATCCAATAGTGACTACTTAACTTGTTAATTTAAACCCTAATGGATTTATAGTTCAAACACTCCTTCAAGTTAAAAATACCTTGTAATAAAAGGTTAAAAACATTGAACAAAAGGTTTTTAAGTATCCTCATGCTATCTATTCCCAAGATGTGTTTCATAACCCTCTTACACTTGAGATATTTTTGCACCCTTGGACAACTAGTTTTATGGCACCTATGTTCCCATTTTATGATGAACAACATAGTTGATATCTATATGTGACATGACTTGATTATGCCTCAAATGATAAAATTTGTACCAAATTATTTACAAGGATCCTCAAGTATTATGTTTTAATGTGGTTTTATGATTTACCTTTTCAATATGTGAAAGCATTCAAACCTATTGTTGATCAGTTTTTTACACATTTATCTATTAACATTTCCAAATTATTTCCTATGCCAAAATTCCCAAAATAAAACAAGGATCAATGAACCTATCAATGAATATGTCCTAGGGTAAATTAAATTTTTGGCTAAAATTACAATTGTTATAGTAGACAAAGAACTTCAAGACATATTCAAATAGATTTTACGTGTTACTTTACATGAGTCCCTCCTTTTTAAAAGGTTTAAATATTTTTAAAAATTATACCATGTTATTTGGGACCATGAAATGAAACATATATCATTAAATAAACTTAAGTATTTAGC
>JARHVA010004331.1:1205000-1525000 GCA_037957365.1 Torreya grandis | reverse complement strand
ATTTTGTAAAATGGTAATTTAATTAATAAATTAAATATGGGAATGTAGACACTATTTATGAACTATATAGAAACTTAATCTTATATACTTGTCAAACTTAGATCTTGGTTATTCTTCTCAGTTCTATACCTTTCCTACTTCCACATGTATCACATCTACTCTATCTTATTACCCTTGGTATATTTCATAGTTTGACCAATATTATGTTGATGACCCAACATTTATATCTTGCCCAAAATTATTAAAAACTACTTATATTTATCCTTTACTAGTTATGAGCATGTATCTACATTCATTTTCCCTAGACACTTGCATCCTAAATAGAAACCCATATCGACATAAGTGTGTTTCTATGTAAATGTCTAGCTCCCTAAAGTCATTTAATTTTCAAATGAACCATATCCTAATGGTCAACCTATGTAATTTAATGAAACTTATTCTCTAAATGGATTGGTATAAATACAACATTAACCCTTTCATTCCACACATACACCTAGCATAGATGAAGGTAACTTATCAAAATCATTAAAATAAACACTTGATAAATCAAAGATTACCCATTGATAAGTGTGTTTATATGCATGAGATAAAAGTATGCATAGGTTTTAATTACTAAATGAGTAGGGCAAGAGTTTGATTTTTCAAGTTACAAGCTAGGTCATATTGTATTTGCTTATCACATTACATGATTCACACAAAATCCAATATATTGGGGATAACTACATAAGTCTAGGGCCATATTTTGAGTATTAGGTATGTAATTAGTGCTCAATCATAGAGGGGTTTTTAGGGTAGCTTGACACCATATGCCTACTAACCCATTTTTTCCATAACCACAATGAGGATGAAGACCCAAGGTTTTTCTAATTGATAAGGAGTGGTAGTCCATGACATAGATATGAATACACTAGAGAAAAGGGGATAAAAACCCCAAAAACATCTAGATGATTGCATCATAGTCCATTATGTGTTATGTACATGACCCCTGCATCTAACCTAGATAGTATCACCAACATAACCATTCAAGACTGAGGCAAGTGTCCAATGCTACAAAGTCACTACCAAATTTTCGTGATTATTATAGAATACTATATAATTCTAATTCATGCTTATTATAGATCCATATATGTATTAGCATAAAACTTAGATAATTACCTTGTTTTAATTATCATTATAATATCTAACATCATTTTTCTTTCCATTTTAAACATTTCTCAACACAATAAATTTAGTGTATGTTTTGTTTGAATTTTACAACTTATTGGCCTACTATAGATCTATTTATCACCCTTATGCTTATTCATTTCTATATTATTAACCCTAGATCTCACACAATCTATATTTTTAGAGTTAAACATATCTACTTTATTTAAAGATTGACATTTTTCATGTCCCTATTATTTAGCTAGGTTTTAACTAAGATATTCACATCCTAGGCCCTTTTTAGTAGTGAATGATTGATATGCATATACATGCATGATCTTATTGATCTAAGGACTCATGACATCTATATATTATTTTTTTGAGTCTACAAGATATGAGATAGCTAGATATTTCCACATGTATGGTCTTTACTTATTGAGGTGCTTAGGGAACTTTGAAAATTTGACCATTATCTATAGAATCCAGATAAGTAGTATCATACCACATGGCATGATATAATATATCCAAGTGATATAGGAATTTGAGATTTGGATCACTTCATTATTTTCTCTATAGGAATAAGATGTTGACATGTGGATCAATCTTATTTATTCAAGGGCTCATGATCTTCACATTATCTCTTTCTAAGTCTATAGGATCCAAATGGCTAAGATTCTACCACATGCATATATATCACTTTTACATTATATCACTTACCTTAGAGTGTGCATCTCTATCTATACACTTTGGGTGTGTGGAATGATTCCACATGGATGACCCTCATTTGTTTAGACACTTACTAGCCTTTGGAGTATGTGCATGATCCTATTTTTCTTAAATGAGTGGGATCATGCCACATAAAAAATATCATTTATTTAGATGATTAGGGAATCTTAGGACTTGGGCCTCATCTTAAAATATTTGTCTAAGTGAGGTTTTAACATGTTGTAAATGATTTGGGAACCTTGGGACCTGGTCCTTGAATTATAAGCTCTAAATGAGTAGGATCTTGCCATGTGTCATGATCTTGTTTATTTAGAGGTCTCCAATATTCAACACTACTATTTTTAGTCATGGATGAGTAGAATCATACCAAGTGGCACAAGTTCATTAATCTAGATGTTCATAGGGTCCCTCATCATTTTGAGTCTAAATAAGTGAGTAATTGGGATGAAGTCATGCATCCCAATTTTATGAATCTAAGGCTTAATGAAGATAATATTTATTCATTTTTGGAAATCCTTCATAGGTAATTTGGGTGATAACACATGGAATTATCATGGATCCTAGGGATTTATCTAGTATAATTTAAACTTAAAGACTTATACATGTAAGTTTGAACTACCTTGCCACTCTTAAAATTGATAATTACTTTAGGTTCAAGACATACATCAATAATATGTTTGAAGAACTTACATGAAAGCCAATAAGTATGAAAAGTTACTCATACTTTAGGTGATCTTTATGATCTATACCAAGTATGTTTTTTCAAGGTGGCCCTATGGACTCATAACACTCCTACAAAAAATAAATAACCTTGGGCAAGCAAAACAAGCTAACTCGGCTAGTCCAAAGAACCAAAATTTGAATATGACTATCATAGTACCAAAATCCACATAAATGAATGGAATAAATTTAATAGACATGTTCATTTAAACATTTGGAGTTAGGTATTATTTAGATTATTAGAGCAGTTGTGGGAACACTCAGCCAATTTAGGATCAAATCAAGACCTCATACTGAATAAGGGACTCAAACCTAAAATAATGAATTATAACTTAGACTTGGACTGATCAATTCCATAATAAGACTTAAACATGGAAATTGACTTGAATATGGAAATTTTAAGCTAAAATAGGGTCCTGATTTGAAAATTAAAAAATGGGGTGTGTTTGTTATAATAAAGTGTAGCCTTTGCTTTGTATTAATTACGTAAAGGAATTAAATTTCTATGTTTTTCCCCAATATGCAACCCTCATAAAATTTATTTGGTTGTTGAATTATAGCTAGTACTCTTACCATTTATTTATTTTAAATAAAAGGCAATCCATTGAAACTCAAATGATCATATGTGATGTTCCAAATATTGGATTCATCCATTACACTATTTTGAATGTTGCTAACAACTTTATTTGTATTTTCGAAGGAAACATATTATTATTTGTCATTTTAATAGCTATAATTTGCCTATTTTCTTCACTTTTATCATATATTATGCATTATCTATATTCAAATTTAAATCCATATCCTTTTTATACTAGGTTCCCAATGTTGATCAGGTAATACTTCAACCCTAGGACATAATAAACATCCTGAATCTACCTCTTGTCACTCTACCTAGTGTGAATGGAGATACTTGCTTTTACTATAATAGGGACATTATCATTATTTCTTATTTTAACTTTAGATTAGATTTATTCATTTAAATTACTAAATATTTCCTTGTTTCCACTCATATGGTTATTGCAACCACTATATGTATACCACATTTCACTGTTGTTTTGCCCAGTTATGTTTCAAGTGATATACAAATTATCACCCTTTTCATTCCTATGATTTTTAAATTCCTTTGCTTTAGAAAAAATTTGTATTTTTCCTATTCATATCATACTCATTTATTTTACATTCACTTTCATAGCGTCCATTTTTTTACAATAATGACACTAGACATTTGATTTATCATACATTTGTGAATAACATTCTCTATAATTATTTATGATCCTTCCCCTTCCTCTTCCTTAGGATTATAAATTAATATGCCTCCTTCTTGGATGTTGTCAAATATTCCTCTTCATTTTTTTTGGTTTCTTTCCCCCTACCTCTCATATTCACATTAAATTTAAAGGCTTGTTAATAGGAAGAGATGGAACCCATGATCTAATAGGCCTAAAATAATAAGGATTTCATACCAATTTATTGGAAATAAACCCAAAAAGTAACAACTCATATATATTTTTGAAATAGATATAAAATAGGGGCAACTATAATCCACCTTAAATACTTTCATTGGTTACAAACATCTATATCTAGAAATTATCCTTTCAGAAGTTATAGTGCTATTATTTTATACTCTATTCTTCTACTTTTCTATTGTTTTTCTTCTACAAGTGTTGTTGCACATTCTCTTGTACTATGTTTTTAATATTATTATTATATTATGTTCTAACTTGTCCAAACTATTTTTGTCATTACATTCTCTCACTATGTTGTGTTGGTTTTCTTCTCCTTAAAAAAGTTGTACAAAAAAAATTACCACTTAGATCTAAATAGTTTTAGTTTTAAAATTCAAAATGTTGTATTTTTACTTCAAGTTTAAATCAACATTAAAGTGTTACATGAAATATATGGAAGTTATAACATATTGATCACAAAAATATTTCATAAAATTTAGTGTTAGGTGTAATTAATTTAAATATTTCAAGATTATATTTTAAAAACAATGTTACACAAATAGAAATAAATGTCATAAAAATTCATGGATAAAGATATAAATATGAATGAGTCACTCAATTTACACCGAATGCCATACAGAATCAAATTTAAATAGACAAAGATTAAAACATAAAGGAGTCACACAATGTCCACCTAGTGTCACACAAAGTTAAATTATAATAGATAAATAATAACATAATGTAATACACACTCAAGGGTCCGAAAATTTAGCACATAGAAACAACAATCATGCATATAACAAACAAGTCTAATCTACACAATCAATGTATTTCACCATTACATGTTGAAAAATGTAATATCTAGAAAAATAACACTTTAAATATTATTAGTAAAAATAATCCATGTCTAATTAGAGTAAAATAGCTTAATATGATCAATGAAAATAGTATTTTAAGTATGAAACCTATGTAAATGTACTAAAATTCCACTAGTGTAAACATGTTCCCAATGCAGGAAAGATAAAAACCAAGTGTAGGAATGTCCTGCATCTAAATGTCAATTTAATATATATCATGTATGTATTTCCTCTCACTCATGTATACCATGAAACATGTGTGCATATAAAAATATGATATGTAATCTACCATATGTGATAAACAATAAATAAATCATGTAAACTAATAATACATGTCATGCATTCATCTATATTTTTTTTTGAAAATTTTGTTTTTTACATTTTTTAATATTTTAATATTTTATTATTATTTAAATATTTTTGGATATATGTTATATTTATGATAAACAATTATCCCATCTAGGAGATACTTAGATGTAAGGCCTAGGTTAACTATGGCAAATGTTACTTAGTGAGGGGAAGTAGTAACACATGTATCTATATCATTATACCAATCATGTTAATCAAATACCCTATGATCATGTGTATTATATATAAATTTATTAACAAAAATGTATTTTTTATTCTACTATATATTGTTATAATGTTCTTATGTTCATTTTGGAATGCATGGATTAGCTTGTATAACAATATTAGGACACTAAGTAGGTAATGTAAAATGAACTATGATCTACCTCTGATGTAATGGGTGATAAATTATTGATCATATAGGATAATTAATTGTGATCCTATAAACTAATTTCATATAATGAACCTATATATGTTATATATTTGTTTTTGGTGCACCCTTGCATGGAAAGGCCTCTAACTTATTATAATATTCATATGGTATGCTTGGAACTATAACCACTTTTTATATGTATATACTGACACATATATATAATTAATATGGTACAAAACATGGATATTGTGTATCCAAATACATCCTTACAACATTTTGAATTCCCCTTTACTATTTACTATTAAGAATAAAGTAGAATCTACTATAGGGCCTACCTTAAGTGGTCTTACAATACTTCCAAGAGGATTGCCTCTTTTCATAAAATCCTTTGACTATATTTATTATATCCATAAAGTCACTATTTTTATAGTCAAGACTATTAATGAGTATTATGGTGAATGTTTTTTCACTCAAGCTAATATCTACGATGATACTTTGTATAGATTGTGAATTAGTATAGGTGCACATAACCAATGGTACATGTATAGAATAATCATCAAAAATATCATGCTCATTAAATGTGATAGTATGTTTATGTATTTTTATACTCTTAAGTTTGTAACTAATACCATCCAACTAATTCTCCTCTCGAATTGTAGATATGTCTAATGAGAGATATATCTAAGAATAATGTGTATTTTAAGTCACATGTACTTGAATATTAGTGTTAATCTCTTAAATTAGATGATTGGGATAGGGATCAAAAAATATTTTCAAATTTGGACTCCCATTAGGGTATTTATTTGAATCATTTTTAGATGTATTAATCTCACAAAAACATCTATTTAATATTTTATCTTATGGCATAAAATGATTAATTTATTAGTTCAATATCCTACACATATGTGATAATCAAAATATGAATAACTATCAAATTCCTTATATTGAGGCCTATTAATAACAACATCTTTTTGGGGATATAGAGGGATGAGATTATAATCAAGTAAATTCTATAATATATAGTAAGGAGGTTTAGGTAATTTTTAAAACTACCTCCTTTGAGTATCTGATAAGAAAAGCATATTAGTAGACTATGACACTCCATTAACCATGATTTTTTCATCACTATTATTAGTAATCACTTTGAAATTTTAATTTTATTTGTTCAAAAACATTACACTAGAAGTGGTGGAGGTTTGGACTCATAGATGATGTTATTCATAACAAGGATCTTAAATTCATGGTTATTGATTGTATGGCATATGTCATCAAAGGATTGAAAACATTTAAACATAATTGACTCATGTAGTAGGGAATAAAGTCTTTGATTATTTATATTTTTGAATTCATTATCATCTTTTTTATTTTAAAAATTAGAGATCATAGTCTTATAATAAAGAAAATATTCATTGAGAGTCTCATTGGATCCTTGATTAAGTTTTGAAATGTGTGTGTGTGTGTGTGTGTGTGTGTGTGTGTGTGTGTGTGTGTGTGTGTGTGTGTGTGTGTGTGTGTGTGTGTGTGTGTGTGTGTGTGTGTGTGTGTGTGTGTGTGTGTAGGACATCTTCTCACTAATTTTGGTTGAAAAGTGTCCTAAGAATTGATTGACCAAATGATTGAAGCCATGCACCAATTGAAACTGGAAGTAATATAACTAAATAAAAGCATAGTCTTTGAGACTTCTTGGAAATAACTCAATCAATAAATGATCATTAAAAACATAGTGTAAGAATGATATGTGAGACGATTCAAGGTGTTAGTTTGGTTCACACTTACCATCATATAATGCAATATTAGGTGATAAAAATCATATAGGTAAATAATAAGTTAATATATCAGATGATAGTATATTTTTTATTATTGAATATGAATGAGTAGCATGTCAAACTCTATAATAACATTTTTCCAATTGTAAAACCCTGATTTAAAATAATCATTTTTTCCATAATGATCTTGAGCATTAGGCATGGAAAATTATGTAAAAATGAATGGGTTTATGAGTAATAACATTAGAATGTATGAAAGTATGTTTTTTAGGGGAATCATACTAATATAAGGATAATATTGTGTTTCTATAAAACCATTGGTGAGAATCACATGTGTAACCATAGATATAGACATAGGCATAACATAAATAGTAGTGGAAGTAGTATAAACACCTATTGCATATTAAGTTAATATAAAAGGTATATTAGTATAGTTGAATAGATAAGTTTTTTCCTTATATGTGACAACCTTATAATTATATTTTATGTCATCTCTAGTTACATGTAAAAATTCATCATGTAAGTGTGAATTCATAAGAATATATTGAGTTAATTCTTATTGATCTACCTCATCAAATATACCATCCATGTTAATTTTTTTGTTCATTCTTATATTTGATAACATGAACATTAGGTTTTATAGGGACCTAAAACCATGAGTTTAAACAATAATTTAAGTCAATAAAAAAGAACAAAACATAACTAGACCAAGCAAGCCAATCGACCACTAGACTTACACTAAATTTCAGCAAGGTATTTTACCTTAGGTGTTTAAAGAGTAAACAATAGTTAGATTAGTCCCTTATTAGTCCAAATGACAAAAAAAAAAAAGAATAACAATACACTAGGACTAATACTCTTGCCTACGAACTATAGAGAGCATAACATAATAAATAAGACCACAAAATAGAAATAAAGACAATACAAAGTTCTTGCCTCCTTTATTGAATTTGATGCTTACTTATTGGTATAAGGATGTTCATTCTTAGTCTATGATGATTTGATTATTATAGTAATGTTCTTCCATGGTGTTAGCATCTCTCCAATAGTCACTTTTGGCTTGGTGTGAATCTTAGCATAAATTAGGCATTATAAACGCTACTCTCAAAGGCTTCAAGAAGTTATTCAAGTAGAATAACTTTACTTGAAAATTCTTGTTGGCTTATGGTGTGGACACTTGTATTTATATATAAAAGTAATAAATCTAACCCTAGAGAGGTTAGGTTATATTTTAACTTTGGTTAAATCTAAGTTAACCTAGGTTAAGTTAGGCTAACACTGGGTTGGGTCAAAACACTCATGAAATATTGACACCTCAATTTTATATATTTGTGAGGCATGACAACTCACTTTATATATTTTTAATGTCTGAATCATAATTTTTGTAATATTTAAGAAATAATAAATCATTGTATTATCTCCTTTAACCTTTTGACTTCATATTTAGCTAAAGATTCTTTTTTTAATAAATGAAATTAACTAATTTTATTTGGAATTTTTGTTTAGGCAAGTTGATTAAGATTTACAATTTAATTAATCTTTATTAGTGATTTTTGGCTTTTGGAAATTGTTTTAAATGTTATGAATTAATAGCTTGATAGGCCAAAAGTGTCAAATTACTAGGTCATAATTTGACTAGTGTTAAAAATGAACTATATTTTTGGTCCATATAGGGTAATACATAAATAAACTAGCCTCATTACATTTTTGATCAATTAAATCACTTAAGAGGATGAATTTGGGTAATTCAGGTGATTTACAAGATTAAAATGTGTTATTTTCTAGAAATTGAATTGAATCCTAGTTTAAAAATGAAAGTGGCCAAAAATAAGTGTCTATAATTTTCCCCTATTTTAGGAGGCATTACAAGACATAGGCACATTAACGTATTTTCAAAGAATAAAAATTTCATTAATCCAAATGGTTCATTATATAAAGGGTAGTTGATAAGCCCTTGATTCCCCTTTAATGGAGTAGGTGACAAAAATATAATCATCAAACATTAACTCAAAATGAGGAAAATGACATGATCTATATAGAAACAGGGTGGGATTATTGAAATAACCAAAGGTGGTTATAAATCGTAATTGTGATGAAGTCACTGATTTCCCCAAATGTGGTTATAATTGATAATAAAAGGGGTGTGAAAGTAGTTTTCCCAAAGGCAATTATAAGTAGTGGCACTAATAGTTTCTCTAGTAGGGAAGTGGGATGGATATTGATTTACCCAAAGGCAGTTATAATTAATAATGAAATAGGAAACATTGATTTACCTAAAGGTGGTTATACTCAGGAATGAAAAGGGAAATATTGATTTTTTGAAAGGCAGTTATAATTAGGAATGAAATGGGAAACAATGATTTTTCAAAAGGCATTTATAATCAATAACAATATGGGAAACACTGATTTACCCAAAGGTAGTTATAATAATTAACACGGGATACCAATAATGATTTACCCATAGGCATAATCATTAAATTGGTTGAAAATAGATGATTTTCCCAAAGGTAGTTATAATCATTCACACATAAAAAACATGTTATCAAAAATAAGAATGCCCTAGAAAGACAAGATATACTATTGATTGATCAAAAAATAATTTATCGTACTAGGGTGAATTTGTAAGGGTGGCTTATGTAAAAAATATGTAAAATAGATGTATGATGAGATGGAAAAAGATTAAACAACACATTTATATCCTAAATGTGAGTTTGATTATGCACATTTGAACAAACCTGAGATATAGGTTGAAAAATTGTGTTGTTAAATGGGTGTTAGGGGAGGCCCAAAAGGATGGTCTAGTTGCAATATGACCAAAAAATAAGGCACATATGATAAAACAACATGCAAAATAGACCACAGATGTGAAAAATACACTTCTTAGAGTGTATTGAATGAATTATAGGACATTGAGGGGTAAATTGTTTTTGGCTATAAATTCACCCTTCACATGAAAATAATTCATTTTCACCCTAGCCTTCAAAGAATTTGAGTTCTAGTTTTTTGCACATATTTCTAACAAAAAATAGCCTACAAAGGAGCTTAGTAACACGTATAAGAGTAAGGGAGCACATGTGGCCACCACATGACATGGAACTAGTAAGTAAAGCCAACCTTGCCATTAATTATCATTAATTACCATTAACTACATATTTTAGATAAAAGATTGGCCAAGTCACTATTTGCGTGGTAGGGCAAATAATGGATTCACTAAGGAAAATGGTGACTTCAAGTGAAGTCACCATTTTCCTCTATGAAGCAATAAAAAAACCAAAAATTGGTTAAAATTACTAAAATGGTGATTTTTCCAATTTTTAGGTTAAATCATCATTTTCATGTTTCACAAAAATGGTGCTTTCAACTTAAAATATGCAAAATCATTGAAATAGTAACTTTGACCTAGAGAAAATAATAGATTTGCTCTAGAAACCAAAAATAATTGATTTCAAGTGTTGAAAATGGGTCCAGCTTGTAGAAAAAGGTCAATTATACTAATTAGGTTAGGCTTAAGCTCTAGTAGTAGCTTGTAGTTAGGATTATCCTAAAAATTTTGGTTACAAGAGCAATTGGCTATTCTTACCTATCACGATACATGTTCACACTATCTATAGACCCTATAGATTTGGACTAAGGCCATGGTTTCCTTATTATAGATTCTAGACCTCCATGATGTGGCATGGATGCTATTTATATAAGATTATTAAGCTTATTTGAGTGTGCTATTAGAATGCTAGGATAGTGAGATGTCAACATGATTAGGGAGGATACCATCACACTTGAGGATACTTGGTGTATCCTCAATCTATCAATACATGGGTAACATTTTTTTTAGACACCACTAGCATAGTAATATGAAATTTTCAATGATCTATGTAGCTATTAAGGTATCCCCATGATTTAGGGTAAGGTTGACATAGAAATAATTGATACCTATATAGATATTTAGCCAAATGATATACCTATTAGGGATCCTTCACCACTAGCTCTGATTGATCGAGAGGATTTTTTATTATGACCATTGATAATGACATATTTTTTCCTAACAAGAGTGGTTGGTTTTTCTATATGGGCCTTGGAAACATAATTAGGAGTATGTTAGAGGACTTGACATGTTTTTCCTAGGGACTAGTTATTCTAGCATAGTTGTACAAAGATTTTCCCCTGATAGCATACCAAGGTGGATACAGCATTAGAGCCTACACACTTATCATGATTTGGGGATGGGAGTATATCATAATTGAGTGACTAGTCAAGATGCACAAGATGTAGGATCCCAAGGATTTAGTATCTTATGGTTAGGTTTAGATCGGAGCAAGAAAGCATGCGAACAAAGGAGACATCCCTTTTTATCATTGAATGTTTAATGATTTGATACCATAGTTTTTTATTTGGAGGATGTACCTCACCTATTGGATATAGTGGTTTAGGGATAGATGGTACATGGGATTTATGACCACCATATGTTTTTTGATTGGGAGGTAGTCACATATCATAGAGGACTGCCACCTTGATTGGGTGCTTAGGTAGGTTGGATTTACACATGATGTACCTAAGGGGCCCCATTAGTTTTCTCACATGAAATGAGAGATAAATCAATATTCTCATGTGATCCTAAGTTATAGGTCTATAATGAGTTAAATTAGCATACCCCAAGTTATCTAGGCCTATGCAAGAAGAGCCATAGATGTAGGGGTCATTTCAACTTATATGCACTAATGGGTATAGGTGTTCTATTTAAGGCTAAAAAATCTAGAATTGATAGGGGGTCAAGTACTATGGATATTTAATATATGGAGTTTGAGACCTTAAGTGGAATAAATGTCATGTACAAATAAATTGGTATTAAGGTTGAAGATGATGATGATGGTTTTGATGGAGGAGATGGAGATTATAAGGATGATGGGGGGCTAAATGTGATAATATTGGATCCTAGCTTAGTAGTGGTGGTAGTTAGATAGGTTATCTTAGTATAGGCATAGAATTCAAGCACATAGGTGTATATAGTCTAGGTGGGGATTTATGGTATGGCCACGATAAGTAGGGACACTAAAATGCTTAAGAAGGAGATCATTACTTGAGTACAAGAGGTTATAAGGTTACATCACTAGCTATTTGATTTATAGATAACCTTAGATATGAGGGATGATTATATGACTTAAATGTAGATATAAATAAATTAGATGAAGGATAAGATAGCTAGGATGGTGCAAGTATAAGGCTATCTCACCATTGAGAGAGATCAAGCCACTATTGAGCAGGATTAGGCATTGGCCACTATGTACAAGTTGAGATAAGAATGGGATGTGGCTCAAAGAGCTAGTACATAAGCCAAATTTTCATAAATGGTTCTCGAAATACTTTAGGATAAGGATTATGCCTCTTATTACATGATCACCTATGAATATACTATGTCTATGGATCAATATGTTATTACTTTTGAGATTTGTGATGCATAAATGATAGGGAGAAAATTTGGTCAGTCTCAAACCAGTTGTCATTTTATAGGTTCCTCAAGATAATATATTCATTAGTCATGGCCACTATCACTAGGACCACCAAGGCCACTAGGGCCTCCTCCAACTACAAGATGCATAGATACATAGATCCAGAGTTGATTATAGGGACCTTGGTATTTTAGCATTTTGGCATTGTTTGGGATTTGTTTTAGCATATGGCATTATACCCATTATATTGACATATGTATGTATTTTAGAGACACCATCATGAGATATATATATATATATATATATATATATATATATCCTCCATGTATATGACATGTGAGATACATTAACATTCATTTTTGGGTCTTGGGAGGCCAACATACAAGTATATGATATTCTTGAGATATATATAATATCATGTTTATTACCTTAATTATCTCATGTTTAGCATTAGTTAACATTGTGAATATGTAAAATTATTAATGTTTATTGATGCTCTATTCCTTTATATCTTATGTCATATTTATGAAATGTTCTATTGGTTATCATTTGATTATGTTTTTGATAAATTAAGGTGGAAAACTAGGGGTTGAACCCTATATAGTCAAAAAAGACAAGAAGGCAAAGAAACAAAAAATGCCTTCAAAGAGATGATGGCACAGTCGAGAACAATAGATAGAAACAAAACACAAGCAACAGAAAGACCAGAGTCAAAGAGGTCTCCCCTTACATAACTATTGATTTGATAAGATCATTAAGTTTCTCATTCTTCATGTTGTCAGCATACCCATTATTACCCACCACTTCCAGCATAGACATGTTTAGCAGAATTGTATTTCGAAGCCCTTTGGCAAAGACCTTCTCCAGCTTCTGAATGCGGTCCTTCAGGGCCCTAATTTTAGTTTTCCAATTAGTCTCATTCTCAGTGCCCTCACCAGCTTTCTCGACATACATTTTCCCCTTATTGTTAGTAATTCCTATAGTGTCAGCACCCTACTCCTTAGTAACCTCAAAATCCCTAGTAACCTGCTTCCCTCCAGTGTCCTCCAAAATTTCTTGGATTTCTAGCTCCTCAGACTCTTCCTCCTGGGTTGCTTCTTCTGAATCACTTTCTAAATAATCAATTAGTCTAGCCTTTAGGGCTAGTTTACTAGCAATCCACCCTAACCTTTGCACTCCAGAGGGGAATCCTTCCTTACTAATTTTGGAAGGCTTGTGAGATTTTCCACCTTGGCCCCCCGTGGTCTTGCCCAGATTCTTGTGGGTCCCTTCCGTAGTCTCTTTAATATTTTCTTCCTCTTCATCAACCTTTCTCTTCTTGCCCTTCTTGCTCACAAAGGAGCTAGGGGTATTAATAGGGGTCTTTTCAAGGGTGGAGAAAGAGACATCTTTTATTTTGGTAGGAGCAGGGGAAACCCAGGACTCATCAATAACATCACTAGACACTGGGTTGAAAGGAATGTCTTCACTATCAACTTTGATAGTCTTGGTTGGCTTGAGGGCATGGTGAAAGTTGTATAGGTATAAAATTAGCCCTTGGTGTAGGGGAATAGGGTTTATATTCAGCTTCTTAGCCATTTTAGCTCTCACCCTCAGGACGGAGTGTTCCAAAGAGGAAAGTAGGTAAAAAGGAAAGCTAATAATAACATTGCACTTGAAATGACTTAACAAAGGAAGGTGGTAATTGTAGAACTTATTAAATCACCCTTTGAGAGTGAATTACTTCATGAGAATGAAGCACACTCCATCCCATGGCTCCAAAAGTTTAGCGCACTTGAACCCTCCTTGATACAGGATGAGTTCTTCTCCCTCACCCAAAAACAGTTTATGGCTAGCCATATCTATGATTTTGGTTTTCCTTTAGAGTTTTATACCCTGCATGGTCATTCTCATGGCCATAAAAATCACCTTTTCAAATATTTCAAAACTAATACTACCCACTATGACCCACCTATTCAACCAAGATCTCACAAACTGCTCGAACAAGTTTTCATCATAACCATTCAACATTTCCAAATATGGGCTGATACCCCCTTCTTTACAATAATGCCAAACTAGTGGATTATATTTAAATTTGTAGTAGGAGATAGGTTCAGTTTGAATACAGTCTCCCCCCATTCTATAATTATAGACATAGACAGTGGAGTTCCTAAGTTCTGCCTTTAGTTTTGAATTGGTAACTAACCCTTGCTTTCGTTTATGCAGAATGTAGATGTGATAGCTCATTTTATGAAATGCCCTACAATGATGATGTTGTCTACTCCCATGCTTGAAAATAATTTCCCCTTGATTTTCATGATGAGACCCACGTGCCTCAACCTCATGATATAATGAATTATTAATGATTACTAAGACAGTACTAAGGTTATCAAGTTCTGAGATCCTTGATGGCCCTCTCCATGTGGACCACCTCTGAAAGCTATCCTTGTCATCGATGCACCTCATTCCTAAAAATTAATCTCCTTTTGAATGATCTCCCTAATGTTAATGGAATATGAACACCTTGTCGCCACACCCTCTAACCTAAAAATTGTTGACCAAGGTTGTCACAAGCATCAGCGACCCTATTGCCTTCTCTATAGGTATGGGAAATATCAACTTCAAAAAAAATTTGTAAAAGAAATTAGATATTAGTAATGATGTCTTTTAGCTTGATTCCCACATTTGATGCTTTATTAACAACATCTATGACCATATTAGAGTCTCCTTGTATATTCAAGTTCCTTATTCCTAGGGATATATCTAACTTTAATCCCCATAGTAAAGCCATTACTTCAGCATAGTTGTTGCTTTGGCATCTAATTCCACCTGCATAGATAGCAGACATACATCCTTTATCATTCCTTACAATTCCTCCTCCACTAGATTTACCATCCAACTTGGATGCCCCATCAAAGTTGAGTTTCTTCCAGTTAGGTTTAGGGGGGGTCCATTTAGTATTAAGTCTATGTAGTATTTTGGAGTTATTATACCTAGGGATCTGGTTTAAAACCTTCCATTTGGCTACAATTTGGCTTTCAATTTGAGATAAGGGTTTCTCCACAACATGAATATGAGCTATTGTAACACTTTCCATAATGGTCTTAGCAAAGGAGTTAAACACCTGAGAAGCATTTCTAGCAGTGTCCCTAAAAATTCTATGATTACACTCTTTCCATAAAGTCCAACTCAAACATGGCAGAGCTTGCTTCCATAATTCCATAAGCCAAGGATGTGTGAAGGTTGGGTTCCAACTAAGAATTACTTCTTTAAGGTTAGAATTGAAGACCCATTCAATACCAAAGTTAAGTATTGTGCCCCATAATTCCTAGGCAAACTCACAGTGGATAAAGAGATGTGAAATTGATTCCTCTTTTGAACCACATAGGAAACATCTGTTAACCAGAGTAAACCCTCTCTTTTGAAGGTTATCCTAAGTAAGGATTTTGTTATGAATAGTATCCCACCAAAATATTTTAATTTTTGGAATAATTTTATGATTCCAAACCTTTTTCCATACATCTTTATTCTGAGCTTCAAGAATGAGTAGATGGTAAGCAAATTTGACAGAGAACGATCCATTCTTATCTAGCCACCAGTATTTTTCATCCTCCTAGGGGAAGAGAGGGATTCTAATCTCTTGAACTTACTATTGGATCTCTTGAACTCTTGAAAAAAGCTCAGGCCGGTGCACACAACAATCCAAAATATTTTTCTAACTCCTCATCCCATTGTTATTTTCCATATAATCACTGACCCTATCTCCAAAAAATTGGGTATTCAAGTCAAAAATCTCTCCATAGTTTCCCTGTGTGATGAGAGCCTTGTCCTTTAACCAGATATCATCCCAAAATTTAATATGATGGCCATTTCTAAGTTTCCATCTAATTCCCTATTTGAGAAGGCTTCTACTTTTTAGCATTTTATTCCATATCATAGATCCCTGGGGTAATCCCATCTATTGAAGAAAGTTGGAATCATCAATGTTATGCATGTATTTGGAATACATTATTTCCCCCAATCATTTTTTTTATGGATTAGGTTCCAACTAACTTTTGAGAGAAGGGCTTTGTTCATGTTCCTGATGGACCTAATATTAAGTCCACCATGAGATTTTGGAAGACACACTTTTTCCCATCTGAGTATAGACATTCTCTATTTGTCTTCCACTCCTATCCATAAAAATTTCCTTTGGATCTATTCCAATTTCTTAGCAAAATATGTAGGAGTTTTAAAAAGAGACAGGAAGTATGTAGGAATACCTTGCAGCAAAGCCCGAAGAAGTTGCAGTTTACCAACACTACTGAGTAGTTTCCCCTTCCAACCAAGAAGTTTCCTCTACATTCTTTCTGTAATTCCATTCCAAAATATAGGAGATACCTCTTTAACTGAGAGTGGGAGACCCAGGTAGTTAGTTGGTAGGCCAGCTTCAACACATTCTAATATATCAATGATTATATGTCTAAGTTCATTAGGAGTGTTGAAGAAATACACATTGCTTTTCTAGAAATTTATCCTTTGTCCTGACTCTCTGGCATAATTATGTAAGATATTCTTCCATATTCTATCTTCAATCACTGATGACATGTCAAAGAAGATGGTATCATCCACAAATTGTTGTACCACCATAAGATGAAGGGAGGAGGCAAGTTTGATGCCCACTAGCTTTTTTGAGGCTATATATGCTTATATGTATCTTCCCAGTGCCTTAGCCATAATGATGAATAAGTACAGGGAGAGAGTGTCTCCCTAACAAATTCCTCTTGAGGATGAGAAAAACCCTCTAGGAACACCATTAACCAGCACTAAGAATTTTGTAGAAGAGACCACGTTCCATAACAAGCGGGACATTTTATCATTAAACCCAAATTTTTTGATCACTTGAAACAGAAAAGTCCATGACACTCTTCATAAGCTTTAGAAATATCAAGTTTGAGAGCTATCCCAGGGATTCTACTCTTATCTATGGAGTGAATAGTCTCATGTGTGGTGATCATAGCATTAAAAATCTACCTACCCGAGATGAAACCTTTTTGAGCAGGAGAAATAATTTTGTCTAGCAAAGGTTGAATCCTCATGACTAGCATTTTAGTACATAACTTATACACAATGTTGCATAGACTAATGGGCCTAAAATTAGTGAGGTGTGAAGGTTGTGATTTTCTAGGAACAAGTAATATGAAGGTATTATTAACTTGTTTCAAAAGTTTACCTGATCTAAAAAAATCATGAATAGCAGCCGTGAGGTCCACTCTTACTATCTCCCAATATTCTTGAAAGAATATAGGAGGAAAGCCATCAGGACCTGGGGCTTTAAACGCACCCATGGAGAATAAAATAGCATGGACTTCTTCCTTAGATATAGGCTTTAACATCTCTAGATTATCTTCTTCTGTTATCAAACAAAGGATTTTATCAATGAATTGATTCATAGGTCTATCAACTCTATCATTATTATTTTCTTTCGTAAGTAGATTCTAAAAGAAAGCCCTACTTGTTCCCCTATTTCATTATCCTTGGTATAATGTCATCATTATCAAGGACAAACTTAGTTATTGAGTTGGCTTTCTTATGTTTCATAGCTAAGAGATGAAAAAAGGTAGTGTTCCTATCCCCCTCTTTAAGCCACTGAACACGAGATTTCTATTTCTAGAAAACCTCTTCTCTTTCCATAAGATTCTTCCATTATAAAGATAGGGTATTCTCTTCTTCTAAAGTGTCCTCAGAGTCATTCCCTTAATCTATCAGTTGTTGTATATCCTTGAGTTTTCCCACTATATTTTTCTTCTACTGGAAGACCTGCCCAAAGTTGTATCTATTCCATCCATAAACTTCTTGTTTAATGTGCTAGAGTTTCTTGACTATTCTAAACATATGAGTACCTTGAATAGGAATTTTCCACCATTGGGTCACCATTTGTCTAAAGTATTTGTGTTTGATCCACATATCTTTAAAATGGAATGGGGAAGGTCCAGAATGTCCCTGTTCTCTCCAACTAAGGAAGATCGGGTAGTGGTCAGACATGGTTCTAAGGAAAGCCTGCACCTGCATATTATGATAATACTTCTAGCTTCTTGATATAAGAAATCTATCTAATTTAACCTAAATCATTTTATCTCCTCTTCTTCTGTTGGTCTAGGTAAAATTTTGGTTTTGCAACTCTATGTCCAATAATCCCTAATCATTGATGAATTCAGTAAAGTCGAACATGTTGTCCGAGTAATCCATAATTCCACCCTATTTTTTAGAAGGGTATAGAGGAGTGTTAAAATCTCTAGCTAACATCCATCTAATGTTCTGGGGATTATTCCTAAAACTGCTCAAGTATATCCATAATTTCTATCTCAAAGCTCTATTATTCAGTCCATAGACATTGATCAACGACTAGTTCAAAGATTTCATAGAAAAATTGGTAATCAAGAAGTGCTTATTATAAGCCATAAGAGACCCCTAGATTTTAGCACTATTCCACATAGTGACAATCCCCCCTAAAGCCCCTTCAGTTGGACTAATGCAAAAAGCTACCTTAGGCCATATATAAGAAGCAATTTTCATAAAATTCTCTTCATTCATCTTGACTTCTTGGAGTAATAAAATATCTAATTTATTATCTAAAATGTAGTTTTTAACCTAAAACTGCTTTCAGGGACTGTTAAAGCCCCTCATGTTCCAAGATAATATTCTCATTTAGAGGGTTTGGGGGGTTGGGTCTCAAGTGTTTTCTATTTACCACTAGTAATCTCCCTAACAATCTCTCTTTGTCTTGTTTCTCGTAGGGTTGGCCTCCCTTGTTTGGGCTCAGTGCCAACATCTATAGTTTTTTTACCTTTTTAATTCTTTTTCTTTGGGGTAACCCATTCCTCCTATTCATTACTACCACTTTGTCCTGTTACACCTATTGCTAAGTAGTTTCCTACTTGATCTCTGACTTTTAGAGCATGGAAAATGTTTGTATTTAACTGTGGATCTACTTCTCCTTTAGTGGGACTTTATGAAGTTACTTCTTCCTATCTAACTCTTGGAACTTTGTCTTCTTCATTGACTTCCTCTATCAAAAGGTTACCTCTTTCTCCTTCCTTAGACATATTAGTCTATTTTTCTAGAGGGTTGGTTGTGTTAAATATAGCCTTATGACTATCATCTGATACTATATTTTCCTTTGGGATAGCTTTTCCCTCACTACTAGTTATATCGTCCTTTCCCATCTCCTCTTCTCCCTTTTCTATGTTATCGAGATTTTCCACATTACTCTTTGTTTCTTGCTTGTTGTTCTTTCTATAATTGAGAGCTTGATCCTCCCCTTTAATTTGGGAAACATCTTTCCTCCCCTTTTGCTTTGTTTTGAATTATGTCATTAAATTTCCCTTTCTCTTACATATTTGACAGAAAGTGGTAGCATTTTCATAAGTGATCGGCTGAGTCCAGGTCCCATATTTAGAGTTTAGCTCTATGGTCATAGGGAGAGTCCTATTTATTTCAACATTGACACAAATTCTAGCGTACACACATCTAGACTTTGTTCTGGTTGTATGATCTGTAGTGACATATTGGCCAATATAATTGCCAATAGTTGTGAAAAAAATTCATCCTAGAATTCCAAAGGGAACCCTAGCAGTCTTACCCAAGTAGGAGTAGACTTATTAAGGTCTGAGTTAGGATCAAATCTTGGTTTCCATGAGCATAAGGCAAGAGAATGTGGGCCATACAGCCATGGTCCTCCAAAAAGAGTAGAGGTCATGTCCTCCCTATTCATAAATCTAAAAGGGAATAGGCCTCTTGCCATGGCAATGATTGAAACACTACCCTTAACTTTCCACCTAGATAGAACCCATTTCCTAACCATTTCAATATTAGGATGGAAATAAAAAAACTTACCTACCAATGTAAGGTCCATGGATGCCACGATTTCCTCCACCAGATCATCTGGGATATTCAGGGTCGTGCCCTCCAAGATAATAGGGAGGCTCACCATGCTTTTTGAGGGGTGCATCTTTTCACCTGTAAGTGCCTTCTTCCATCTATTGGATGGACTATCCACTATCAAATTCTTGAATAGATCCCCAGAGGCACTACCATTAGCAATGTCCTTTATTGGATCCATGATCCCATCAGTTGCACTCAGGGGGCCCAACTAGGTGGGAAAAAACTAGTTTCAAATGTTATCCACACACATCACAAGCTGAACCCAAAAGTCCTCTATAGATGTTTATTTAGATATGTATGTCTGTATAAACACATAATAAATTATTTTTTGCTCTTATTTATTTCTCATGGATTAATTCATATGTTTGGGTATTTGGTTGGTTTTTGATATATTTTAGAAGTACTACCATTGTAGTGCTATAGTAGGATTTGTGTGCATGCTTTTAATTTAGCTTGTGATATTATGCATGATATTTATAATTTAACTAAAATTACAGTATATACCCTAACCATGAAAAACTTAATTTGAATGTAAATATAAACAACTTAGGAATAAGATATGAATAATCAAATCCTAAGTGTAAATATAATAAATATATCAAGTTTCAGACTAAACACAAAAATTCATTACCTAAGTACATAATATGGATAATCAAGACTTATGTGAAAATAAAATGTAATAATCTTACGACAACTGAAAAACAAAAAAAGGCCAAAAACAAATCAAATAAATAAAATGAAAAATATAAAAACAAACAAACATGTAAACATAAAAACACAAACAAGAAAAATGCAAACAAACAAAACTCTATATAAACAAAAAAAATGGAAACAATAAACCATAAACAAACTACACAAACAAATAAACAAAATTCACCAAATAAAAATGAATAAATAAAAAACTATAAATAAACAAAACAAGCAAACAAACAAATTAATAAACAAAAAAAAACTAATAAAATAAACAAATTGTACAAATAAAATAATAGTTCTATAAATAAATAACAAGGTGATAAATAGACAAAAATGATCAAATAAATAAACACCAATAAAAACAAACAAAACAAAACACCAATAAAAACAAACAACAAAACACCAATAAACAAAACAACAACAAAAATATAAAATAAAACATGAACAAAAAAGTAAACAAACATACATAAAATAACAATAGATAAACAAAATGACAAAACATGCAAATAAAACACCAATAAACAATAAATAAATTAACTAACTAACATGGTACAAACACATAATATAAACAAGACAAAATAAAGAGAACCAATAAAGATAGATAAAATAAATAAATAGACAAATAAAGCAAACAAAGCTATGAACAAGGTTAATAAAATAATCAAAACAACTAAACAATCCATAAAAATGAAAAGTGTGGCAAAGAAACTATCCTAAATACATAGAAACAAATAAGTTAAGCTAAACAAACAACAATATATAAACAATGTTTTATCACAATGTTAGTGCAAACAAAAAACAAATTATTTGTGTATGTGTAATAGAGGTGTTATTCTTGGTGACAGGGTGACCCATAATCTAGGTATCAATGACATGGGAAAAACAACATAATAAAAATTAGCACAATATTTCCCCTAGGATATAGGGAAATAAAGACATAAACAAGATGATAAACATTACCCCTAGGCTATAGGAGATAACAAAAAACAAGATGACACAAATATTGCCCCTAGGCCAAAGGAGAAAATAAAACAAATCAAACAAAATGGGGGGAATAGAAGAAAAAGAAGGGGTAGCTAGGCTGACTCTAGATGCATTAGTAAAGTGGACGATGCCTACATAGTTCCATGGACACAAGATCCAACATGAACTTCAAAACAAATGTAATTCTCCCAAGATATGGGATAGAAGAAAATGGATGATAAAAAAACATGATTAACATATATAGGAAAAAAGGAATGATATCAAAAAATGAAGTGTGTGAGAAAAAAAGGGATGACGTTTCACATTCATGAAAACTTCAACACAAATAAATCATGCAAGTGAGAGAGTATGGTTTAGGCTAAAACCACATTAAAAGATAAAATATGGGTGTCCATAAATTAATTATATTGGTAATTCATAGTGTCTACTACATATAAGGCTTAAAATTAGAATGATCTCATAAAATGGCAAGAACATGAGAAAATCTAAGTGGTCATTAGTGTATCCAATTTGAATATATAATGTTCACAACATCAACTCACAAAACAATGAGAGTATATGGCTAAGGCCAATAAGAATGGGGAAATTAAATGACAAGTTGTTACTCATGAAATATTTAGGACTCCTAGAATCCTTAATTAAAATAAGTGGTCAAAAAATATAAGAAGGTGGCCAAGTTAATCCGATATACCCCATGTATCCAAGTGTTTTCTACATAGTCTGTATGAAACTTAGGTTGATATAGTTCACCCAAAATGGGAGAAAAAAGACTAAGGTGGTCTAGAAATGAAACTAAAGAAACAATATGGCCCATACCATAAAAATTTTATGGTTTTATATATCACATGGAAATTCTAAGCTAATTTTCATGATTTTGTGATTTTTAGGATTTACTAGATCTTTTATGAATGTTTAAGTGTTTTGAAACTATTTCAAATGTTTTTGGATTTTCTATACATCTCAACTCAATCAAGAATTATGAGATACGAAATGCTCAAACTCTCAAAATGGAAAGAGTGTGGCTTAAACAATGCTCCCAAAATGATGAGAGCATTTAGACTTAAATTATTCACAAAATGGTGAGAGCATGGCAAAAGGGTGACTAGTTGACCTCAATGTGAATCGAGTTATACCTACATAGTCCCACAAGACCTCAACTCACTATAATTTCAAGTTCACAAAAATCATATGACTAAGTAATATCAAGTTTTAGATAAGGGAAAATGGCACAAAAAATTATAATAGTAATGGAAAGGGATGTAGAATTGCATGATAAAGGTGTTGTTCCTAAATTTCCCCTAGGCATTTATAATTAGGGTTAGTGGTACTAATTTGCCTAAATGACATTATAATTAGTAGCATGAGGTGGAGATTTAACAACAAATGAAAGATGCGATTATCAGGATCATTGTCATATTGATTTCATATACTGCCATTCAGACATTTAATTCTAAAGCAACTATTGAAACTAAATCTGTTATTAGCCAATGAACATGCCTAAAGTAAAAATGAATCAAAAGGCCAAAAGTTATAGGTGGGGTTGGGTAAAATGAATTATTTGGTGAAGGTTTAAGGGTATGGTATATTGGTAATGGGTAAAATACAAAGCATATTTATAATGGGACAAAACTAAAACAATCTATATAGATAATAAGTTGATTCCCTCAAAATTAAAAACATTTGATGTTCATTGGTTCATCAAGTTCATCTCCCTCTAGCATAATGAGCTTGTATGGTTCAGAACAGTAGTTAGAAACAACTACATAGGTCACTAGCCAGTTTGGTTGGAACTTTGATTTTTTGTTTTGTTTCAGCATTTACAATTTTTTGACTCTCCTTTATCACAAGGTCACCAAGATTGAATTCATGATACTTAAAACACCTATAATATTGGCCTTTTAATTGTTTTTTATATGTTTAAATATTATTCAAGGTGTCCAAGCATTTACCATCAAATAGGTCTAGCTCTTGCAAGTGATTTACTATGTATTCTTCACCATCGATGATGTGTTACAATGAAATTTTGAGAGAAGGCAACTCAACCTTAATAGGTAGACTAGATTTAGTTCCATAGACAAGTGAATAGGGTGTAGATCTTGTTAAGTTAAAAAATGTGGTACGGTATGCCCAAAGGACCATAAACATTTATAACTACGAATTACAACCAATGTCATTAATAATCTTCTTCAGAATGTTAACAATGGTTTTATTAGAAACCTTAGCTTGTATATTACCTTGTAGATAGTGGGTGATATAGAAATTTTTTTTGATGTGGTATTAGAAAAAAATATTTTCACATATTTATTCTTAAATGATCTTCCATTATCATATTTTTTTGTCAAAGGGGATGTCATAGTGATAGATGATATGGTTAGATATGAACTTGAATATCTACTTATCGATGATGTAAGTGAGGGGAATGAATTCGACCCACTTAGTGAACCATTATATATCATTCAAGAGATTATTATAGCTGTATGAATTTTTGGTATTGATCTTCTTGATAAGGTCAATTCTACACATTGAGAATGTCCATGTTTTTGTCAATGGTTTGAGTGTCTTGTCTAGAGCATGAATTATATTAGCATGATTTTAACACTTGACACACTTTTTCACATATGTAGTTATGTCTAATTCCATCATTAGATATTAATAGATAGTATTTAGGAAAGCTTTAGATAAGATTACCCCATTTGTGTAGGATCCACACACTCCTTTATGGACTTCCCTCAACACTAGTCTAAATTTTGTCGAAGGTAAATAATGAAGTAGAGTTCCATCATAACTTCAATGATACAAGGTCAATCCAAGTAGGGTATACTAAGAGGCTTTATGAGTGAAGCCTTTTTATTTTTATGTGATAAATCAAGAGGCATGGTTTGGTCTTGAATATAGGTATATATTTTTGATTAATAAGAAGGCATGGGACCAATATGTCACAAACCATCTTGATGACTTATTATTTGTATGTTGACACTAAGAGATGCTTAACAATAAATTGATAATCCCTTGTTCTATCTATCATTTAGATAATGAAGCTAATAGTATGAGGTATTATTTAAAATTGGATGTTGGTAATTTGTTTTTTGAATGTATTGACCATATCTTTATATGGAACCAAATTATTGTCCTTAATTTGATATTGGCCTATTACTTGATTGATGATTAACTAAAAATAACCATACACCATTAAATGTTGAATGTTACACTATACTTCTTGATGAAGCCCTAGAATGAGTGTTTCATACTTGGACATGTTATTGGTACAAGTAAATCCAATATGAAAAGGACTTGGGAATGAGATCCCCTTATGGAGTAATAAAAAATATTCCATCTCCCTGATTCATGAGTCATGAATGATCCATCAAATTACATCCTCCATTATTCAACCTCAAAAAGTCCATTTGATTATTCAGTAATCATAATGGCCTCATTTGAAAACCTAAATGTAAGAGGTTGAGTATCTTGAAGAGGATCTTATGCAATATAATTTTTGATTACTTGCCCCTTAATGGCATTCTAGTTGGAATATTCAATTTCAAATTCTATCAATAGCATGATCCATTTTACCATGTGGCCATGTAGATCTAATTTGGAAAGTAGATAATTGAGCAGATCTACTTTGGCAATAATAATGGTTTATTTTTCAACATATAAAAATTCAACTTTTTGGATATGAACACCATGGATAAATAGGAATTTTCAATCAATGTATAGTTATATTCATACACGAAAAATGTTTAGCTTAGATAATACACAACATGTTCTTTTCCCTATTCATTGTGTTGTGCCAAAAGTGATTATGGGGCATTCTCAATTGCTGATAGGTAAAGAAGTAATGGATTGTTTAAAATTGGTGGTCAAAAATATGTGGATTGTCAACATATTATTTAAGCTAATTGAATACTTTTTGGTACTCTTCACTCTAAGAGAATGTAACACCTTTATTAGATGAGAATGTGAATGGATGGAATTTATTAGATAATTATGAGATGAAACATTTGATAAATTAAATTTTGCCTTGAAAACTACAACACTACTTTAAGGTAGATGGCGGTGGCATTTCTATAATTGCATGAACTTTCGTTGGGTTGACTTTAATGCCCTTGTGAGAGATAATAAATAAAAATATTTTTATAGAAGTAATTTCAAATACACATTTCTTCAGATTGAGCTTGACATTATACTTGTGAATCATCTCAAAGATTGTTTGTAATACAATATGATGATCGACATAGGTATTTGATTTACCCAAGTTGTCATTGACATACTCTTCAACAATGTCATGCATCATGTCATGGAAAATCACTATCATGGAACTTTGGTAAGTGGATATAGAATTTTTAAGTCCAAATGAAATCACTTAATAAGAGAAATTTCTCCATGGAGTGGTGAATGTACTCTTGTGCTAGTCATCTAATGTTATTCTAATATGAATATAACCTAAAAATCCATGCATCAAAGAGAGCATTTCATAACCATTCATTGAGTTGACTATCATGTTAATATTAGGTAAATGAGAGTAATATTTTAGGTAGGATTTCTTGATATCTCTAAAATCAGTGTAGATTCTGATACCTTATGGTTTCTTACTTACTGGCACAATGTTTTAAATCCACTTTGAATATTCTATTAGTCTGATGCATTTCACATCTAAGAGTTTCTCCAACTCTTTCTTGACTAGCATAAAAATACAAGGATGCATATTATATAACTTATAGTTAGGCAAGCTCAGCATCAAGATGTACAACAAGATGGTGTACAACCAAGGTGAGGTCCAAATGTGGCATGTCCAAATAGGCCCATGAAAATATGTACATAAATTACCTCAAAAGGAATATGAAATTTTCATGTTCCTCCTCAGTGAGGGATGTGACTAGTTTAATCCACTTTGGGTCCTTTGGAGTCCCAGTGTTCACCTCTAAAGTGTCCTCCATAAAAATTTTAGAACCATCATCTAAAATAGTTGGCAAGGAGTTGAAATGATTGGCAATGGAAAAGTCCTCTAGATGGACTAGCTTGTCTAATTATCCTAAGCAAGACAAATCAAAATCTCCTAATGTTTGCATTGGCCATGAAATAAATACATTAGGGAACACTTGAATAATATATACAAAAATTTACCTCTCCTTAGTACTAATAATTGATCCATAAATTTGCTTGGGGATATATAGTCTATTATACTTCATAGGAAGAGGGGTGAACATCCCCATCTAGTGGTGTTAGAAATTGGTTTTCACCAAGAAACTTGCCTTTCTCTTTACTTTTTCCTTGGTCAAAAAATACCTCAAATAATTTTTCACTTTCCAACATCAATGTTTGATTTTTTATTGCTAGGGAAGTTCACCCACTCTCTGAAGTAGGTAGTAGGATCCAATCTAATAACAAAACCCTACTTGTGGTCTCCAAGAGGAATGTGAATCCTTAATATCATAAATTTGTATATTACCTCATCATTTTTAAACTCATCTAATGGCATTGCTAACTCTTGATGGTCTTATTTTATCAATTATGGATGGTAAAGGGTTAAATGTGAAGGTTAATAAATAGGGATAACAGTCTAAATGGCATGGGGGTTAAATAAATTTATAGAAACAAGGTCATATTAGATGTTATTACCATACCCTACATGGCTACCAACATCATTGTCACTTATCGTTGGTGTTGAAACATGAATAAGGATGTGGGGTCACCCCTAGACAATTTAAATACAATACCATGGGTTATATTAACTTGATCATTGAGACTTGTTTAATCATGCCTTGTTTATATATCTCAAAGTTTATACCTTTATAAGCTAGAAGATCCATAATTTTCTTAGGGATAGGATAATTTTCACTTTGGTAACAATTAGCTAACTCATCAGTGTATAACTATGAATCATCTTCTACTAAGGGGTCATGTTCTATGTTAGAGGCTATTTTAAAAGTAATGGGCTTGTTTAGCTAATATTTTCCTTTGGTTTCCCACTTCATGCAAGTAGTTTTAGCCTTAGGTATCATATAAGCTTTTGGATTTTATTGGAAATTTGTAAATATGGAATACATTATGGGTACTATATTCTCTAAGACCTTTGTCAATTATATAGAAGTGTTTAGAAATGTTTGGTAGACACATGGCTGAGGTAGAGGTTAAGATGTCTAGGTCAATGTAATTAGATTTTGGGCCTAAGTCAATGGTATTTTATTTCTTAATTCTAATTTGGGCATAATATTCATGCCAAATTGATAGTTATAACTTTTATATTGGGCCTCAAGGTGTTTACAAGACTAATATGGCTAAATATTAGCTAGTATGGTCACTTTCATTCCTAAATGTGGAAATTTTATACATTAATGCAATGTATAAGGTATAGACCTAATTTCATAGATATAGGTTCAACCTAATAATATATTTTAATATAATTCTAGTTCCAAAATATGGCATATAATATCATGGGTGAAAGGTTGGATGACCATTGGTAGTCTAATGGTACCTTAAGATTCCCATTCCTCATTATCATATACCATGATAACGATGGTATCTGGCTGTAATTCAGTTATTGTATTTACAAGATGTTTGACCAAACTTTAGAGACACAATTTGTGAGACCTAAAACATTATCTAAAAGGAATCTTTTAACTCTATGGTTCATTATATCATCCTAAATGTATAATAGGTTATTATGTAGAGGGCTTGGGGATGACATATCACTTTGGTCAAATGTAAGTTGTTGTCTAGGGGTGAAATGTCCTATCATGGATTGGAATTTTTTTGGAGTGAAATAATTTGGCATGAGGGATTAGTTCAATTACTCATTTAATATATCTTTATGGATGGTAGACATATGCAGTAAATCCATGATGTATATGTGTGTAGAAAACATTGTTGTGGTGTGGAGCTAAAAGCTTCAACTGTTTGCAGACACAAGAGGAAGGATGCTGAAGAACTAGAGGAACCGGTGTCGGCAGCATGACCAACGTCAGTCACAGACAGTGGAGAAGGAAACCGGTGATGGCAGGGAGTCGGCCGACGTCGGCAGCACCAGACAAGAAGGGACCGGTGTCGGTCGCCTGTGCGGTCCAGAACTGTTCGTTGCATGAACAGTTAGTTAGTTAAACCAAGTGTTTGCATGCTAAGGGGCTAATTTAGGTCGTCGACTGTGTGTCTAATTTTAGTAGTTAGAGTTCTATTTTTGTAAGCATAGGATCTTATTTATAGACCCATAAGGCATGTATTGTAATTTTATTCTAAGGCAAGTAAAAGCATTTGAAGCTAGCAAGGTCAAGGAGATCTACAGGTGTAAGGTTAAGGAGATCAGCTGAAGCATTCAAGGAGGGATAGCAACTCAGACTTTAGAGTTGTGTTGAGCAAGAGAGACAGGGAAGAAGGTCTTGAGGTGTGGCAAGCCTTTGAGGTGGAGGAAGAAGTGGCATCTTCCTTATTGTATTTTCTTCTATTAATTTCTAATACAAGAGTGTGTATTGTCTCTCAAATTCTTTGATGTCTCAAGTTTCTAGCTACTTTATCATTCTGGTATAATTCTGTGTTTAATTGCATATAAGAAAGTAATCAATTGTGCTCTAATTGGTAGAGCTACAGATCCCCTGACAAGTGGTATCAGAGCTACGATTTACAGGAAGCAGGGTATTGTTTTTTGATTACAGGTCATTCACAGGGTTTTTTGATTGAGTGGGAGTTCAGCAATTGCAGAAGAAAGTAGACTACGAATGGAGAAGTTTAACAGCAAGAATTATCAACATTGGAGGATGCAGATTGAGGACTATCTATATCAGAAGGATCTGTACTTACCATTGGGTGGGGTTGCATGCAAGCCCACAGATATGAAGGATGAAGAATGGAACGTTCTTGATCGGAAGGCTCTCGATTCCATAAGGTTGAGCCTTGCATCATCTGTGATTTCCAGCTTATCACAGTGCAAGACAATGGAAGAGTTGATAAAGTCCTTGGCAAATTTATACGAAAAGCCCTCGGCTTCTAACAAGGTATACCTTATGAAGCAGCTATTTACTTTGTAAATGCAGGAAGGTGGATTGGTACATACTCATCTCAGTGATTTCCATGGTTTGGTAAACCAATTAGCTTCAGTCAATATTGTTTTTGATGATGAGATAAAGGCTCTCTTAATTTTATGTTCTTTGCCTGAAAGTTGGGACGGTATGGTTATGGCAGTAAGTAATTCTGCATCTGCTTCTAAAATCTTAAAAGTTGATGATGTTGTGAGTGTGATCTTGAATGAAGAAATACGCAGGAGAAGCACAGGTGAATCATCAGGGAATGCTCTAAGTGTAGAAAGTAGGGAAAGGGAAAGGGAGAAGGTTGAGCAAGGGAAATCAAGGTCGGGAAGGAGATCCGAGTCCAAAGGTATTACCTACTAGTTTTGTGGAAAGAAAGGACATACAAAGGAGTGTTGGTTGAGAGATAAAGAGAATCAACATGCAGGTATGGGAGAAGCAAAGGATGCAAATATTGTGATGCAGGATGCTCTCATACTTTCTTCAGATAGTCAGATAGGATCATGGATTTTAGATTCTGGTTCATCTTTTCATGCATCCCCAAATAGAGATTTGTTCTATGAGTATGAACAGGGAGACTTTGGAGTTCTTTATTTAGGGGATGGTACGCCTTGTCAGATAGTTGGCAAAGGGAAAGTGCAGCTGAGATTGCAGATTGACAACACGTGGGTGTTGAAAGAGGTCATGCATGTTCCAATTCTGAAGTAGAGTCTGATTTTTGTAGGAAGGTTGGGAGATGAGGGATGCACAATAACCCTCACAGCAAATTCTTGGAAGGTTACCAAGGGAGCACTTATTCTAGCAAGAGGTAAGAAAGTAGATACTCTTTATCTGTCTACTTGTATTACTGATTCTACTTCTGGTGTAGATTCGAAGATGTGGCCTAATAGGCTTGGTCACAAGAATAAGAAGGGAATGGAAGTTCTTGGTTTAAAAGGTATGTGTTCAAATTTGTAAAGTATAAATACAGTTCATTGTAGAAAGAGGAAATTTGATGCTTTTGATAGGAACAAAGAAGCCTTGGTGTTTTTGGAGGAGATGAAGGACAGAGATCAGTCATAGGGGCTAAATAAGTCTGAGCAGGGCAGCATGGATAGAGCTTTGATCCAAGAAGAGCTCGCAGATGAAAATTTCACCACTTACAGGAACACACAGACACCGATGTCAGTAGCTTGGCACTAACGTCAGTCATCCAGATACCGACATCGGTCATGTGCAGACTAGCAGGGTCGGTAGGTTAAATAGGAGAAGTCTGACGGTGGTCATAAGGACCGACGTCAGTAGGAGGGACACCAGCGTTGGCCAGGGAAATGACGTCGATAGTTAGGATCAATGTAGGGAACTGACATTAGTCAGAAGCAGACTGGGAGATGGCCTAGATCAGTCACTGGAACGGATGTTGGGTGAATTAATAAGTATCAAACACCCATGTGGAGGTCAAGAAAGGTATGTGAACCTCATATTCATTGTTCACCTTCTTTATATTGCTTACTGATAGTCACGAACTAGGAAGATGGAAGAAGCAATGCAGGTAGAATCCAGAAACAGTGGGAGCTTGGCATGGATGAGGAGTGTGAGTCCTTGGAGAACCAAATAGGTATTTGTTGGTAGTGTTGTCAGCGGGAAGGAAGCACTAGATAGAGGGATGGATTCCTATTTTAGAGAAGAGAGTGGATGGACACATGAGATAGAAGGCTATGATATATGGTCTTGATTAGGCTGCAGAACAATGGAGGTTTGACCATTGTATTTTATCTTTACCAGGTTGGATAATATTAGCTACATTATCCTATTACTGTATTGTGTTGCTTGTTGCAGGGTTTCATATACAAGGAGTTTTCTGAGCTAAGGGTAGAGTTGGTTCAGAAGTATATCATGGAGAATTTGGGAGCAGCAAAATTCTTGTGGCATAAGATACAGGTATTGCATCACAGGTTTGTGTGGTGGTTGGTCTTCAAGAGTGACATTGAAGAGGGATACAGAGCCTAAGGAACAAAATAGATGGTGTATAGGTACAGGTACAAGTTGCAGCTGTTTATCTCCAAGTGGGAGATTGTTGTGGTGTGGAGCTAAAAGCTTCAACTGTTTGCAGACACAAGAGGAAAGATGCTGAAGAACTAGAGGAATCGGCATCGGCAGCATGACCGACGTCGGTCACGGACAGTGGAGAAGGAAACCGGTGATGACAGGGAGTCAGCCGACGTCAGCAGCACCAGACAAGAAGGGACCGGCGTCGGTCACCTATGCGGTCCAGAACTATTCATTACACGAACAGTTAGTTAGTTGAACTGAGTGTTTGCATGCTAAGGGGCTAATTTAAGTCGCCGGCTGTGTGTCTAATTTTAGTAGTTAGAGTTCTATTTTTGTAAGCATGGGATCTTATTTATAGACCCATAAGGCATGTATTGTAATTGTATTCTAAGGCAAGTAAAATCATTTGAAGCTATCAAGGTCAAGGAGATCTATAGGTGTAAGGTCAAGGAGATCAGCTGAAGCATTCAAGGAGGGATAGCAACTCAGGCTTTAGAGTTGTTGTGTTGAGCAAGAGAGAGAGGGAAGAAGGTCTTGAGGTGTGGCAAGCCTTTGAGGTGGAGGAAGAAGTGGCATCTTCCTTATTGTATTTTCTTCTATTAATTTCTAATACAAGAGTGTGTATTGTCTCTCAAATTCTTTGATGTCTCAAGTTTCTAGCTACTTTATCATTCTGGTATAATTCCGTGTTTAATTGCATATAAGAAAGTAATCAATTGTGCTCTAATTGGTAGAGTTACAGATCCCCTGACAAACATTAGTTGTTACATAATATCATAGGTCTTCCCATCAATTTTTTAAATTGGTTTATTTATGATAGGCACAGAAGGATGATTAGGCTCACTTGTAATATGTGTTTATGGTCTTTTAATAGTGACCCTAGATCATCAATTTGTAATTACATAGTTTTAATATGGAACTTGGATTTGATGGTTGGATGGGTAGGTAATTAGGATTGTAATGATGATTCTTAAATGGTATGGAGCCTGGTTGTCAACATGGTATGTATAAGAATCACCATCATAAGGAGGTTGGTAAACATTGCTCAATAAATAAGCATTATTGGGTAACGGTCTAGGTTTTTTGGTAGTTGGTCTAGGGATAATGGTGTTAGCGTCAACATGACAACTTGAAATATGTCCTAGAATATTGTTATAGGTATACATAATGACATGATGAACTTATTGGTTGGTTTGGTTATTTTTCCCTTAGTTTTGACCATTTTTTTGTTGTTATAGTGGTTGTTGTTGATGTTGATTTTATGGTAGAGTTATCTACCATGATTATTATTGTTGTTGGTACTATAATTAGGTATTAATATTATGTTGGGGAAATAGATTCTGTTAGATACCCAAGTTACAATTGGTTGTTGGAGCATGGTTGTTTGTTTTTATCTCTCAATTTTCCTTCATGTTATCAATCAAATTCATGAGTTGGATACATCATCTTATGGAAGGCCCTTGGACATGATGATACTCAAAAAATTCATATTATTTATACTAATCATTAAAAATAATCCCTTCAAGGAATGACTTTAGCATCAACTAATTGATCCTATTTGCTTGAACCAATATTTGGAGCGCAAATTCAATAAGATCACCAAGGTCACTATATTATCTGGCAATGGGAAAAATTCTCCTCAAAAGAGGAGCTTGTAATTGGTTTTCATTTTGTGGTGGTTGGTTTTATGGAGATATTGGTTGAATGTATTGAGGAGGTGGTTTTTGAGTGGGCCTAGGTAAATGGATAACTAGTGTTTACACCATCTAAACATGGCATGATTCAATAACCCCATTACCAATAACATTCTTATTATAGTTGTAGGGCTTTGTTCTCTCCTTATTTTTGGCCTGAGGTGGCATTAAATCTAGTATATGATTTGGATTTTAATTATGGTTATAACCTTGATGTTGATTCTAGTTATTACTAGAATAGGTTAGTTTGATTATCTCTTTGTTGACAAGGGCTTTCTCAATCTCTATGTCTTTATCTATAACCTATTCTAATTTTTGAGTGCATTATAGCTCAAGATGGTATGATATCTTATTATGTAGGATCCTAGTAAATATTGTGGCCAACTATTTATCTATCAGATTTTGAGTAAACTAGTTTACTAGTGATCTCCAATGTTGTAAGTATGTAGCAAAGATTTCACCATTCTTCTATTTATCTTGTGCTAAATCCAAAATAGTAATATCATGTTTGAATTATTTGAAAAGTGTTATAATAACTTCTCTAAGAGATCATCTAAGTTAGGTATATAGTTATTTGGTAATTTAAATAGCCATTCCAAGGTTTGTATAACTAGAATCTTTGAAAAGAGAAGAAGCAAGTATATGTTGCTATAGGCCACTGGCTAGCATGCAACAAATAATTCTTTCAGATTATCTTTAGGGTCACCTTTTCCT
This sequence comes from Torreya grandis, assembly GCA_037957365.1. Lineage (NCBI taxonomy): Eukaryota > Viridiplantae > Streptophyta > Pinopsida > Cupressales > Taxaceae > Torreya > Torreya grandis. Next base: position 1,490,145 of record JARHVA010004331.1, on the reverse strand, counting down.
TTATATTTGTTAAATTTAGGTAGCTCATAACCCAATGAAAATGGTATTTGTAGATACTTCATGTTGAATGGATAAGAACATATTTCATATAGTTTGAATTTATTTGTTTATTTTCTAATCTATATAGCTTTAATTATATCATTTATCTGTCATAACTCTTGGGTAAGGAAATTAGGGGGAATGACCTATTGTTTTTGAGGTTACATGGTCAAAGGTGGATTAACTTGACTGGAGTAGGTATATTGTGGAATTTTGGTTGAATTTATTGTATGATAAGGTATGTGTATTCATGCATTAGGATTATACCATGGATATAGAATATGCTACTATTAAAACACATTCTGGTTTGGATTGGCTACATAACACTGTCTAATGATTTATAGATGTGGAAATGGCATTTGGCTCTACATAATGTATTGGTATTATTGGGTTTGAGAGGGAACTTGTTGCCTACTTGTTGAACTCTGTTGTATATAGGGAACACATTGTTGACTAGATCCTTATTGTTGGAGGTGTTGATATTTGGATCCATATTGCATGTGAGACACCAATTGAGTGAAAGGAAATTATTGCCTAGTATATGGTACCTATTTTACATAAGGATATTGTTGTTGGTTGAATGTCTATTTTTAGATTGGTACTTGATGTTGAATAGGCACTTATTATTGGTTAGGCAATGTTTTTGATTGATAAGGTATGTTGGTTTGTGCTTATTGTGGCAGAACATTCATTGTCACTTGTTGACGTGGCATAGTGTTATATACTTGTTGTGGTGGTAAGTTAGTTTATTTCCACCTATTACACACTCAAGGAAGTATCTAATTGATTATTGGAGGTTGTTTTTAGTTTTTTAAAAATAGGCATACCTATACCCTATTATTTCAATCCACTTGGAGCATTATTTATAAAAATTAGTTGTGTATAGCTTGGTAGTAAACTAGACCCATTTTGGTTTAAATAAGAATTAACTTGTGTGCTATCCACAATATTTTGAGTGAGGTATTCCATTTGAGTGGAAATCTCTTCTATCAAAATAGGTACATTATACATGTCACCAACCAATGTACTTTAGTTAAATGGATCTATGCTTTGGCTTGCATAGCCTAAAGCATCTATTTTTTGCCTTGTTTATGGAACTATCTCAATGAGAAACATGTTAGGAACATCCATTGCATTAATATTGCAATATAGGTTGAGATATTTTTGGTACACTTGTTGTACCTATTCCATTTATTCATCCATAGGGCCTTTCCTTTTTACAAGCATACTTTGGTCTTATTGTGGCATTTTATCTAAAGCTTGACTATAATTAGTTTATTCCTATTAAAATGGTGGAATCTAAGGCACATTACTAGTAATTCTAATCATTTAAGTCAAACTTTAATGTGGGAAGTCTAGTATAAACTTGTCTCCTACTTTAACAACTCTAACAAGAACTTCATCTTTGTTCTTTAACAAATGAAGTTAGAACAAGTACGTATCATAACTTATTTTTGTTGGATTTATAACATAATAGGGCTCTTATGGTTGGTTTTATTCAATTTTAGGTATTGTATGATCAAGGTATTATGTTGTTTGTTTCAGTTCTTGGCCTGGATAAGGAGATACAATCACCAAATACTATGCTAAAGGGTCATGCCTTTGTTCAATGTATGGAATGTTATAAGATAGATAAATATCTATCTCATAATTTACATCATCATATAACTCTTGAATGAAAGGGTCATTGGTCACAACATTCTCATAATCTAGATTATGCATGGTCTCGCTACATGTGTAATGAGGCATGTTAAGATCTATAAATGGTCTCATGAAAAAAGGGTCTAAATGTAACAAATAATTGAGATGTAAAAAAAGAACCTTTGACTCTATAAAAGTGGCAAAAAGGGTAAAATAACAAGATTAAGCAGTGGTAGAATAAAACAAACTAGAAATCAATCTAACAAATGATACTAATTTTCCCAAAGGTGGTTATAATCAGTGGTAAAAGTAACCCAAAAGCTTAAAACTTGTTTATGGATAAGTTATTGATTTTCCCAAAGGCAGTTATAATCAGTGATGAAAGTGTCTAAACAAAGTATAACAATGGTGAACTAGGATCAAAAGATTAAAAAATATATCCCAAAGGTAGTTAAAATTGTTAGTGTGAAAAATAAGGATAGACTCTGAAACAAATAACATGAACTAAAACTTTAAAATGAAATAAAATAAAGAAATTAACTCAGATGACACTCGGTGATTGGCTTGCTAAGACTTGATACTTGATTAACAAGATAATATAGGAATAATGGAACTAGAACACTCAAAATTTAGCAAAACAAACTTCAAATAAAGCACATGGCAATATTTTTTCTCAAAAGACTCTCAAACAAGGTATAAAACAAACAACAATTGCTAGGTCTAGGTAAGGGGGTATTTTTAGATAAAATAGGAAATCAACCTAATTAACAAAATCCAAACACAAATGGTAGATAACTTAAGCCCAAATTAGACATGGCTTTAGCAAGAACCTAATTATTTTAGGATTTGTGTTGGGGTTATAATCAAAAGTATTTTATTTTAGTGTTTTAAGTTTACTTTATTAAATAAGTTGGTTACTCAAGAAAGTTGGTTTATTCCCATAACCACCTTTGAAGATTTTTAAAGATTTCACATTTCATTGTAAAAATATATCCAAAAATAATATTTTATCAATTTTGTGTGTAAACCTATTTGTAATGTAATTTATGTGTTATTATTTGTTGCTTATTAGGCCACCAGTGGTATTAGAGCTTGGAAATTTAAGTGGAAGATTTAACATTGATTATTTTTTTTCCCCTTGAAGCATTTAACTCATCTTATACACCCTCCTTACATGGTGTAACATTTAGAATGGAGTTTGTTCATACCCCAATAATAAGATGTCATTAGGAAAAAAACAAGATATCACCAGCTATTCTAGTCATTTACGATACACTAGAAGAAAAATCTCTGAAGGATTGATTTTCCAATCATTTGGATCATAAAATATCTACCCCTCTTGAATTTTAATCGAGTAATTATTCAAGTCTAGGCTAAAATTCTTCCCTTCAATTGCAGTGCCAAAGTTTTGAATAAGGTATAAATCTGATGCTTTTATATTTTATTGGTATCTTGTGAAGAAGAGATCCAAATTTAAGACTACCAAATGCTTCTATAAAGGTGTGGGCTACATATAAAAACTAAGCAATGTCTCTAATATTTTTTTATTCACCCACCTATCTAATCCATATGGCACCTAGAAAGAGACATCAAGTTTGTCCTATATATCAACACATAAATACAATAGAATACGGTCTCATTTCACTTTCTTATATTTTATGGGATCCATAATAGTAAAGTGTTGTTTTTTTATAAGTAAAAGATTAGGTAAACATTTCTATGCTAGATATTTTATCTTTGGTTTTGTTTTCACATTCCAAAATTTAGAGATAAATAAGATATTATCCATTTATATATCTACATTAGTTAAGGAAGAGTTGGATAGCATATCTTTTGTTAGTCTCTTTTTGAAAAAGAGATCAGGGTTCAAAACTGATTGGTCAAAATTATTATTTTTTGACATCTTTTTGTAATGGAGTAATAAGGGTTAAATTGGTGACATAAAGGTGTATTTTCAAATCTTTGAGACAATTTTTTTATTATCACTCTTTTTGTGTAAAGGTAGTCATGTGACTAGGTGATATTCATGGTTTTTGACATTCCATACACATTTGAATAGTCAAATTTCTATTTTAGAGCCTTTTTATGTGTTTTTTATGCTAAATGTATTGAATATAATGTTTTACATGTGCATTATTGATGGAATCCGACACCGTATCTTTACAAAATTTATCCAAATGCATTGTATACATCAAACTAAGATTGTAACAACATGTCATACTACTTGTGTTTTCAATAATGATGGTGTTACATTTTAGCATTTACAAATCTTTGAGGATCTAATAAGTTAAATAGATCCAACTAGAAGTTGGAGGATATTTTCCCTTCTCTAGTTCATTATTCACTCAAAGTATGGGTTCACTATTCGAATAGCAATTTTTGGCTTGTGGTTTTGCTTTTAGTTTGATTTTTGGCTTTTTATAAATGATATTTATGACATGGAGTGGATAAAGTAGTTTGAATTTTTTTTATGTTGTATAGCTTCTCACCTCTCACCTGATTGGGGGAGAAGATATTACATAGTGACTTTTGATCAGTCATTAGTGGTTGTATGAGTTAGCATTAGATTTTCTAAAATTTTGAGTGTTGAGTAAAAGCATGCATGTGATTTTGGTGATTTTTGGGCATCCAAGAGATGTGCCATATAGATTACTAGGGATCACTTGGATGGGTTCTTTTGTGGGACCTTATGTGGGTCATTGTAGTTGGACAAGCTTTGATCAGGTTCTATTATAGTATGGTACAATGGTCAAAGGAGATGAGCAAGCCATGATCATGTTCATCAGCCATAGTTTGATCAATACCATGATGTACATTATTCTATCTTGCAAAAGTAGCAGAGATTCTTTGATGACTTCATATTCATTTCTCTAGTTATTTTTTCTTTTTTATACCTTTTGGATCAAGGGGGAGTTTGTTTTCTTTATAATCCAGATTATTTTATTTTAGTGTTTTAAGTTTACTTTGTTAAATAAGTTGGTTTGTTCTCATAATGACATATGAAGCTTTTTAAATCTTTCACCTTTCATTGTAAAAATATATCCCAGAATAATATTTTATCAATTTTGTGTGTAAACCTATTTGCAATGTAATTTTTGTGTTATTGTTTGTTGTTCCCTAGGCCATCAACTTGCACTTTGAAAGGTCAAGTTTTATATTTAATGTGAAAATACTCAAATGTTCTAAGATAAAAGAGCTAAACTAAAATGGGTAGCGTAACTACACATTTGAAACAAGAGAGATACAATAATGGTTTGGAACTTGGTTTCAAAAACTACAAAAGACATGAATTGATTTAGGCAACATAAAAATGCTCCTTCAAACAAATATCATGACAATGGTTTTAGACTTAAATATCCAAGCAAAATGTTTGTGATGAAACTGAAAGCATAACAATGCCTCATTTAAACAAGTGACACACAAATGGTTTTTTAATAAACTCTAAGGAAAAAATTATGACACAAAATGGATAGAGTAACACCTCTTAGGCCAAAGGGGTGTGAAAATGACATGATATTTCTAGACTTTCTTTGATGTAAAAATACAAACAAATAATTTTAGTCTCAAAACACTCATGCAAATCAAACAAAAAAAGAAGTAACACTAATGGCTCATCTTGTCTCCAAAAACTAACATAGTTGTGCATAACTTCTACCAAAGTTTTCACTGATATACCAATACTTATGAGGATTTAATTGTTAATACAAAATTTAAATTACTAGTGTAGGTAGATTTTTTTACACCCCCTCTATCTCTCAATCATTATTACATAGCATAAACCTAAAGTGAGGAGCACTCAATATTTGGCAAGAAATTTTGTGATAAGTGGGGTTGACTAAAAATATATAAATATCAAATGCACTAAATGGTCTTGTGAATGGATAACATAAGAGTGAAATCATATTAATTAGGTTCATACCTGCTAATTTTCTATGTAAGGGTCTATTCCTTTATAGAGTGACTCTAGCAATGTATTGCTTAGTAGTGTCTGATGATTAGCAAAACCTGACCCAAATTTTCATTAGGATTAGAGAGGCTAGTTTTTCATCCCCTTAGAAATCATAGTATCACATACCAAATTTATATATCACACTGTGGACTGGGTTTGGTATGATTATAGGAGATGAAACCCTAGATCAATGCACCCTTAAATAATTTTTAATGGAGAAGTGAGTTGTTTCCCATAAGCCAAATGCAATAAAATAAATTTTAAATACTTTAGAGGTAATTTATGGGGCACCCAAGTCACTAATATATTAGGAGAGCATATGTGACATTCTTTCAAAGAAGACCAAACAAACAAGGCAATAATCTTAGTGTTTTTAGTCACTTGAGTTCCCTAAAAGGGTTGGGGGGATATCATACATGCAATAGCTTCTAATTTTCCACAAATAAATAAATCTAAATATGAAATTTGAAAATTAACTACTAAAAAAAATAAACATAAAGTGAAAAATCTCTTAAGACCTCTAACTAAAATATATGTTCCTTTTAATAACCCCAAATAAAAGTGTGATTAAAAGTTTGGCCCCTTAGCCTTGTTTGCACTTGTAAAAAACTTCAAAAACCAAAAGACAAATATGATTAAGTGTATTTTAAGCAACAAAAAAAAGTTTATATGAGATCTGAATAATTCTTAAGCTTTTATCTCTCCACCTTAGGTCCTGATAAATGTTAGGGGGTTTATTTGACTAGAAGCTAAAAAGAAAGTGAGTAAATAACAATCAATTTTGAGCTATTAGATTTTATAAAAACACAAAGTGAAGCCACTATTTATCAGGTTGAAGTCATTGATTTCTTACAAACATATACATAGTGAATACATTTGGTGAATCTATCATTTAGTAGAGCAAAGCCATTAATTAGGTCAGGTGAAGTCATTGAAATAAGTTATAAAACAATAAAGTAGAGAGTAAATTCACATGGTGAAGCTACCATTTAACAAGGTAAATCCATATATTATATAGAGTAAAATCACCATTTAGTATGTCAAAGCTACCATTTGTTTATAAATAAAGATCATAAATAATTATGGGAATGAAAAAGTTGTCATTACATAAGGTGAACTCACTAATAACTCAAAACTATAATTATGTATATTTTAATGATAAAAATCTAAAATTGAAGAATTAAATGCATTTCTTAGTAAAAATAAGGTTATCATATCATTCTCCTTAGCCATATAGGATGCATGGTCCAATCGATCTTTCCATTATGTACCTTAGGTGTTTGAAGAGTAAACAATGTGTAGATTATTATCTTGTTAGGAAAAATGACAAAAAATAAACCATAATAATACACTATGACTAAACACTTTTGCCTAATAACTAAGGATACCATAAAATAATAGACAATATCATAAAATAGAGATAAAGACAATACAAATTTATTACCTCCTTTGTCGAATTTGATGTTTACTTTTTAGTATAATGATGGTCATGCTTAGCCTATGAGTATTTTGGTCTTCTATAAATTCTCTTATATAGTGGTAACATCTCTCCAATAATCAATTGTGTCTTGGTGTGAATCCTAAGATAAATTGGTCATTATAACACTACTCTCAAAGGATTCAATAAGGTATTCTAGTAGAATAACCTTACACATAAAAGTTTATTGGCATATAGTGTGGGCACTTGTATTTTTATATCAAATAATTAACTCTAACCCTAGGGAGGTTAGGTTAAATTCTAACATTGGTTGAATAAAAATTAACTTAGGTTGAGTTAGGCTAACCTTGGGTTGGGTTAAAACACTCATGAAATATTAACACCTCAGTTTTAGATATTTTTGAGGCATGACAACTCACTTTAGATATTCGTGAGGTGTGAATCATAATTTTTGTAATATTTAGGAAATAATAAATCATTGTATATCTCCTTTAACTTTTGTACTTCATATTTATCTAAAAATTCCATTTTTTATAAATTAAATTCACTAATATCATTTAGATTTTTTTTAGGTAAGTTAATTAAGATTTATAATGTAATTAATCTTTATTAGTGATTTTTGGATTTTGATAATTATTTTAAATGTTGTGAATTAATAACTTCATAGGTAAAAAATATTAAATTATTAGGTCATAATTTGACTAAGGTTAAAAATGAATGAGGTTTTTAGTGCATACATGGTAATATGCCAATAAACTAACCTCATCACATTAATGGAAAATTAAATCCCTTACATAGATGAATTTGGGTGATTCAGGTGATTTATAGGCTTTAAATGGTTCATTTGATAGAAATTAAATTTAATCTTGGTTTAGGCATGAAAATGGCCAAAACTAAGTGTTTATAGGTATCAGGTACAAAAAATAAAATAAATAGCATTATGTTGTTTTTATGTGTTCTAGATATAAGCTATGTATAATTAGTATGAAAATGAAATTATGTATGGAGAAAAAAATAAGGAAACTATGTACAAGTAGGGAGGAACATACTAACCAATGAGTCTCTTAAGAGACTCACTATCAAGGTGTCATGAGTCAAATAAAGGAACAATAGACATGCTGTGTGAAAAGGTATTTGTAGTCTAGGGACCAATTGTACTGAATAATCTATAGCTACCACTGCCTATGGAATAGGGCTAAGATTCTGATAAGCTGATTGAATTGACCTATGAATTATGTTTTAAATATGTGAAGTTGGTTGAACTATCCTATAGACTATGGTAGGCACTATTTAAACCTAGATGGCATGCTGAATGTAGAGTAAAAAATACACTACATTTTATTTTAAGTTTTAATTGTGCACTTCAAGTTTTGTCCCTGCATGTTTCAGTTTCAAGACAATAAAGTTTGACACACAGCACAAGCACGAGTTCCTTTTTCCCTAAATTTTGTCTAAGTGTCAAAGTCGCGTGGAAGCTACCAAGTGTCATCGACTAAGACACATTTTGTTATTTCTCTAAGTTGCTCAAAATGTGTCACGTGTTTAGTAGTAATTCAGTAGAGCACAACAAGTGTTAGTATCTGCATTTCATATTGGCATCCTTGTCTTACATTTTTTATACATTTTAAAAGTTTTCTTCAATAAGCTTTTCTCAAGGTCAAGTGGAACGTGCCAAGTGGCAACTATGGGAGGTTTCAATTGGCTTTTGAGAAAGCAACAGAAGAGGCCACATATCCCTAGCTAAAGAAAGTGGAAGCCATCATGTGTCAACATCTGAAGTATTTTCATTTTTGTTTTATCGATAAGTAAAGACTGTGGTGGGTCTTGGGCTTTGTTTCTAAGGCAAACGAAAGCCACCAAGTGTCGTAATCCATGTAAATATGAAATCAAGCTCGAATGTTTCTATAGTATAGATAGAGCAACGTGGAGATCAACACATGTCACCTTCTACAGGATTCTCAAAAGGTAGCTAAAAGTAGTAGAGACTGCCACATGTCCCTTGTTAAGGATGTGTAGAAAGTGCCACCTGTCCCTATTCCCTTTTTGAAGTGACTAGGGAAAGAAGTGTTGTGGGTCCCATTTTCTATAAGTTTTTAAAGTTTTGAAGAAGCAGACTATGATAGATGTCAAAGATGGAACACTCTTGAGAAAAGACACAGTAAAGAGTATAGGTTACGTGGAAGGTGTCGTGTGTCTTCGATAAGTGATGTAGAACATGCCAAGTGTCATTTTTTGGTGCCTCCTAAATAATAATAAGGTTTTCAAGTAGAGTAAGGGAAGTGGCCAAGTGTCCTCACCCGTTTCACAGTGGGAAGTGTCCTACGTATCTATTTCAGCCAATGAACTTACAGGGAGATGGAACATTTCAGATCAAATAAATATCCTATGTTAGACACTTACAATTCAATTAGAGTTCAGTTAGGCCATTGGATTGGGAATGTGTAGGCAATCTAGAGAAAGTCTGATGCTATAAATAAGGGTGCAGAGATCACCAGAATCATCATCAGAAGATAGAGAGAATTTTCTATGAGAAATTGTTATTAGAAGTTTTAGACTTTTAGCTGTGACCAGTAATATCATTTGCCTTTGTTCTATTTTCTTGAGTTAGAAAGTTTGATAACTGTGCATGTTTTTGTGCCTTTTATGTAACTAGAAAATTAATGATAATATTGAATTCTATGCCTTTGTTGATATTCTCTGTGTCATTGTAAAATCATCTAAGTTATGAGCCTTTGATCCTATCTACTTTCATCTTTTACATTAATCATGCCTCGTCTACTCTTTAATGTAATTGAATTTTAAAGATAGCTTCATTGTGCTTAGAATTAAGGGTTGAATTAAATTTAGGTGCATCACCATAGTTAGATTTTCTTTCATTACATTTGTGTTTCTATTTAATTCCTATCCCTTTCCTCATAATACACTTGAGATAAAAAAGAGCCAACTTCTTTAAAATCTAGAGGTTATTTCAGGTTGCAAGTCCCACATTCCTGAAACTTCCCATTATTGGTTTTAGAAATAGCACAATTTTAATCATCAATAGTTTTTGGCATGCCTAGTGGGACACCATCTTGAAGTTTATTTCAAGACCGTATGAACTAGAGAGCTACAAGGAGTCATAGTTGTGGACCAGTAACAAGATCTCAATTTGCTATAAATCTAGGTATTCTTTTTCCACCTTTGATAACTAGTCCAAGATGAAGAGTCAATCAGTTTATACCAATACCAAGAATAAATATGGGAGCTCTTATACCCCCAAGTAATTATGCAAGTTGGAACACTACCATTCCTTTGATCCTCCCAATACCACCAGCCACTTGGGACCCTATTCTAGTAAACGCCTTGAAAGCTTTGCCCAAATTCAGTGGGAAAGATTTCAAAACACCTGAAGAACATCTACATGATGTGTCTGATGTCTGTGTTATACATGTGGTCACACAATAGAATGTGGATATAAGATTATTAGCAGCTTCTTTTAAAGGGAAGGCTCTGGAATGGTATAGATCCTTGACTCCAAATACAATATCTATATGGGATCAACTTGGAGATCTTTTCTTTGAAAGTTTTGAAGAAAAGGGTGATAAGTCTTCTTTGTTGCAACAATTGATTACTATTAAAAGGACACCACAAGAAGTAATTATTGACTTCAATTCAAGATTTTAAAAGGCTTGGGAAAGAATCCCTACTATAGTAAGACCATTACCAAGTATGGCTATAGTCTTTTATCTTAAAGCTTTAAATTTAGACATATCAGTAATGATTCAGTCACTTGAAGGTCAAACTCTGTTAGAAGCTTATGATTATGTAGTCAAAGCTAAAAATAATTTAATAGATGCTAGAAAGTTACCCCCAAGGCCTCTCATGCCCATGTTTCTAGAGATTACCTTATTTTTGCCTCAAGAAGCCCCTTATTCCATAGCCCCACCTGTGTCTATATACACATATCCTCAACAACCTGCTAAAGAACTTGTCCCTACCCAGTCATCTAAGATGGATGATATCAAAAACATCTTAAGGACATTTTCAAATGAGTTAATTAACATAAAAAGATAGCATAATCCTTACCCTAAACCCTAATATCAAGGCTACCAAGAGAATAGATTTCCACCTCAGCCAAACCAGTATCAGGGTCATCAAAGGCAAGATAACCCTCAGCAAGCAAACTAATTAGTTGCAGTCCCTACACCCTCACAGACTATTCCCCCTAATCCAAATAGAGAGATTATTCAAGGGTAGAATACTTATGCAAATGGCACCAATGCCTGGTGTTTTCCTTTTAATAATGCTCATACACCTAGAGATTGTCTCATGGGTAATCTACAACAAAAGGTAGCAGAGCAAAGAAGAATGGATGGATAATTTGCAAGTACTTCTGACACTCAAGCCTACCAGTCCCTTGGTATGCAAAATTTAGTCCTAATGGCTTAGATGCAAGGGATTTCCTTACAAAAAGAAGAATAAATAGCCCCTGAACATGCTTTATTTTCATGGGTTGAAGATGAAGAGTCAGTATTCTTAAATGAAGCTTCTACTTCAAAGAAACCAGTGGTGCAATCAGACTACTATACCAAATCAAAGAGAAGGATGATGGAATATCCTTAAGTCAAAAATAATGAAGTTATGGGACCTCCTCCATTTCAAAGTCATCAAAACACAGCTACTAGACAAGAAGTCCTCAGCTAGTGCAAAATCAAGTAGTTCCTGGACAAGTTCAAGAAAAAGCAAGGTACTCTTATTTTCCAAGAACTCAAACAATAGGACCAGTGAATGTGGTAGATTACTTGAAGAGAACCCCAGCACATGTGTCAATGTGGGACATATTAGCTATTCCTAAGCAAAATACATTGTTACAAGAAGCTCTGCAAGGTCAAGCAGTGCCTAAATATACTAGCACCAAAGAAAGACTTGTTGATAAAGAAAAGCTCAAAAACATAGTTCATCTACAGACAACAACCCTTGTGAATAATGTAGTAGAGGTAAGTAAATCTAAACTAGAGCCCTTCTATTTGACTCTGATAGTGGGAAAGAAACTATTGCATAATGTGATGATAGATTTAGGGGATAGTACTATAGTAATGCCTAAGTAAATAGCTGATGCTTTAAAAATAAAGTATGAGCCACTTACTAGAGGAGTCATACAGCTGGATGGAAAATCAGTGCAAACAATTGGGAGAATTAAACAACTCCCATTGCAATTATATACTTGCCCCAATATAATTGTCAATCAAGATGTAGTAGTCATAGATATACCCCCTGTATTTGGCCTATGTTTATCTAGGGATTTCACAGCCAAAATAAGAGAATATATGTCACTTGATTAGTCTCACCTCATCCTAAAAACCAAATATGGTTCAAAGATGAAAATACTATCTGAGCCATTATCTGAGGATCACATCACTAATGAACCAACCTCAAAACTAGAGGCAGCTCATGCTATGCTAAATAAAGAATAAAAGGTCTTTGTTGAAGAGATGGGTGACTGGACTGAACATGACCAAGAAGATAAAAATAACTATTTGATAGCTATGATGCATAGTGATCCATATGGAAATTATGACTCTATTGGTCTAGGCACTTATGCCATTTTTTATGAAGACCATGAAATCCCAAATGTTTTAAGGGAAGAGACACCAACTACTCAAGAATCTAAAAAAGATTCAGAAATCTAGACCTTAAACTTTGATGGGGCTAGAAGTAAAATTGGTGCTAGAGTAGGAATTTATCTTGTTGCTCCAAATGGGGAGAAAATTTTGAGAGCTATCCATTTTCAATTTACTTGTACTAATAATGATGCTGAATATGAATCCTTAATTCATGGGCTCATTTTAGCCAAGAAAAGGGGAATAAAGAATTTAATAGTAAAAGGAGATTCAGAATTAGTGGTGAAGCAAATTAGGGAAAAGGCAATAGCCAAAAATGTAAGGATGAGATCCTATAGACACAAAATTTGGGATTTAATAGAAGATTTTGAAGCTTTCAATATTTAAGTAGTTCCTAGAACCCAAAATTCTGAAGCTGATAGGATGGCATAGATCGGCTCATAGTTTGATCTAGCAACTAGCCTATTAGTTAACAATGAGTCAGTAAAAGTTATAGTAAGGCCAACTATCCTAGACAATGATGAGAATTGGCAAGTATTTGAAAATGATTCTCAGGTACTCTCATTCTTGCAATAATCAGGGGAATTTGTTGATCAATTGCAACCAAAAATTGAAGACGCATATGGAGACCAAGTTATACAATTAAAGAATAATAAGCTTCCCAAAGGCTTGATCACTTTAGAAAACCTTTTTGATCCAGAAGATGTAGGCCTAGAGAAGAAAAGGTTCTAAGTAAATAAAGTAGATTATTCTGAAATAGAGGTGAGTGAAGGGAGAAAATTAAAAATTGGAAATTCTACAACTCAAGAGAAAAGGGAAAGACTAATTGACTTATGCAAAAGATATGACAGAGTCAGCCTAGAGCTATGAAGACCTTCATGGATATAATAAAGACATCATTCAGCACACAATAGAACTAACTAAAGGATCTAAGCCAATTAGACAGAAGCAGAGGCTAGTAAATCCAAGGATTGAATCTCTAATGGTGGATGAGTTACAAAAACTTTTAGATTCTAAAATAATTTTTTCAATCAAACACTCAACCTGGGTATCAAATATAGTACCAGTCAGGACAAAGAATGGTGACATAAGACTCTGTGTAGATTTCAGAGACTTGAATAGAGCATCTCTGAAAGATCACTATCACTTGCCATCTATGGAACAAATTTTACAAACTATGGTTGGATCAGAGATATTTTCCTTACTAGATGGTTTCTCTGGATACAGTCAAATTTGGTTGGCTGATGAAGACCAATACAAGACTACTTTTACTACCAAATGGGGAACATTTGCATATGTTAAGATGCCATTTGACCTATCAAATGTTGGAGCTACTTTTCAAAGAGATATGGATGTAGCATTTGGGGAACTTATAAATAAAATGATCTTGATTTATCTTGATGATCTTACTATTTTTTCCAAGAATGTTGGTGATCATTTTGATCATTTAGAATCTTTTTTTAAGAAATGTCAAGAATTTGGAATATCCCTGAATCCTACAAAATGTATCTTTGCTATACCTCAAGGAAAATTATTGGGACATATATTATCTAAAGAAGGAGTTTATATAGATCCAGAGAGAGTTGCAGCCATAATGAACTTGCCCTTACTAGTAAATAAGAAAGCAATTCAATATTTTTTGAGAAAAATTAATTTTGTCAGTTAGTTCATATCTAACTTTGCAGGCTTAGTAAGACCAGTGACACTCTTGTTGAAAAAAGACTTGGTTTTCAAGTGGACTACAGAAGGAAGGAAAGCCTTTGAAGAGGTCAAGAAAGCAATTTCAATGGCCCCAGTACTTAGAAACCCAGACTTTTCTAAGCCCTTTGTAATGTATGTCTATGGAGGAGAGCTCAGTATTACTGTTGTTCTAACACAAAAAGATGATAGACAGGAGGGAGAGCATCCAATAGCCTTTTTCTCAAGGACTCTTAGGGAATACGAAACTAGATACAACTTTGTGGAGAAATAATCATATGCTATGGTAAAAGCCCTCAAGAAATTTAGGCATATAGTATCAGGAAGTAAGATTCTGATACTTGTGGCTCACCCAAGTGTCAGAGAATACATTATGGAGGGTGAAATCACTAAAAAAAAGAGAAAACTAGATAGCAAAGATCCTTAAATATGATAGAGGTCAAACCCACTAATTTAGTCAGAGGTAGGGGGTTCTGCCAATACATGACTCAAGAGCTTGAAAAGATGATACCTAAAGAAACAAATTCAGAAATAGAAAAGGAAACTATATTAACGATACAAGAGGTTGATCAGAACACCTAGGTTATAAATAGTATTCATTTTATGAAATATGGGATTTACCTAAGAGAACTCCCTCAAAACAAGAGGAGATACTATAGGATGCAAGGGGTCTATTTTTTTTAATTGAACAAGTTCTTTTTAGAAGAAATTATGATGGTAAACTTTTAAGATGCGTAGAGAAAAATGAGGCTAAGAAAATACTACATGAAATGCGTCATGGAGTCTCAGGAGGAAATTTTTCTGCAAAGACCATAGCTATAAAGATAAGTGAGGCAAGTTATTTTTGGCCTATTTTATTTACAGACTGTTATCAACTAGTTAAAAAATGTCAATCTTGTCAATATTATGTGGGGATGAGAAGGAATGTAGCAATGCCTCTTAGTCCTATAATTGTTGATGAACCTTTTGCTCAATGGGGTCTTGACTTCATTAGAATGATAAATCTAGTGTCTAGTATGGGTCACAAATGGATTCTAACTGCCATAGATTATTTCACTAGATGGACTAAGGCAGTGCCACTTAAAGAAGCAATAGAAAATGTGATCTTAGACTTTCTAGGGAGTATCACTACTCGCTTTGGGGCTTCTCACACCATAATTTTAGATAATGCTAAAGCATTTTTAGGGTCTAAAGTCTCTAACTTTACATTAAAACATGGAATATATATGAAAACTTCCTCTAATTATTACCCTCAAGGTAATGGTTTGGTAGAATCAACTAATAAGAACCTGATTAGACTCATCAAGAGAATAGGGGCTGATCATCACAAAGAGTGGCATAAAGTGCTTAATATAGCACTATGGGCCAATAGAATTACACCTAAGTAGGTGATGAAAATGTCCCCATATGAATTAGTCTATGGCAAGCCTACTGTAATACCTTTAAGCTTGGAAATTCCTGCTCTCCAACTAATAAAATAGATTGAAATTGAGGAAAATGGCCCCATGTAGGTCTGACTTATTGAAATTTTGGAAGTTTAAGAAAAGAGAGATGCAGCACATGATTCATTAATAAAGCATCAGAAAGTAATTAAAGACTACTTTGATAAAAGGACTTCAAATCCTCATTTTGAAGTAGGTTCATTTTTTTTGAAATGGAATGCAAGAGCTACCAAGCCATGTCAACACACTAAATTTGAAGCATTATGGACTGGCCCTTATAAAATTCATGCATGTAAACAAAAAAATTTGTTTGAGCTAGAAATAATGAAAGGTGAACCTGAAGATATTCCTGTGAATGGGATCTACTTGAAACATTTCAATTAAGTTGTCTCTATGTATTATAGTTAGATAGTTTCCCTTTCCTTGTTGCTTTGTTTTCCTATTTTTTCTTTCCCACTCTTTCTTTTAAATAAGTGTTCTTTGAACATGTAGCTATATCTCAAATCCTTTTTTAAAAACTTCAAAACTCTCGACACATTAAATATCTCCCAAAACCTTAAATTCCCCAAGGTACCTTGTGCAGCCACCTTCATGACGTGTCTAACTTGTTGTCCCATGAAGATTTAGTAAGATTTACTAATGGTTATCTAGATTTAATGCCATTTTGAGACTTGATGGGTCAATAAATACCTCATAAAAAGATTTAAAGCTTATAGCATCTCAAACATTCTTGTGTCTGATAGAAAACCCCTGCTACTTGCATTTTTAGCTCATAGCAAATTTGTTTAAGTGAAAGTGCCTTCCCTATTGCAAAAAACTTCATACCCATTACCATAGTTCACTATTTTCAAAAATAGATATAGATATAGAGGGAGCACAATCTTCGTAACAAGGGGATAGGATTTACAAATCCATTGAAAAGTTTCTTACAAGCAAATCATATGCTTCAGCCTATGTACAACTGTTAAAGACATACCCACGAACTAGAGTCCCTAAAGTTGGTCATGAAAATGACCCAGCAAAGGTGAAAGATTTTGTAGATGGAATCATGGACCTAATTCTTTCAAGAACTAGTATCAAAACTCTTAGAGAAGGGGCACATCAAAGGTGTATTCAGAGGGCCAAGGTTGGACAATATGAAACATTCACAATGAGGATATGGACTTCACAGTTGGCACAATTCATTATCCCAGGTGTGCATCCATGCCCTGACTTAGTTGAAATATGTGCTGAATTATTTCATGCACCCTCAAATACCATACAAAAGGGTCCATTCATAGTGCACATTACACCAAAAGCTATCAAAGAGATGTTGGACTTGTATCATGACAAGACAGCCACATTTCCCACCATTGCTAAAATGCAAAAAACATGGGCAAATGTCAATACTCAATTGAGGTTTCTAAAATTAGAGTTGCAATTAGGTGATGATGATACCACTGTGCCAACATTACCAATAGTAAGAGCACAATTTGCACAAGCTAGTCAAGATGCACTTTCCATGATGGCTTTCATTTTTGGAATGAAAGATGATATAACTGTCTATGAAGAATAAATGGCTATCCTCTTTATATTGAAAATTATTGACAAGACTTAGGAGTATCGACTTGATTTCTCTGAGTAGATTACATATTCAATGGTGGAACAACTTGCCCAGTTCAAATCTAAAGGGATTTTTAGGTATTCTTCTTATCTATTTCACCTTATGTTGTACTAAAAATTTGGTATCTTTTCCCAACACATGCATCTAAATATGTATGACCCAAGTTTTAGTCTACATAGGACCACTCCTATGTCTGCATGGACACATATCTTGTCCAAAACTAGTGATCCATACGAATTCTGCAAACTTGTTTTTGCCCTTGCTTTTTGTCATCTAAGCCTAGAACCACTTGTAAATAGACTATTTCCAAGTGTCTCAAATCTTATGACCAATTGCCCTATTCCTTGTGATTACTTTTTTGGATCCCATCATATTATTATTAGAGTCCATGGTTTTAGTGGGGAACCAGTGTTGCTACCTAAGATTTTGACCCTTAGTTTAGCATTTTTAGGGGTCACCAGGTAGGTGTCTATGGTAGATAATGAATATGGCTCTGGGAAGAAAAAGAAGAAAATGTATGATGTTCCATGGGTAATAAACAATATGGCCCTAGAAGTTAGAGATGTTGAGATCATGTTGCTGAGAAAGCTAGCCTTCTTGGGTTTCTCTCTAATTGAAGATAAATGGGTATATGACCCAAATGGTTTCATAACTTCATGGATAAGGACTAATAGGGTTGCTACTAGAATTATGCATGAGGGTTGTCCCTTTTGGGAAAATAGGAAAAATCCTAGGGAAGATATTCTTGGTTTTTATGTTGAATTGATGGATTTTCCCCTTCAACAAGACAGACCATGGGAAAAATTCTATGTTAAGCAGAGGGATTTTGACCCTAAAATTAGAATGACTTTTGGTTTAAGAAGAACATTAAAGAATAAAGACTGGAACGTTGAGAAAATAGAAGCCTATTGGAAATATAGGCAAGAGATTTGTGAGACAACTCACTCTTTTGGAAATGTGGATTCATATGAGAAATGGGAGGAACTCTAGGATGAATGTCATCTATCTCTTATGTCTAGCCCTGATACAAGCAATTTGCAGACACAAGGTGGAGAGCCAGAAGCCAGAGCATAATCCAGTCAAACAGCACAGGCCCCAGTACAAACCTCAACTACAACACTTGTAACTATTTGGCCATAATCTCTCAGTGTCATTGAAAAACAAAAGAGTGTGGTATCTTCAGCATCAAGAGATTCTCCATTAGTGTTAGCCCTTGGGGTTCCTAGTTTTACACAATTACCACTAGCAATAGTGGTAAATGTTGAGGAGAAAGAAGCACAGCCAAAAGAAGAAACACCAAGGCAACATAAGAGGCTAAGGTTTCAACTTGATTCAGAAGAAAAGGTAGAACCCTCATAACACCAACCATAAATTACCTCAGTTGCTCATCAGGTAAGTGTTGTTTCGCCTTCTTCTTCTCAATCTCTCTCTTCTCCTTTAGGAGTGATGATTCCATCTAGCCAACTAACATCCCTTGCCACCTTTTTTGTGCCCATTTCTCATTTTTCCCCATCTAATCATACTCAAGCCATATCATTACCTCATTTTTCCAACTCTATCCCAAAAAAAATACCTCCTCAAATTTCCCCTAGCCAACATTTGGTTATTCCATATGGCTTGCCATAAGGTTATCCTTTTGCGGGTGGGCACATTACCTCTCCTTCTACCTTCCAAGCTCAAGCAGATGCTTCTAAGAAGGCAAGGCAAGCCCGAAGGGAGAAAAAGAGGATCAAAGATAATAAAGCCTTGGCTACACCACATCTAAGGTCACAATTAGACCCAATCCAGTAGCAAGTAATGGTGACCCATTTGTCACCTAACATAGTCAAGCCAAATGAGTAGATGTATCCTGAAGATTACATAATTAATGTAGTGGCTATAGCCATGTCCCTTTTCAGACCACAAGATAGGGTTGAGCTACTAAATGAATCCACTTTTGTAGTAGCTGAGGATTATTTGAAAATATCAAAGAAGTTATAGAAGATGGAGGCCGACCTAGCCAAAGAGAAGGCAAACTATAGCAGTTTGACTACAAAAATCAATACTAAGAATATTGAAATAGAGAGTCTTAATAAATAGTTGCAAAATACTATTTCTCTTCAGACTCACCAAGTTATTTAGGCCCAAAATGATTCTTTAAAAGTAGGGCTAATTTAGGTAAAAGATGCAGTGATAACCTTAAGGTAGGAAGAGGCAGCATTTCAAGAAAAGTCAGAGGAAAGCATCCTACAGGTCACTCAACTTCAACAGAAGTTGTTGAATGAGCAGAACAATACCACTGCTATACAGGCTCAACTTCAAGCTGAGAGATAAATGACAGAGCAGTTGACACTTGAGTTGGCTAATAGACCAAAGAATATAAGGGTTTTGAATCTAGTTAAGGAGCTTTATGTATCAATATGGAAAAGAATCTCTATAGAGATTACTTATCTTAGACTCTCTTTAACCTTTCTGCTAAATGCACAGAAATTGTGTGAAAAGGTGGAGACTTCAATTAAAGCCACTCTATCCACTATCTCTAAGAGAGTTTTTGACTCTCAAACACTACTATAAAAACTATATGATGCAACTAATGGAACATTATCAGCCACAGGGATTAGTGATAGAATGATCACTACCAAAAGAGTGAATGAAGTTCTCAATTGCAATTCCATAGTTGTTAAATATGAGGAGCTTCTAGATGTGGTGAAATAAGGAATCAAAGACATGAAACAACACATTGAAGATCTAGTGCAATTGGGTCTTCCCTCTCCTTTTCTTGATAGTAATACAGTGTTGCTGATTGATGAGATTAAACACTTGTTGTTAGCCAGGAAAAATGATCAAGCAATCTTTCAGGGTTTAAGAGATGATTCATCAGTGCCTGAAGTAGAATCTATTTTGATTCTCATTTCCTAGCTTGAATTCTAATTGAAGGCTATTGTTCATATTTTGCAAAAAATTTCACATAAATATATCATTAACCTTGATTTGGCTTTAAACAAATTTCAAAATAAGCAGGGATTATTTGATGATGAGTGGTCTATTTATCAGATAACCTTACTAAAGTTGTGATTTTTATCACAATTTTTATATATTCTTTGGATTCTTTTTGAGCAGGCTCAAAAGTCCTTGGGGTCACTAAGAACTATAGAGTAAAAAATACTCTACATTTTTTTTTGAGTTTCAGTTGCACACTTCAAGTTTTTTCCCTGTGCATTTTGATTTCAAGATTGTAAAGTTTGACACATAGTGCAAGCGTGAGTTCCTTTTTCCCTAAATTTTATCTAAGTGACAAAGTCACATAGAAGCTACCAAGTGTCATCAATTGAGACACATTCTATTATTTATCTAAGTTGTTCAGAATGTGCTACGTGTCTAGTAGTAATTCAATGGAGTGCAACAAGTGTCGATATCTATGTTTCATATTGGCATCCGCATCTCACATTTCTTATACATTTCAAAATTTTTTTTCAATAAGCTTTTCTCAAGGTCAAGCAAAAGGTGCCAAGTGGCAACTATGAAAGGTTTCAATTAGCTTTTGAGAAAGCAATGGAAGAGGCCATGTATCCCTAGCTGAAGAAAGTGGAAGCTGCCATGTGTCAACATCTAAAGTATCTTCATTTTTGTTTCATTGATAAGTAAAGACTGTGGTGGGTCCCAGGTTTTGTTTCTAAGGCAAACAAAAGCTGCCAAGTGTCATCATCTATGTAAATATGAAATTAGGCCTGAATGTTTCTATAGTATATACAAAGTGATGTAGAGACCAACACGTGTCACCTTTCACAAGATTCTCAAAAGGTAGCTAAAAGTAGCAGAGACTGCCACATGTCCCTTGTTAAGGATGTGTAGAAAGTGCCACCTATCCCTATTCCCTTTTTGAAGTGACTTAGGCAAGAAGTGTTGTGGGTCCCATTTTCTATAAGATGTTAAATTTTTGAAGAAGTGGACTGTGACATATGTCAAAGATGGAACACTCCTGAGCAAAGACATAGTAAAGAGTATAGGTTACGCGAAAGGTGCCGTGTGTCTTTGATAAGTGCTATGGAACATGCCAAGTGTCATTTTTTGGTGCCTCCTAAATAATAAGGTTTTCAAGTAGAGTAAGGGAAGTGGCCAAGTGTCCTCACCCGTTTCATAGTGGGAAGTGTCCTGCATATCTATTTTAGCCAATGAACTTACAGGGAGATGGAACATTTCAAATCCAAGAAATATCCTATGTTAGACACTTACAATTCAGTTAGATTTCAGTTAGGCCATTGGATTGGGAATGTGTAGGCAATCTAGAACAAGTTTGATGCTATAAATAGGGGTGCAGAGATCACCAAAATCATCATCAAAAGATAGAGAGAATTTTTTGTGAGAAATTGTTATTAGAAGTTTTAGACTTTTAGCTATGACCAGTAATATCATTTGCCTTTTTTATATTTTCTTAAGTTAGAAAGTTTGATAATTGTGCATGTTTATGTGCCTTTTATGTAACTAGAAAATTAATGAGAATACTGAATTATGTGCCTTTGTTGATACTCTCTATGTCATTGCAAAATCATCTAAGTTGTGAGCCTTTGATCCTATCTATTTTCATCTTTTACATTGATCATGCCTCGTCTGCTCTTTAATGTAATTGAATTTTAAAGATAGCTTCATTGTGCTTAGAATTAAGGGTCAAATTAAATTTAGGCACATCACCATAGTTAGATTTTATTTCATTGCATTTGTGTTCTATTTAATTCCTATCCCTTTCCTCATAATACACTTGAGATAAAGAAGAGCCAGCTTCTTTAAAATTTGGAGGTCATTTCAAGTTGCAAGTCCCACATTCCTAAAAATTCCCATTGTTGGTGTTAGAAACAACACAATTTTAATCATCAACAGTGAAAGAGTGACCATAATACTCATACTATGTAGGTCTAAAAATATCTTCTATAATTAATATTTATCATCATGTACTACTAGTAAATAGATTTATAGACTCTATAGAAAATATATTAATCATTTTTCTTGCTAAAACTATGTTTTATTGTGCATCATATCTTGAAAATATCTTATTTGGTTTTTAAACTAAAATTATTTTATATTATGCATCATGTCTTGTAAATATCTTAAATGGTTGTTGAACTAAAACTATGCTATGATCTCTATGATATTTACCAAATATCATAATTGGTTTTCATAATAAGACTATGCTCTAACCTCTATGACTGTTTCCAAATATATGAATTGATGGTTGAATTAAAATTGTGCTTTGATCTCTATGATTGTTACCAAATATCTATACTGGTGGTTGAATTGAAATTGTGCTCTGATCTCTATGATTTTTACCAAATATATTAATTGGTAGTTGAATTGAAACTATATTCAGACCTCTATGATTGTTACCAAATATATTAATTAGTGGTCAAATTGAAACTATGCTCTGATCTTTATGATTGTTATCAAATATCTTCATCATTGGTTGAATTGAAAATGTGTTGTAATCTCTATGATTATTACCAAATATCTTAACTGGTAGTCAAATTAAAATTGTGGTATGATCTCTTTGGTTTTTACCAAATATCTTAATTGGTGGGTAAACTAAGACTATGTTCTGATCTTTGTGAATTGGTTGCCATATTTGTTGAATTAGTGGTGCATGATATCCCACATAAGTAGGTATCTTAGAAACCACATGTCTCATATGATGAGTAACTAATGGTTATTTAAAAGTAAAATCTTGAGATAACTCACTCATAGTGTAGTGTGATATAGAAGAGTGTGGAGAAGGTGATCTTAATGCCTCATGTGTAAAGTGGCTCTTTGCCTTTGTTGATTATTTTGATTGGTTGTTAATGTTCTAATGTTTCCTTAATCTTGGTAGATTAGGTGCTTATACCATATTATATGAATGTGAATCTAAGAAACCTACATCTAAATATACCTTTGATTATGTATCAACTAGTCCCAAATTTCTTTCTAATTCTATAGTTATGTCACATAGATGTCAATTATTTTGATGTTTGATATAACAATTTCTCCTTAAGATAAAAAAATGAAACCTCTAAAAAATATGTATTATACCTATAAATATTTTATCTAGTAAATCAATTGATGCATACATTACTTGAATCTTATAATGTACTCAATTATTAGTTTTATCTCACCTTGGTGTAGTAAAGTTAACATCTCACATGTGACTCGAGGTCCCCCTTATTTTGATTGTAGTTCCTAATAAAGACTAATTATAACTCATCATATTATGTGGTGAACCACTAGGGAGTGCATGATGAAAAAAATTTAATCCCTCACCTTCTATAAACTTTGAAAATAACTATATTAAAGTCAACTTGTTAGTGACACATTCCATGTCTTTCCCATAATCTTGAAGGTGAAAGTATGGTTCTCTGTGCCCATCAAATTTTAGTAACACATGTATATGAAAGTTAGGTAGTAAATTTATAGTGATGATAATTCATGCAACATGATTGACATGGATGGCTTTGTAATTATCCCAAGAGTTGTATGTTTTACTCTCTAATGTGATATAGTGTACTTGTTATTGTAAATCACCCATGACATACATTGAATATATTATCTCTTTTTAAGGTATATTATCATCATCAAGGGGTTCATTTAACTCGTTAAATTTTTTATTTGTCTTAGCCATTGGTACACTACATAGAGGACCTTTTTAAGGAGGATTGGTTTTCTCTCTATAACTTGTAGAGGGGTGATATCGTGTAACTGATAAGAGGGAAATGGGTTATGACCCTCATGGAGGTTATGTTGAGAAATATATTCTATTGTAGCAAGGGGGTTGAGGGAGATTCATTGGTATCTCTTATTTTGTTAATTTGTAAATAATTATTACATGTTATTAGACTAGAAGATACATTATTATCATGTGAATTTAAGATATGTAAACTATGAACATAATAATAAGTGCATGTTTTTTTTTTAACATTTGAACTCGCATTAGTTTGAATATGAGAAATAGGTGAAGTAGGGAGATAACTAGAAGTACGAGATCCAATGTCTTCTTCACCAAAAATATAGTAATCATCATTATCCCAAGGTTCATCAAAATCAGAGTTTAATTGACTTATAGAGGTAAGAGTAAAAGAATTTTCATTTCCATGCTTAATAATAAAGAGAGTAGAAGAAGATTTTAACTTTTTACTATTATGTAATATATAATTATGTGTAGGTATAATGAAATTCATGTATTCACTATATATGAGTGGAATGTATGTATGATAATTATTTTCAATATTGGAGTTAAGGGTAGAAGAAGTAAAAATCATGTTTTCATTTGGCACATTATGAGATGTAAGAGAAGAGTTAGAGATATTTGAATTATCTACATTTTACATAGAATAATTGTGTTGATCTTGAAATGTAAAATAATTTTATAAAATAATATCACCCATGTTAGCTTTTGCATAGGTAAAAGGTTCAATATCATTTGTACATGTTTTTCTAAATTGAATTTATCAGGGTAAATAACGTGCATTTTGATTTGATATGCTTGGGACATCATGTATAATGTTACTTAAACTATTCAAAGGTAAATATATTTTATTGTTCTTGTATTTCTTTAATTTTAATAAGGATGTATCAAAAGTGGTTTAAAATCTAGGATCACATTGAAATAAATCACTGATAATGAGTTCATTTGGCCTTATATTTTTACTTTGATTTTGAGAAGTAGGAGAGGAGAGAGGAGAAAGAGAAGAAGATGCATATAATCTATCCTCATCAATATTTTCATGGTCATGATCATAGCAATCATCATATCCATAATTATAACAATAATCATCTTCATCATTATAAATGAAATCATGCTCATTATCATGTGTTAGTGTGTAATCTTGAAAATTTGTCCATTCATTTGTATAATTATGTGAAAATTTTAGAAATTTATCAGTTGGGTGAGGGGTAAGAGACTTCTTGGATGTCATTTTAAACTTTCCAAACAAGATAATGTAAATAATGAATAATAAGCACACTAGGTATAATGTAATATATATGGGAAATATTCAGCCCAATGTATATAAAAATCATAATTTTATTTGAAACCCTAAATGCTAGTGTTTGGTTGAATAAGAACCTACTATATTGATCTAAGGTTTTGGAAGGTTTGTTGTCAAAATTGAAATTGTATTAAATTAATGAAACCCTAATAGATGACTGATTTGGATCAATAAGGTTGTGAAAAAATTAGTAAAAATTAGAATTTTATAAACCTTAATTTATTAAAAAAAATAAAGAAGGTAAACCCTAGGATGAAACTAGGGTTTTTAAGCAATATTTAAAGTAAGTCAGGTTCACCAAATGTTTTAACATTTTATGACTTAGTGTATGTAAATCCTATGTTGGTAAGGGGATGAGTATAGTAAATTAGGGTAGGAATATGCAATAAATATAGCCACTGATCTGTAATATAATTGAATTAATTTGACCTTTCCAAAATTATCAATAAATAATGTAAATAAGTAATTAACTATAAAATGACTAGAAAGGGACATTTAGAGGCTAAAATTTGAGAAAAAGGTTGGTTTGAGTGTCACAAATAAGACCTAGGTGTCAAAACTCTTCCTATATAGTAGCACTCTAATTGCATATTAGTTCCATGTGGTGCTAGTGTCCTTGATTTTGAGGTAGTTTCCTCTATGAATAACTATTCTAAGTTTTCAAGTATACCTTTATCTAGGTATATCACACCTATTCTTGTGTACATGAGTTTTATATCTCTGAAAATTACCTATTTTGATTGATTTTATGTTCGAACCCTAATCCTCCATATTGTTAAAGCATTTGATTAATACAAGTAGTAAAGAGTGTTATTATAGGGTTAGAATGGACATCCTTAACACCACACTATAATGATAGTTACCTACATACCAATACTCTGAAGAGGTATCAGGCTTGATATAGTTTTTCCCACCTAAGTGCTAATGTAAGTGAAAGTGACGCTAGTATGAATGTTGACTTGAGTGCCTTAAATGTGCTTGAGACTATAAACATGAGTAATCTAAGCTTAGGAATGATGTAGATGGTTGTATTTAGAATTAGAACATAATAAGTATTGACAACCTTGATTGTGCACAACTTGTTATGAGTTTGTATATGTAATTTGCATCTAATTTCCATCTACTAGTAAGCAAGATAAAATTCATGTATAAGTACTATTTTTATTCTTATGTGGGTCTTAAAAATAGGTTTAGATTGATCCTAGGTAGTCTTAGATTTGAAAATATATATGTTGGTAGAAAAGGGAGGGAAAGGATAATAGTGCCAAAATTGGGACACTAGCAGACCTGGCACTATTGTCCCTATTATGGTGCTAGTGTATAGGTAGACTACACAAAGGTTGAATAAGTGTCTAAATAGGCCTTGAGAGAGGTTTCAGGCTAATCTAGTGATGGTTTATCTCAAGTAGCACTCTTAGCACTCAAGTCTCATTTTTAGGTGATTACATATACTAAGATGTTAAAGATAGAAAGTATATTTATGATAGATATTACAATAAAAATGAAAACAAGATATTTATCTAGTTTTAATGATAATACAGAAATATATCTAGATCAAGCTATAAGTTGATTGGATCTAGATTATATAACAAACACATGATTTTATAAATTATTCCTCTATAGTTGCAGACACTTACATTGACCTAGGATGGTTACATAGATGTTGTTATCTAACTTGGATGTAGGTGTCTAATATAAAATACCTAGTTAAATAGGATGGGACCACTTGGATGCTATTAGGTTTTACATCACCTTCACTCTGGTGCATTTAGATCTGGGTCATAAATTATTACTTGTTAAATATCAAAACCCTAGTTATTCATCTTCACATTATCTATGGGAAAAATGGGTTAGTAAGAACATAATGGTAATCTACTCCAAATACCCATCTATTAATGAGTACTACATGCATAGCTAATACTTCAAATAGGGCTTCATACTTATGAAGTTTTCCCTTTTATGGGTGAATCATGTTTTATGTGATAATAAAATACAACAATGACCTAATTTATAAATTAGAAAATAGAGATCTTTCCTTGATCATTAAGTACTTCAGACCTCTAGATGTGTTTTTCCTATAACTGATATGTAAGTAGGATAAAATAGAAAACTTTTCCATACTTGAGTGCTTGATATAGTACTTTTAGTAACTTACCTTTGTATCTCTAGGTTTGTGCTAGGTTTCAAAATGAATTATTTATACCAATCCTCTAGAATAATATCTCATATTAAGTCATTTAGGAAAACCTTTAGGATACATTTCATCTACAAACTAGATGATTTTAGTGTATTTGATGCTTGTGTCAGGTAAGGACACTTGCATCTGATTGGGACATAGGTGTCTAAGAATTAAAAATGTAGGTATAGGTCTAAACCATATAGAGGTGGAAGATAAGTTGGTTTATAATATTCTGGGAAAGATAGAAGGCCTAGGTCTTTAGAATATATAATTCAAACTAAGAGATAAAAAATTAGGCACATAGAGATAGTGTATGTAAGCCTTTTGGTAGTGTGAGAGTTCTAGATGTTGAAGGTACATCCATTATATGTATTTTCTAGGTGTACAATATTGAGGTGATATATAATTTAGAAATATTGTATACATCCCCCTTTAATATAGTAATGAAATTTCTAGTTTAAATGAAAATGAATGTATACTTGTTGTGTATAAAACACCTTATCTTTACTCGAATCTAATTTGATAATTTTATTGGCGACTGACCTACAAGTAAGATCATGCTATAGTATATAACTAGTGCATATAATTTTAAAATAAAATTATTTAAAATATTTAAATTGAAAGAGAGTAAGGTTTAGGAGTACACCTATGTATCGATGCAACCATCTTACCTTTTGAAAATTTCATATGAAAGATGTATAAATATGAATCAATAAAAATAATATTAGGACAAATATAAATTTATAAATTACATATATATAATGATATATATATATAGATATATGAGGGAACATTCCTCCAACCTTGGATAAAACATGGATTTCCACCTAGCAGTTGAGACTAGCTCAATTATACAACCCAAATGTACTTATAACTTGGGGAGTGTGAGTGAACCAAGTCAACTCACACTATAAAAATAGAGAGGCTAGATGATATAATCAAGTCCAAGTTATAAAATTGGAAAGATTAATTTATTTCATCACCTCAACTATACTAAAATGTGAACCAACTACTATAATATATTGGCTCAATATAGTCCATACGAGTAGAATTTAGTGGGTAATGATAGTCCCTAAAAGTATTATTAATTAAAAACTGATTTGATTTTGAAATATTAGGTGTAAATTGTATATAATATGTACCCTAGATATATCTCATGCTAAAACTATGTAAATAATGGTACCAATGTATATAATTCTACCCCAAATGTGTATCTGAATCGTATAACTATACAATTTCAGAAGTTTGATAATTATGTGTGGATAAAATGCTTCCACAGAATACCCTACTATATATGGAAAAATATGAAAATTGATATAAGTGCCAATGTAATGGACATGTTTAAAAAACATTCTCCTACTATAATCTAGGTATGTTGCATACTAAATAAGTGTGGAAAGCATGTTTCTAAAACATGCACCCACTATTTATCTATAACTATGATCAATGTGGAATCCATGCCTCAATGACATGCCCCAACTAATATTCCCCCCTTTTTTAAGTGAGGTAATATATAAACTAATAGTTTCCTTACCTCAGACTGATAAGATAACCATGTAATATATGAATGTACCATGTAACATATATAAGAATCATGTCTAGGTATATATCATCAAAGCATGAAGAATGTGATCACACCAAGTCCTAAGATTCATGATGTGAATCATGGTAATGTCTACATAGTAACTACACAAGATCAATAATAAAATCAAGCACACACACAAAAGCATTCAAAATCAAATCAAAAGATAATGGTTTAAGGATACCTCAAATAAGGGTCATGTTTAAATGTTGTATAATCAAAGGGGCATGACTTAGTCAAATGTCCACAAGGTAAGAGATGACATATCAAATATCAACATACAAAAAATAAATAAATATTCAAATGTCAAAGAAGAAAACAAAGCCACAAATAATGAAACATATTAAAATTCTCAAATAAGTGAGACACTTGCAATACAATACACTCAAGGAAATTCACAAATAAAATCATAATCAACTAGCATAAACAACATACTAGTTAATGGATATATGTGTTAGTAAATAATTCCAAGTACATATCATATCAAGTACACTATGAAATATATAATAATGAACAAATATGTGTAATTAAATATATGAACTAAAACATGATAATGTATAATATCCATAAAATGATATAACCTGGATGTATCATGATCATAGAGGTGGATTCCCTCAACATCCTAGTGACATAAGTATATGGAAAACCCAACATCCAAAATTGCATAGATCATGTATCTATGTATTCCTTAATCATACTCAAAATATGCATGAAACACAAGTGTATATATAAAATACTAATATGTCATTGACCAACATGGAACCAACAACATATATGCCAAGAAGATGATAGAAATGTAGATGTTGAAAATGTTGTTGAATTTTTGAATTTTTTTTTTTAATTTTTGGAATATGTAAAAGGAAAAAAAACTATCCTATGATCGCATCCAAAGGTTGGTCAGAGCTATGTCCCCACTATTAACCTAGTGCAATAAATTTTTTATGATATTGAGGATCATACATGGGTGTAATATCTTTCATTATAGTATTTGTGATGCTATGTGTATGTAAAATAGGACTATGTGGTCATGAAGTAGTAGGGGTATTATTAGGGGTTCATGAAACACATCATTGAGTGTTTTGTGGTTTATTTGGAGTATAATTAATAGAAACATGTGTAGGTGATCTAGATATCTAAACACAATGTGTAACATATAAGGATTCCATAAAACCCACTATGGATATTTGATGTAATGGTGTCTCAAGTATTAGCCACCTAATAAATGGAATTGCATGTTTCTTACCCTTTCTTGTAATGTTAATCATAGGAGTTATATAATTAATTGATTAAGTATCAATTTCCCTTGCTCAAGAGGATTCTCATATGGAATTTCAAAAACTTTAATTACTTAATTACCATTAATGTATTTAACAAATCCATGCACTATATAAGGTACTTCTTGAAGTGTATGTATCCAAGGTCATCCCAATAACATATCAAAGACACTCATGGAAGTATAATTAAGAATGTAGTAACCACATAGGTAGGACCCACCTATAAAGGTATTTAAATCTCGCCAAGAACATGATTTGAGGTCCCATAAAATGATCTAATTTATCTAATATAAGGATGTAAATCATGATTTATATCACCCAAATTCATAGGTAATGTCATGATACAAACATTTTTGCTCACACTATTATCAATCATAACACTATGTATAGGTTGGTGATCAAGGTATGATCAAATGAATAAGGAATGAATATCTAAGTCATCATCCCTAATCTCACTATCATTGAAAGTAATAAAAATTATATGAACTAATGAAGGTGTTTGTCACATATAATTACCAATAATACTATCCAATGAGTGTTCATAATGATATGGAGGGGGTGAAAATTATATGCCATTTTAACTTATAAAGCTTTATTTGAATAATCTTAAAAAGAATTGTTAAATATTTTATATTTGTGTTTGTCACCAAGTTGTGAACCTAATTCCTTTAGAGGATCATTAAATGTAATCTTATAGTCGTCAATTAGGTCCTCAATCTTATACTTCAATGTGAACATATGTTTGTATAATGCCAAGGGCCTTGGTGAGAGTCATAATAAGAATTTTCATCATACCCTTGGGGTATATTTATACTCATATAAACCTTTATAGGATGAGGGAGAGATATAATATACTACTCTACAATCCATGTGAGTAATGAATTAGAACAATCACGGGAGCGTGTAAAGTGTCTTTGTGGTGCATTGGTTAACACAAGTTAATTAATTTTTTGTGATACCAAATTAACCATGGTATTTGTTTATATTTTAGGCTCAGGGGGTTTTAAATTATAAATTGGTTTGATATTAAACTTGGTATTATATGTAGATTTAGTAGGTGTATTTGATACATACTTAAGTTTTTCAATGACATAAGTTTTATTTCATGATCATGAATAATGTGGAATAAGTCATTAAAATATTTAAAATTGTTAAAAATAATATACTCATGAAAAAGAGAAAGAAATTTTTTCTTTAAAATATCTTGAATCTATTTATCTTCCATAGGATTGGTCATTTTAGCTAGCATTATCTTGTATATCAAGACATGCTCATTAATAAGTTCACTTTTTCCTTATTTGATTTTTTTAAATTAGGCATAGGATTTTTTTTTATGATGTTAATAGATAAGTTTTATAAAAAAATATCTTAAAGTGGTTTTAAGGTGTTTACTAATGGAATTGGTCAATCATAAAACTAGCATAAAGCATAGTCCTTGAGGCTCATTGAAAATAGTTTGGTCAAAAATTTAGCATTGGAGGCATAATCAAACATGCCACATAAAAGGATCAAAGATTTTGTTTAGGATCATCCTTTATATCATAAAATTTGAACTTAGGTGTAATAAAATTAGTTAACAAGGGGTGTAAATATATCTCTGGTGCAAGAGGATTATGTAACACCTCTTGTGAATCAATAGAAAAAGGCAAATTCATAGATTTTTTTTTCAATATTTGTAACCTTAGCTTGAAAAAATATTATAGTTTGGACAAGAGATTTCACCTCTTTGTTATTTTAGGTTGGAAAATTTATAAGTCACCAAATGATGTGTACCCATATTTTAGGTAGATATAGGCATTGAACCTAGTATTTCAGTTGAAATATTTTGGTTTCCATGTAAGATGTGGTAGTAGTAATTTTAGGGAGCAAAAGTTGAAATACATATCTCATTCCCAAATTATAAGTATGAATTGGTAAGGTGATCAAGGGGAGGGTTGTGTACATATGGGGATGACCCATATATCTAATAACATGATGAATACATGGGCCTGCTTGTGCATCTATGCTTTTTTATTTTTTAGTTTATAATATGGTTCTTAGGATTTCATCAATATATTTAGGGTTTTAATAAACATGATCACAAAACAATGAAATTTATTGAACTAGCTCATGATATATTTATTCATGTTCATCAGTTTCATTAGGCTCATGATTTTCATTATCAAAATATTCTTCTGTGATAACCTCATCAATAGTTTTTTCATTATCAATGTTGTTATCATAATGATCCATAAGATTAGATTATTCAATGGTTTTAGACATCTTAGGTGGTAGGAGGGGAAGATTAATCTATTCAATAGGCACACCACCCAATCTAGAGCTATGCTTAGGTTACATGTAAAATAATATAAGAGGTAAATGAAAAAGTACAAAAATATGAAATATTAACTAGATGAAAACCCTGAGAATCCAATTTTTTTGCATTCATATGAATTAGGTTCACCAAATGTTTAACCTAAAATATAAATAAGTGGAATCTATATTTAAATGGGAATATATATACTATGTAATAGTGATGGTATACTATCTTTAGAGTATGCCATTTATATTTTAAAAAAATAAAAATAAATATATACTAAATTTATTATAGTGAGATGTTAAAGATAGAAAATACAATTATGTAGATATTACAATAATAATTAAAATAAGATACTTGGCTAGTTATAATGCTAATACAAATATAAATATGGAATAGATATTAAGTGGATTGTATCTAGATTTCAGAATAGTAATATGATTTTTAAATTGTGCCTCTCTAGTCATGGACACTTACATCGACCTAGGACAGTTACATTGACATTATTATCATCCTTGGATGTAGGTACCTAATATATAATACCTACCTAAATAGGATGTGACCACTTATATGTTATTTGGTTATACATCACCTTCACTTTAGTATATTTAAATATAGGTTAGCGACTTCACTCCTTTTAAAATACCAAAGCCCTATTTCCTCATATTTATATTAATTATGAGAAAATGGCTTAGTGAGAACATGGTGTCAAGCTGACCTAAAGATCCCTCTATCAATGAGTTCTTCCTACATAGCCAATTCTCAAAAGAGGGCCTAAGACTTATGTATTTATCCACTACATGTTAGCTTATGTGTGAATCATGTAATGTGTGGGTATGTGCATAGAGTTGGGGGACAATTCCATGGGCATAACCCATAACACATTATTAAAACTTATAGAAACGTATACACATTATAGGAAAACGTAAGCATTTTTATAAGTTTAAATAATTCATATGCATTATTGAAACTATAAAACCAAAAAAAAACTCATCCTGCTCATTCTTCCCATTCATGTTTTGTTGATTCTCATTCACATTTTGTTGATTATCATTCATGTTTTTCCCTCAATCTTAAATTTTTGCTTACAAGATTCATATTTTTCCTTCCATTCACTAGATTGACAATGCCTCCATGAATAAGAGGTATGTTTTTTATATATTAAATCATTTTTTTCATTTTTTTTGAAATTTTTGTGAATATGAATTGCATGTAGTTTATTTTTTAATTTTTATCCAACAAGTTGGCATGCTCTACCTAACCCTCCATCTAATCCTCTACCTAACCTTCTACCCAAACATCCTAACCCTCTTAACCCTCCTCCTGACCCTCTTGTAGTTCCCCTAGATCCCCTTGGTAGCCAGGAGGATATAGTTTCTTTCATAATAGAGAATAAAATTGAAATTGATCAAATAATTAGGAGAATGAGGGAGCCCACTTCCATAACCACCCACCCTACCTATTTGGCCAATAACCTAAAATTAGTATTAGGTCAAGTTGACTCGATAACAAGTCAAATTAATAGATGGAGGTCATATAGGGATAGTTGTAGGGCTTACTATGCTAACAAATTGTCAACATATGAGGTGAATAATAAAAATATAACAAAAGATAAAATTTTTTCCTTATTTATTAACCTGACCACCAATGCCCCATTTCCCATAATGACCAAATGTTTCCCAATCCACTAATGCCAACATGATTTGATTAAGGCCAATTTTTAGGAGTGATGGTGGATGGTCTTTTATTATCCCCCTTGTAATAACCAAGAGATCCATTTATAATTTTTGAGGAAACTCTATTATGAGTTTTTCCTCAATCAAATTCCAAATTACTTTGACTATGGTGAGTTTCAAGGCTAAGGGAAAGGATCCATATAGGATCAACTAGGTGCACATCATGAACCTAATTAGCTTGCAAGGATCCCTACCCAAAAGCCACTTCATATGGAGACTCCCTCTAAGGTGATAGAGGTTGTGGAGATATACAATTTTCATGTGCTTAGTGCACTTATTGATACACTCATTCATCATATGAGTATACTTTTAGATATAGATGCTCATGACATTCCAGCTAATGGTTGTACCTGACCCCACCCATGTAGATGTTGTGGTGCTATATATACTAGACCTTCAGATGATGATGGTGAAACTTGAGGGGCCTTGGAGGATATGGTCTTGACTAATGATTTGTTGGAAAACACATTTATTTTTGATACATTGGGAGTCTCTACATATATGCAGGTATCTTTTATATAAATTTAATGTTAAATTTTTAATTTATATTTGCATTTAATTAAAAATATAAAAATTAATTTACACATTTAAATTGAATAATATATATATGTATTTTTTTATGATCCAAGAGGAGACGTTGCCTTTGAAATCACAAGGTAGTGGGCCAACCCAGGCTACTACATCTATGTGTGTCAGTATGACACCATATACATTTATAAAGGTAAAATTTCAAGTGAATCTTATATACTATATATGTACATTCATACACCTTAATTGTATCCTTGGTAGATTTTGTGTAAGAAAATATAAAATACCTAATTTATAATTTTTTGGGGATTTTTATTGTTTGATGTATTAACATGGTTGGCATAACTTGTTAGAAACTCATCCTCCATCTAAACAATGTTTTAAATAAATAAATATTGAGTTGAACATTTACTTGATATCCCATTATATGTATTTTCTATAATGGGTCAATCCCAATCAGTAGGATTGGATGTACATATACATATAGAATTCATTGATAAAAGTTATTTGGTACAATATATTTCTATCAATTTCCAATTGAGAATAGCATGTCTTCATCAATATGCACACCAATCCTTTCTTTTAAATACTAGCCTCATAGCCAAACAATTGATTCCTTGTTATCCTGATCACATACAATGGTTCAATCTCTATGATCAATATCCAATATAGTCATAACTAACAATTCAATTCCCATCTTGATTCCATCTAAACATAATAATTTCATCTCTATTTATGGAGTTATAAATTTAGATGGCATAGCCTCTTCATCCTATTATACCTAGTCAATTCCATTAGTTTTTTAGAAGAGTGTCCATTACATCCCATTGGTTTTTTGGGAGAGCATCACCTATAAACTATAGCCTATATATATGGCATAAGCCTTGTGACCATATATAAATAGGGGACCTCAACCCCATATAGGTAGATGGGGTTGAGT
Source organism: Torreya grandis (assembly GCA_037957365.1). Classification (NCBI taxonomy): domain Eukaryota; kingdom Viridiplantae; phylum Streptophyta; class Pinopsida; order Cupressales; family Taxaceae; genus Torreya; species Torreya grandis. Next base: position 1,454,212 of record JARHVA010004331.1, on the reverse strand, counting down.
AGTTTGTTACCACCACCTGCTTAGGGGGGCCAAAGACCTACTATATCTAGTTGGGGGATAGGTCCTATATATATCCATTGATGTAGAGTTATATCAACTTCTATAACAAACTCTACCTATATCCCTTCCTTTTAATTTTTCCTTAATCCATTCATAATTCATTCCCTTAGTCCTTTGGTCAATCAAATAACAATGATAATATTAGTCAAATCAATCCTTTTATCTTCTTATCAGACTCTTTTTACATCCTTGGTCATGTAACTAAATCAAACTCTTTATTTACTTACCCCTCACATATGCCTTTCTAGCTTTACCTTCTACTAGCCCTATTTTTGGGTAAAGCTCCTTTTTTAGGCCTTAACCCTTCTCCCTTAACCCTTCTCTAGGCCTAGCACTAGATCACAGCCTCATTTATGTACTTTTCCATACTTGAAAATCCTAAAACCACCTCCATTAGTGAGAAGACATCAAATAGTGTAAGATTATAAGTTTTTGTAAATTTTCAATTGTTAAATCTCATTTTATATACTAAACCCTAGAAATAGGGTTTCTAGGCCATTACCAGGGCCAAGAGCACACTAAAGGGGATATCTTTTCTTTTAGTGGGTTTGAAAACCACAAAACTTTTTCATTGGATCTGTGCTGACCCTATACAACTTTTTCATTTAGATAATAAGTTCTAAAAGCCCATAATCAATTATAAACTCAAAACTTTTAGTTTACAACCTTGCCTATGCACAAAAAAAATAGGGTACAAGGTTACTTTCCTTTCCTTCAACCTCTAATATCTTCAAAACCTAATATGGGATTATATAAACTTCCATTGACTATCTTATAGACCTTACAATCTCAATGGAATCCTAAACTATTTTCCACATAATATAACTCAATCCTTTGACTGTATGCTACCCTTTAGCAAATAGGGTACTCAAAGATTGTTTCCTTTTTCAATGTTAAAACATTATAAACCTATATCAAGATGATCTCACCCTTTTTATGATAATTACACACCAACTAGACTAACTTAAACCCAGGGAAAACCTATTTGAACTCAAATTCAAATTTGAACATTTTTAAGACACATTTTAGACCTTTATTGGCATTCCAAGATGCCCCTTCATTTAATGACTCAATTTCACAAAATCCACCCAAAAATCCTCCATTATTATCTTGTCATTCTCCCTCATGAAACTAGCATTTCTTTCCTTCAGTGTGGTGTTACAAGTCACATGTTGCACATATCCACTTGTCACATTCATGCTTCTCATGACCTCATTAGATTTTTTCATATCTTATGCAAGACTAAGTTTTTTATCAACTTGTTTAATCAATGAATTTACCAAGTTATTAATTATTAGGTTGTTTATTCAACTAATGACTAGAGTGGACACTCCTCCATCATTGTGAGTTGAGATAGACTTAGGCATTGCTATTATAATGTCATCTACACAAGAACTCATCAAGGTATGTATATTCACTTGTAATTTTAAATTATGATTTAGTAATTTTGTAATAATAATTTTACTATATCCTTTAGAAAATATAATTTATATACACAAATGTATTGTCTATACAGGGCTGTTAATTGACATTTTATAGTCTAATTTAGATCACTATTGTGATAACTCCTCATGTTTCTTCATTATTTGACATGATTGTTCATGCATCTAAACCTGATAGTGACCCAGTTGAGTGTCAATAGCAAATTGAGGAGGAACATGAGATTATGGTTATTTAAATGATTTTTTAATTATAGTTTAAAACATGAGTTTCTTAATGTAGAGTAAAAAATTACTCTACTTTTCATTCTAATTTTTAGTTGCGCGCTACAAAATTTTGTTCCCACATACTTTGGTCTGAGATGGAGAAGTTTTGAAACAAAGTGCAGGCGCTAATTTTCCTTTTGATTCATTTTTTCTAAGTGTCGAAGTCAAGCAAAAGATGCCAAGTGTCATCATTTGAGGCACCTTTCATATTTTATATAACTTGGTCAGGACGTGCCACGTATCTCATAGCAACTCAGAAGAATGCAACAAGTGTCGGCATCCACATTTTAGTTTGGCATTCGTGTTTCAAATCTCTTTTGAGTGAAAGGTTTCAAGCTAAGTATCGGGATCAGGCAGAAAGTGCCAAGTGGCAATCACAAAAGGCTTCAATTTGCTTTTCTAAAAGCGACAAAAGATGCCACGTATCCCAGCTGAAGAGAGCGGAAGTCACCACATGTTGAGATCTAAATTATCTTCATTTTGATTCACTAATATAGCAAAGACTATGGTGGGTCTCAAGTTTTGTTTCTAAAACAAGCGGAAGCCACCAAGTGTCATTGTCTGTGTAAATATGAAATGAGGCCTGATTGTTTCTATAATATAAATAGAGTAAAATGGAGACCAACACGTGTCACCTTCCACAAGCTCCTCAAAAGGTAGCTCAAAGTAGTAGAGATTGTCACATATCCCCAGTTAAGTAAAGCAAAGATTGCCACATGTCTTTTGTTGAGGAAAGCAGAAATTGCCACCTGTCCTTATGCTCCTTTTCAAGTTTCTCAAGAAAGAAAGGTTGTGGGTCTTATTTTATTTTAAGCTATTAAAGTTTCAAGGAAGTGGATTGTGACAGGTATCAAAGGTAGAACACTCATAAGCAAAGACACAAAAGGAGTATAAATTACATGAAAATGTTGCATGTCCTCGATAAAGTTGCAAAATTTGCCAAGTGTCATTCTCTGGTGTCTCTTAAGTAATAAGAAGGTTTTCAAAAAATTGGCTAAGTGTCATCTTCCGTTTAAGTGAAGGGAGTGTCTTGCGATCTATTCTAGCTAATGAACTATCAGAAGATAGTGCATTTCAAAATCTATGAAATATCTTCTGTTAGACACTTCCAGTTTGGTTAGATTTCAATTGGGCCATTAGATTGAGAACAAGCAAACAATCCAGAGTGAATCCAAGGCTATAAATAAGGGTGCAGAGATCACTAGAAGAATAATCATTAGATACCAGAGAGAATTTTTTGAGAGAATTATTGTCAAGAGTTTAGACTTTCTAGAGTTGTGACTAGGAATATCATTTGCCTTTGTTCTATTTTCTTAAGTTAGAAAGTTTATGTAACTGTGCATGTTTCTGTGCCTCTTATGTGACTGGAGAATTAATAAGAAGATTGAATCCTATGCCTTTGTTGATATTTTTCGTGTCATTGCAAAAGTAGTCTAGGTTGTGTTGTCAAGAGTCTTAGTATTTTCTAGAGCTATGATTAGGAATGTCATTTGCCTTTGTTCCATTTTTCTTGAGTTGGAAAGTTTATATAACTATGCATGTTTTTGTGCCTCTTATGTGACTAGAAAATTCAAATAAGAAGATTGAACCCTGTGCCTTTGTTGACATTTTTTGTATCACTACAAAAGCAGTCTATGCTGTGAGCCTCTATTTCTATTATTTCCATCTTTTACATTGATCATGCACTTGTTTGCTCTTAAATGTAATTGAATCTTACATATAGTCTCACTGTGCTCAAGATTAAGGTTGAATTACATTCAGGCACATCACCATAGTTAGATTTTCTTTCTTACATTTGTGTTTCTATTAAAATTCCTATCCCTTTTCCTAGTATACACTTGATATAAAGAAGAGACCAGCTTCTTAAAAATATGGAGGTTGTTTCAAGTCACAAGTCCCACATCTTGAAACTTCCCTTGTTGGTGTTAGAAACAAGCACAATTTTAACCATCAACACTTAACTTGGTTTTATTTATAATTATTAATTTTATAATAATTTTTTTATTTTAATAGGTTCAGTTGTAAGTGAGTTATGAGCATAGTACCCATAGTCAAACCTTGGATCAATCCAAGGCATTCGATATATCTCCATCTACAAGTAGGGAATTTCACGGAGAGTATTATTCGAAGAAGGAAAAGAGAAAGAGACTATTTGATGATTAGGATGTTGTAGATGATGTGATTTTTTGTATGCCTATATGGAAATGTATGCATTTTTAGCATTGTACATGTGTATATGATGTATTCACTCAAAATTAGATACTATGTTGTTAGACATGATGTAATTTTTTGTATGCCTATATGGAAATGCATGTATTATTGACATTGTATGCCTATATATGAAATTCTTACATGGCATTATTATTTTTTACATGAATATTTAATAAAACCAATGAATTAAATCTCATTTGAATCACTTGTGTTTATAGTATTATGAATGATTGGTTTTGAAGTATTCTTAAAGATTACAAATGTTATGATATTGAGAATAAATTGTTAGGATAACATTGTAAATTAGACCCTTATAATAAATTAAGAATAAATTTATGATTTATCAAGATATTTTAAGGGCATTGATAGGTACACTCTATTCTTTTTCATGTCTATGTCAAATTTCATAGCCCAACTCCACCTCTAACTATCACTTCATTATCCTACCCTCATTTAAGCCTAATTAGCCCTATTCCAAACTCTTAGTGCTATAATCTATACACATCCATACAATCTCAGGTTAAAACCTTTTGATTCACCTTGTACATGTATAAGGGAGCAAGATTACAAAGTTTTATTAAATTCCCATGGTTAAATCTCTTGAAAATGCCTAAAGCTTGATAATTCAAGGTTTCCCATGCCCTAGACATAGTATCTAAAGGACCAATTTTACATTCCCACTAGTATTATTTTGTTTAAAACATACTCATGACATGTAAAACATCTCATAAAACCCTTGTAATGATCAAAAAACTAACTTTGCAATTATGCCTTTGAGACTGCATGTGGGGATTTGAGCTTGCCTATGGGTATTGTATGAATTTTGGAGTGTGAAAACCATTTAAATTTGTTTAATAGGTTTAAATCCATATTATCATACTTATAAAATACTTCTCTAATCTTGGAACCCTCAAACACACCTTAAAACTCCAAAAATTATGCCTGCATGAATAGTGATCATTATGAGACATGGAGGGGACTGTGACAAAATAAATAGAAATTACACTTGTCATATGACCTCCCCAATATTATATATTAGTATATTATGTCATGAATACCAATTTTACCAAGTTTAAAGTCATTTGGATATGTACTTTGTCTTGTAGACCCTTTTTACCTCCAACTAACAACTAGTAACTTTGCCTCCAAGACTAGAAGGTGCAAATCCACCACTTGAAATGCATATATATAGGAAAAATACATGTTTTCCAACCACTGTGACACCAAATTACACTTGTAAGTGTATTTTCACTACTATTTTGGAGCACAAAAACACTGATAATAAATGTTGTCAAGGTTGAAGTTATGGTCTAAGAACTCACTTTTTGATGCTTGTTGGTTGAAAACTAGCACTACCAACATATTCATAGAGGAGAATAAAATACAATACTAGGTTCTTGGCCTCCCATCTGACCCAGATGACAAACCCACCACTTATTATGGGCTCAAGAACACCCTTCTTAATACAAGAAATGTGCTAATTTTTAGCCTAACTTTAGGCATGCATAAAAAAAAATTGTAAGTCATATGGAGGAACCGTAAGATCTCTCATGTGTGTGTAAAATTCCTCTAATTATACCCAAAATATAGTTTGAATTAATTCTAAGATAAATCTATGATAGAAGTTGCAATAAAGGGTCCTAAAATGTGATTTTTTTATAGTGAGCAGACAACTTCTTAACCTCCAATAAGTAACTTTACCTCTGGGACCAAAAAGTGAAAATATACTTCTTCAAATGAATATATATACATAAATTACATGTTTTCTAACCATAATGACACCCACTTCCACCTTCAAGTGCATTTTCACTATTGTTTTGGAGCACATAAACATTGACAATAAATGTTGTCAAGGTTGAAGCTATTGCCTAAGAACTTAATTTTTGGTGCTTATTAGATGAAAAATGGTACTACCAACACATCCATAGGGTAAAATAACATCTATTAGTAGGTTATTGGCTTCCCATCTAGCCTAGATGATAAACCCACCACCCATTTTGGGCTCAAGAACACCCTTCCCAATACAAGAAAGATGTTAATTTTTAGCTTAACTGTAGGTATGCATAAAATGAAAACTATAAATATTATAGAGGAACCATAAGATCCCTCATGTTCATGGGAAATTCTTATAATTTCACCTAGAATATAGTTTGAATCACCTTTAATATCAATCTATGGTTGAAGTTGTAGTAAAGGGTCCTAAAATGTAAATTTTTGGTAGTGAAGAGACTTCTTGACCTCTGACTAGAAAATTTGCCTTTATTATCTATAGGTGAAATTCCACCTCTTTTTACACATATATATTGTAAAATTACATGTTTTCCAACTACCATGACACCCACTTCCACCCATAAGTCCATTTTCACTATTGTTTCAGAGCATAGAAACACTAATAACAAATGTTGTCCAGGTTGATGCTATGGTCCAAGAACTCAATTTTCGGTGTTTTTTGGATAAAAATGACGCTACCAAGATGTATATAAGGGTTAATAATGTCTAGTACCATGTTATTGGCCTCCCATTTGGCTCAGATGACAAACCCACCACCCATTCTGAGCTCAAGAATGCCCTTCCCAATACAAGAAAGATGTTGATTTTTCACCTAACTTTAGGCATGCATAAAATAAAAAATATAAGTCATATGGAGTAATAATAAGATCCTTATTATCCATGGGAAATTCCTCTAATTTCACCTTGAATCTAGTTTGAATCATCTTTAAGAGCAATCTGTGGTAAAAGTTTTAGTAAAGGGTCCTAAAATGTAAATTTTTGGCAGTGAAGAGATAATTTCTTGACATCCAACTAGCAAATTTTCCTTCAAGAATGGTAGGTGCAAAACCATTAATTTTAACACATCTATATAGTAAAATTACATTTATTCCAACCATTTTAATACACACTTCCACCTAAAAGTGCATTTTCACTACTATTTTGGAGCATGAAAACACTGACAACAAATGTGTTTGGAAGTTTACAAGGAGAAATAAACTTGTCATGATCAATTATTCAAGAGTGCATAAACACCAAGTACTTTTAGTAACCTTAGCTTCAATATATGAAATTATTTACTAATGGTGCCAACCACGTGATGGTGGAAGCTGATTTGGCACCACTAACCTACACAAATGTTAGTAAGTAATTAAAAATGAAATTTATGCATGTACTACCTATAAAATCAAAAACATTTGGTAAAATTGATTACATCTACATTTTACAAGTCAACATACCTACACATTTCAATCCAATGACCACTTGGATCTAATCTAATCTTGATAGTATCAAGAATAGCTTCATGGTCTGACTCATGAACTTTCCATAGATTCTTTTTTTTTGGCCTTTCATGATATTTTTACAATTGAATATTCATTGGAAGAACCAAATTTGAATAGTGTATAATATTCCTATGAGTTTAAAGTCTTGAAATAACCATACATTTTAATTTTTTATAGGATATCATCAAACCCAAGTTTTAGTAACTACCACAGACCCAGTGGGATAATCAATGTTTTCTCCATCTACAATCGGGGATGTCAATTTTTTCTTTCCATCTACACACTGACATAAGTAGTAATTTATTCCCTCTTCATTATCCTCATCTACAATAACTAAAAAAACATGTCTTGTATCATAAAAAACAATTTTTAATAAAATTATGAAGATAGATTATGAGAATAAATAGTACATAAAGATTAATCTTATACCTGGCTATACTAGATTAGATATATGGTCAAATTCATGTGAGGATGTCATGTTAGTAAGTTGAAATGCTAGTGGAACCTGATATGTGTTGACTATAATTAGAGGTTTGAAACTCTATTCATCCACCCACTCTTGTGACTCACACTCATTCCAAACAAATTCCATGCATGCAGAATAAAAACATGTCAAGTGTTGCATATGAATAGTCCAAGAACCTACATTTGAGCTACGAAATGAGTAGAGCTCACTTGAACCTATTAGATTCATATAATCCTCATATTTTACCAAGTCTTTTTCCTCTATTAACCAAAAATGTCTATGAACAATAGAATTTACTTAACCACCATGACATATGTTCTCATTACACTAGTCAACCATAGTTTTTGCATCAATCAAATTAACAACATTGTCATATTTTAAATCCTCCCTTGCAATGGCTCTTTTTATACATGCTCCAACACCATAATGTTCCCATTTTCCATGGAGATCCTTATTGAAACTCCAAATATGTTATACATCAATGGCAACATGCATCTTTCTCAACTAATAAAACATCCATGCATTCTTGAATAATGATGTGCAATTGTTTGACCAAATGTAATGTCATTTGAAATTAATGTTTCTCTGAGTCAACTATCTATAGAACTTATCAAAACAACCTTGAAAATACTCTATACAATGTGATCAATCCTCACTAATATATAAATGTTACTCCCTTAATACTCTTTGATCTTCCTCTCTACTATCAGGTACATGCATGAATGTTATATGCATAATTATGGCAATTTTTGTTGAGTTTTAATACTATGATTGAACTTTGATTTGTTGTTTGAATGTGAAATTTTATACAAAGACAACTACTAAAATAATAGAATCAAGTGGGAATGTGTCCTTTCTTATCTTGAAATGTTCATCTAACCATTTATCCCTACGTGTGTGCCTTACGTATGCATAAACAATTTTCTCCATGAATTCGATCATAAATTTTGAAAAAGGTATCTCTTTCATAATAAGCTCACACCTTTTAAATTCTTTGTCATCTTTTACTTTATAAATCATAGATTTGTATTTTCTCAATCTAACTAATTCCTATCCAATTGCACTTGTACACTCCTCATGGATACATTATTACAATTTTGCCAATCCACCACAAATCCTACAATTTCCATACAAACATGATTTCTTATAAATTAACTATCTATCTAGGCTTTCACAAAAAATATTTGAAATAAATTCTGTGGCTGATTTTGGGGGAACTTCTATGCCACACTCCTAAAAAATGTTAGTAGTATGCAAAGTACAATGAATATGGTGAAAAACATCAAAGTGCATTGAAAATTCAACATGTTACCTACAACAACAAGTGATGTGTGTGTCATTTATGTTTATATAAAAAGGTTTATCCATCTCAAAAACTCTTTGACTAATAACAATTTGTGGATATTTTTTCAAAAACATAGAGTATAATTATGTTTCATTCATATCTAAGAAGTGTTTTGGATGTGGTTTATGATTATGAGAACCAACTCTTCATTTAACTTCATCTCTTGAATTAGGTAAAACTCTTGTATTATCTTTCCAAAATTGTGCAAGTAAGTCTTTCAAAGCATCGTCTATATCCTTGTCCTTTGGTGGAAATATACAAGAGAATGCCCAGAGCTCTTTCGCATTGGGTTCATTAAGTCTTTTATGTTTTGCAATTACTTTCATTAATGTTTTTCTATTTATATCAAGTTTTCAACTTGCCTTTTAAATCAATCATTTTTTCCTTATTTTTGTACTTACTGTATAAGTTGTCATTATATGTTGAGTAGTATTATAATCTTTGTTTCATGATTTTGTGCCTATAATATGATATGCATCATGTAGATTTTCAATAATTTGATCATTTTCATTATCCATGTTAGATGTTCTTATTCCTAATGTGTACATTATAGGCTCATCTGAAGCAATTTCATCAATGAAATAAATAATTGACATCTTTGACTATCATACTCCAAATTATGAAAGAAACTATCCCAAATTTCTTGAGCCAATCTTCTTGAATGGCGGTCAGACATTATGTTATACATTGGTTTCAAAATATTTTCATCAACTTCAATTAAGTAATTATCTTTTTTATGCACTATAATGTGTATGTGTTCCTATAATTCATACACATTCTTTGAAGTATAGCCATATACTATACTAACAAGTAAAAAGTGTCATACTTGTAGACACCTAAAACTAGCCACCAATAACCTCCAACTAGGCTTTTGACTAATTTCTACCCAAAATGCACAATTTGGCCTAAAAATACTAAAACATGCTAAATGATGTGAAAATGGCATATTCAAATGTTGATTTTTGCTAGGGTATCCCTAAATAGGGTAATGCAATTTATGGGCTAGCTAATTTTGATCAATTCAATTTAATTCAAAATGCCAAATTTGTACTTGCATGCTCTAAACTACTCTTTTCTATCAAATCTTCTACACAAGACTCATGCCTTTGTTATTTGTTGTTGACAACATCCTAAATGGGAATATGAATCTAATGCATAAGATGATGACTTCCAATTCTAATCTAGTCAAATTTAAGACCAATAACAAGGTATTCTCATCAATTTGGGTAATTTGTGCACAATGTGCCTAATCATGTTTAAGATCTAATTAACCCAAATTAATGCCTAATCAAAAATTCAATGGAAACTTGTTGAATATTTTTTTTTAGAAATGAATATTGAATATTCACATGATCAAGTGACCTCATTTCTTGGGAAGACATCCCTAGGCCATAAATGCCATAAATATCAAGATTCATGCCCTCCATGCCTCATCAATGCCTTCTATGATGCCCTTCATGCCTCTTCATTGCCCCTTTTTCCAATTCCATGATGAGGATAATTATAAACTTAATTCTAAAAATTAAATTAATCCTCAACCACACATCTCAATATTGATATGGATGGTTGAGGTTGATTTTGACCAAATCCAAAAACTTATAAATAAGAGGCCTCATAACATCATTTCTAAGCTTAATTAGTGCAAAGTTAAAATGCAAGATTGGCTCCAAAAAGCTTCAAAAAACTAGTGTTATAATGCCAAATTGATTCCAAGCCAAAGCCACAAGGTGCCAAGAGGAGATGAAGGTATCCACACTCCATTGAAGAATTGCTCTTGAAGTACAAGCTGAGCAAGCCACCATTACAAAGGCATTTGGAGCATCCAAGGAAGGTGAAGGGAATTCTTGTGTTTTCATTCTTTGCTTTTGAGTTCTGCTTGTCATTTGCTTTTGTTAACTAAGATCTCCCTAGTGTCTATGCCTAGAGATGTTATGTTATTAGTGTGTTTATTTCATTTTATTTTCATTTTAGAACTAACACAATACTAACCATCCTCTCTTAATTCAAATTCCTAGGTCACATTATGGCATGCCTGGTGAGACTAGATGCATCCTACACCTAAAGGAGATCCTTTTTCAACCTTAAAAAACTCATTTGATATTTTAAAACTCTTGCAAATTAGTTTTCTAACTTTTTTTCTCATTTTTGGTTGCCATAATTTTTACACAGTAACTGATGTTGGTAGAAATATTTACATTAGTTACTTGGATTAACCAACATCGATTAGCAAAACTGACATCGATCAAATCTCGATTGGCCATAACTAATGTCAATGGTATTGACCAATGTTGGTCACTATGTTTTTCAAAAAATATAGACCCAAGACCTAATTTTACAAAGTTGCTTATTTCAAATTCAAAAGGGATTCAAAGCTAAAGGACATGCTAAGAATTTTTCAAGTTTAAAGCTCACTTAATACATGTTTAAATCACCATTTCATGATTAAAAATGGATTAGGAACCTTCTTTTGGTGATTAAAAAAGAATTTAAGTTTTTTTGGTGAATGTTTTCAAAGTTTACAACTAAGACCAAGGGGTCAAATGAACACCACCAAACATTTCATTTGGGTTTACAATTAAACACACTTGTCAATTTTTCCTTACAATAGTTTTTAAGATTAATATTATTTGGCAAAAAGAGGTATGTTGCAAGTATGCTCTTCCATTTGTCCCCTATAGGGAACCCTTGGATTCAAAAGTGCCATTCTTATTGCAAGTAGCCTAGTCTAAGGCTTAGAAAGAAAGTCATCTAAAACACTCCCCAAAAACTCATCAAAGTTTGGGTGACCTTAAAAATGACCCTAAAGTCTTTCTACTTTCATGATCTTCTTTATTTTTTTACATCTTGGCTTGTGAGGGGGAATTCATCACCTCCCAAAAGTTCTTTAAGGAAGATTTGACCTAGGGTTTCATCTCCCAACATTAACTTCATTTAACTCTTTTAGAGTTAGACACAGGACATAGTGGCACTTCCGACATCGTACTACACTGTGTGAACAATAGGAAGTAGTGGTTGCAAAGAGGACTAGAACTTTTTGCAACAAGCTAAGTGACATAGACCTAAAATACATGTTTTTTTGCATTGTTTGGTCTAAAAGTCATTGTGCAATTGATTCCCCTAGTGACGTTAGAAACTTGATAGTTTAATCAAACCCACATGTCATACCCTTACTAGGATTTGGATGATTATACTTAGTATAATTTGGTTATTTTTGCTTGGTATGCTTTGAGACTAAATTTTTTTTGTTTATTCATAAGACATGTCAAAACAATGCATTTGAGTTGTGAAGGGTAGTGTTATGTTGCCCAAATCATGTCAAACCATTTATCCTTTGATTCTTTTGAAACATAACATTAACCACATCATTCAAGCATGCTTATGCCATTAGGCTACTCAATTTATCTCAAAGACTTATTCACCATTGTATCAAAACTATTTGTTTTAAACCAATTTGTGTATACCATTTAGACCTTTGTCTTATGTCGTCATGTTGTCCAATATTGTCTAGCCTGTTTAAGTTAAATCCTAGTTTTCAACATTAAGTTTTCAATCAACCTTGTTAAATTTGGATCCAAACATTGATTGATTTATATTTAGGCCTCAATTCATGGGGCTGATACACAAATATTTCTCTTTTGGGTTTCATAACTTTAGTTAATCAATTACCCAAAATTGAAAACTATTGATGGTTTATTTGTTTAATGCTTATCCTCATCATTATTTGTGCCTTTATTTGGGATAACACAACCTTTTTCAAATATCTTTTTGTCTTACACCTTATGCCAACTAATCATGTTTATGTTTGATTCCATGTGTTAGGTCTATATCAAAGTTGTTTCTAAACTTGTTAGATGAAATCAAATCACATTAGCCTTTATTTCAAATCTAGATTTTTACATCGTTTGGCCAAAAGATCTACTATGCCTATTTATTTGAGCCTATATTTTGACTCTATGTTTGGACAAAAGACCTAGCAACTCAATTTTTTCCTTTCCTAGTTTAGACCTTATTTGGAACACTTTGATCTAGACCTTTGACATGCTAGTTTTTATTTAAATGCTTAACCATTTGTGCATGTGACATTTGACATTAGACATTTGATGTTAGGCTATTTTATGCCAAGTCTTAGCAAAAATAATTTTGGAGATACATCACCACTTTCAAACCACATTGGAGATACAGCTTCACCTTTTGACCAAGTTAGACCAAGTTTGAACCATTTGTCCTTTAGACAATTTTTCAGAGTTTGTATAACTCTAAGTCTTTTATTTTTGGAGCTTTCATAATTTACATGGATATGTCTTGATACACTTATGGTAGAGTCACTTAAAATTTGAATTATGATATAATGGCTTCACAAAATGACTTGTATGTCTTTTGTCAAGACCCAAATGATGCTAATATGGTTTGTCAAAGATTTCTATTTGCCTCATATTAATCATTTATGGGAAGAAAGTCAACAAGAAACCTATGAACCAACTCAAGACCTTGATTGTTATGAAGAGGATTTTGATGAGGAATTTGAAGACCCAACTATAGATAATGTTATTTAGGATATAGATACATACCCTCTTTGCAATAATTAGTATGTGGAACAAAGCCAAGAACCAGCTTATGATCTAATTCACGATTGGGATGATATGGTTTATGAAAAATACTTGGATGCTTTTGTTTGTGAAATAAATAAAGTTTCATGACATCCCTTTTCTATCCAATCATCAACTACACCTAATGCTCCTTTGGATTATATGATCCATCAAGCTTTGTAATATCCAAGGAATACCATTACCATTCACAGACCTAGTCATTTGGCTTATGTGAGCAACCAGGTTCCACAATTCCCAACCATTTCTATACCAAGACCTCATCCTTTGGTTGTTTTGAGCAACCAAGCTCCATAATGCCCTATCATCATACCATAACCTAGTCCTTTGGCTTGTGTGAGTAATCATGCTTCATAATGCCCTATCATTACCATCTCAAGACTTTGTCCTTTGGCTCATGTGAGTAATCATGCTCCCCAAATCCCTACCATTATCCAACCATGAGTCATTCCTTATCTATTATTGATCCCAACCAAACTACAACTAATATAATCATTCAAAGACCAAGCCATTTTCAAAATTGGTATTTTTTAAACTCATTGGAAACTAAGGCCAAGAAATTCAACCAATCTGAGATGTATTTATTTAACCAACCATTTGTGATAAGTTAACCTATGATAAATTGCCTATTGATCCTAAACTAGTTGTTGAAGAGTCTCACACTAACAATCCAGTCTTTGTTGAGTCACTTCTTAATTATTATAACCACCTTTAGGCAAATCATTACCTTGACCATGTGCCTATTTTTCAAGATCCTCCTATTGAAAAGTCAATCTTTAAGGAGTTATCTCTTAACCTTTTTCCCATCCTAAAAGAATCTCACTTTGACCAACTAGTCTTTGTGGAGCCCATCATACCATTAGAGGTTATTACTTATCCAAAATCAAATATTCAACAAGACATCATTATAAGAAAGTGCCCATAAAACAAAGAATCAAAATTAGATTTAGGTTCTATTCTTGAACCAACATTAGATTTAGAATCAGAATTAGAATCAACATCATTCTCAACATTAGATTTAGAATCCCTTAAGTAAGAATTAGATTCAGAAGAAGAATATGTTCATGACTATTAAAACATTAGTTATGCATGCCTCATAGATCAATTCAAATACATTTTTTATCCTTCTATTGTCTTTGAGGATGAGTACTTCAACATCAACACAAGTTATCTTAGTATCTTCTACAAGGATTGTGTAGCCTCTCCCCATTACATTACCATTCCACAAGCCATTACCATCAACCAAGATAGCCATATTATTGGCATTCCATCTCTCACTAGTGTTGATTAGGATTGATATATTCAAACTTTATTGAACTACATCCATGCTGACATAGTAGTTGAAGAAGAGCAAGGAGGCCAAGACAACATTCATGTAGCAGAAGAACACTCTCCTAGTGGGACCTTTTTGAAGGCACTAGGGGATAATCAAAGTTAGAACTTAGCATCTTTTAGTAAGATTTTTTTAGAAGTGTTAGAATATAATAAAATTCAAAAGTCAACATTCCCTAGTGAAACCTTCTCAAAGGCACTATGGGATAATCAAAATAACTTCATTAGTGAAAACCTCATTGAGGCACCAATAACTGAGCACAAAAGTTATTCATTATTTACTGAAGACAAAATCAAAGATCAAATCAAAATAGCTTCTAATCTATAGCCTAATCAGATGGTAGTTACTCTTAGGATCAAACAATAGAAAAATCTAGTGGTCCTATCGAGAAAATAAGTCTTCGACCCCACCACAACCAAAAATATGTCAAATACAACATCAACAACGTTATGTGTGATTGAAAGTCCTGGTCTTCATTTATTTCCCCACCATTCCACATTCCATTATCATCTACCATTCCATTTCACAATTAAACCCACCATACATTATTTTTCCTTATTTACCATCCATGGTCACACTTTCCTTTGCAAAGGCTAAAAAGATACCTTATCTTGACACTTGAAGGAATCAGAATCAATGACCAATGAAGATCACAAAAGCATTCTCAATAACCAAATATATAGGCCGTTCTTGATAGATCATCTATTCCAACAAGGTGTGGGATAGAAATTAAAATGATCAAGTTTTTTTTTTGTATCATTTGTTAATTAGGATGTGCATCTCCCCATCATCAAGAATAAAAGAATCAAAAACCAAACCTAGGCTAAAAACATGTACCATACCATTTCATATGCCATTGCCATTGTTATAAATGCCTATTTACCATTATTGTATATCTTATCCATTTACCCCCATCACTTAGGGGAAACCCTACTACCATTTTATCCAATCTATCTATACCATCATTATCCTAAGCAATTCCATTCCATCCTATCATTACAATCTTATTTAGACCAAAGCCTCTTTTTAGTCATCCTACCCAATCTTGTTTTGATCTTGGTTACTTTGGTTCTTCCTACTCTTTTTGTGAGAGGATTCCAATCAAGTTTCAATAATCAATCTAATCTATGTTTACAATAATAGTCTATGAAAGTAGTGTGATAGTTGATCTGACAAGATATCTTTCATCCTATATCCATGTTTGTTTAAGTGAACCTGTTTATAACTACCTATGGGCAAATCAGTGTCTCACTAGTCTTGCTACTAATTATAACTGCCTATGGGAAAATTAGTATCATTTAACTATGTCATTATATCTTAGTTATAACTTCCTATGGGAAAAATAGGGGTAACACTTGTTTATCATGCATTGTCGTATCACCTTGCCTTCATTATTTTCATTTGATTGGCCATTTTCCAAGTTTGAGAACTTATAAGGACCTAGTTGGTTTTTTCCCACCTTTTTTGTGGATGGAATTACTATGACTTGAGGTCATTTTAGGACTATGTGGGTCATGTTGATGTCACCTCAGTCCCCATTTCCATATGCTCTTGCTATTTTTTGAGCAACCTAGGCCAAACACTATTGTCATTTTGTGAGCAGGTATCTTATCACTATCTAACGAGTTAAGATACCTCAAAATTCCAAAAACATTCATAACATTTCAAAAATCCAAAAACATTTGTCTTATCTAAGCCTAGTCAGTTATCCTCGATTCACCTTACTGGGGCATTGTCATTGTTAGGATGATTTCTTTTGCTTTTGTTTTTATGATTTCTATTTTTTTATTTATTTCAAGTTTTTTTTTTGTTATTTGTTTATTCACTCACATATTTGTTTGATTTCAACACTATTATCTTGACTCAGTCTATATGTGTTCATTGGGTGATTCCTTAAACACATTATTCTTGATTTTATCCATATTCATTCGTCAACATTGTCATCATGGCTTCTATCATTGATGCATTGTTTTTTGAGTGTTTATTAGATTGGGAGTCAGTCCCTATGCACATTTTTGGGATAGTATTCATGGTGTTCTATCATGAAGATTACCATCACATGCTATAACAAAATAAGCTTAACTAAGGTCTATAATCAATGGAGCCACAAAAGTTTCTCCTTAGCACCTTGTAAAATCCTTCCATCCCACCCTTGATCAATATAACTCATTTGACCATTCTAGTTATATGATTGCTAATCAGGATGAGCATCTCCTCATTAGCAAGTACAATTGAATCATTCACATTGATTAATCTTATTCCTCTATCCATCTCTTTCATCTTTTCATTCACTCATTTTTATTTTATATTCTAGGTTATATCCTTGAGTTATGTTTGTTATTCATCCCTATATGGGGCATAATCATCTATAGCCAATCTAGGTCCTCTTAATGATTATAACCGCCTATGGGTAAATCATTATTTTTAATTTTATTCTTGATTATAACCAACTTTAGGCAAATAAACCTCTGTTATACATCAATTCATGCAAGCATTTTCTCATTTGGATTAATTTTAGCCATGGGTTAATTCCACTTTTCTTCTTATTTCTTTTCAAGGGACCATCCATCAATAAATATGATGGCCACTCCCTTGAGGGGGAATCATTATAGGTTTCCCAAACACCTTTTGGAGCTTTGTTCTTTAACCATCATCTTCTTTTTGGCATATAGGCCAATTCTCATTCTTTAAGAAGACATTTCTCTCCCTATAGTTTTTAATGCCTTCCCAAATAGGGGAAAATTGTAGACACCTAAAACTATTTGTCGATAACCTCCAACCAGGATTTTGACCAATTTCTACCCTAAATTTACAATTTTGCCTAAAAACACTAAAACATGTTAAATGATTTGAAAATGACATATTCAAATGTTGATTTTGCCTAGGGTATCCCTAAATGGGGCAATGTAATTTATGGGCCAGCTATATTTAATCAGTTTAGTCCAAGTCAAAATGCTAAATTTGCACCTATGTGCTCTAGACTGCTCTTTCCTATCAAATCTTTTACACAAGACTCATCCCTTTGTTATTTGTTTTTGGGAACATCCCAAATGGTAATATGCATCGAATGTATCTAACATTGACTTCCAATTCTAATCTAGTCAAATTTAGGACCAATAACAAGGCATTCTGATCAATTTGGGTAATTTGTGCATAATGTGCCTAATCATGTTTAAGATCTAATTAACCCAAATCAAGGCCTAATCAAAAATTCCATGGAAAATTGTTGAATTTTTGTTTTTTGAAATGAACATTGAATATATGCATCATCAAGTGACCTCATTTATTTGGAAGACATCCCTAGGGCATAAAGTCACAAACATCATGATTCATGCCCTCCATGTCTCATCAATGCATTCCATGATACCCTCGATGCCTCTTAATTTCCCCTTTTTCCAATGCCATGATGAGGATAATTACAAAATTAATTCCAAAAAAATAATTAATCCTTAACCACACATCTCAATCTTGAGATGGATGGTTGAGTTTGATTCTAATCAAATCCAAAAATATATAAATAAGAAGCCTCACAACATCATTTCTAAGCTTAATTAGTGTAAAGCTATAATGCAAAATTGGTTCCAAAAAGCTTCAAGCAACTAGTGTTATAATTCCAAATTTATTCCAAGCCAAGCCAAGCCAAAGCCACAAGGTGCCAAGAGGAGATGAAGGTAGCCACACTCTATTAATGAAGACCTCTTGAAGCACAAGTTGAGCAAGCCACCATTACAAAGGCATTTGGAGCATCCAAGGAAGGTGAAAGGAATTCTTGTTTTTTCATTCCTTGATTTTTAGTTGTGCTTATCATTTGCTTTTGTTAACTAAGATCTCCCTAGTGTCTAGGCCTTAAGATGTTATGTTATTAGTGTGTTTATTTCATTTTGTTTTGATTTTGAAACTAACACAATACTAACCATCCTCTCTTGAGTCAAATTCCTAGGTCACAATATTCAAGCATTTTTCCACTATAATACTATAATATGATGTAATAAAACTCAATAAGACTATAATATGATGCATAAATCCCTAATATGATGCAATAATACTATCATATGTTGTAATAACTCTATCATATCATGTAATAAGGTTGAATATGATTTAATAAGACTATCACGTGATGCAATAAGACTATCATATGATGCAATAAGATAATCATATGATGTAATAAATATCCAATATGATGTAATTAGGCTATCATATGATGTAATAAGGCTCAATATGATGTAATTAGGCTATAATATGATGTAATAAGGCTCAATATGATGCATAATTTCCTAATATGATGTGTAAATCTCAAATACATGATGTAATAAGACTCTTGATAAGACTATGAAGTAAAAATACTAATAAATGATGCAATAATGCTCAATATGTAAGACAAAATGAATTAATTTTTCCCAAAATCCCATCATAGGTCCTTATAAAACTAGGTGAATAACAGATTCACAAATTGACACTAATCATCTTCATGAATTTATGCATTTATGATGAAATCAAGGTACTTGGGGGTTGTGTTTGTTACAAAATTAGGATTTAGGGTTAGTAGTTTAGTGTAATGGGTTTGTACATGTGTATATGTCATGAAATTAGGGTTTAAGCTAGTTGTACATGTTTAAGTGATAAAATTAGGGTTTAAAATCAACATGTCATGAAATATGACCTAATTTAGCTCTTTTAATCACATCATAAACTCCAATTTAGGTTCAATGGGTTGAAATTGGCCACATTTGTATTCATATTTACATTTTTGATTAAATTAGGGTCAATTAAGTTATACATGTTGCATCTATATTATATAATCAATTGGGCCATAAATTTGGTTTAGGGGCTCAATTTTTCCCAAATCACATCCCTAATTAAACCAATTAACTAATTAGTTCAATTCATGATAGATAGAATCATACTTAATTTTGTCCCAAATTATGTATATATCATGATCTTATAGTTATGTCAAGAAGGGGTTCAAATTGGCTTCCCATGCCTCCTCGATTGAATTTCCCCTATAATTGAACCTTGTTGTGTCATGTGTGTACGTCATATAGTTAAAAGTGTTAAAGCTATCAGAGATGCATCAAGTCATAAAAATTTTAGAGTTGACAATGCCCTAGGAGGCCAAATCTAATTACATATCACCACATGTACCTTGTACATGCTTGAAAGTGTCAACACTATTAGAGGTGTTAGGTCTTATAATCATTAAAAAGATTTATTGAATCCTTGTGAGGCCCCATCTAATTAGATATACATATGCACATGGGTATCTTATATACACATATATTTGTGTTACATATCTAATAATCACTTATCCTAGAATCATCAAATCTTTCAAATCTTTAGGATGCCCAATCCAATCAAATATTTTCACATGTGTAGGTCTAGTACACCTGGAGAAGTTTTAGAGTTATCAGATATGCACATCTTTGATACTTAGACATGCTCCATCACTAAGCCAACTAATCTAACTAAGGCCTATTCACATATTTATCATACATACATAGAATCCAATAATGTTTAAATATCGACATCAATCTAATCAACTCATGTCTAATAAATAATTCATATGGTGTGAGCCTCTGAGTTTCCATTACTATATGAAAATTGTCATGTAGAGCCCTTTAAGGTCCCATCTAAATTGATAAATCACTGAATGTTATCATTTTTCTACATGTATGTATTCAAATTATTTATCTCCCTCTACCTTGAATTACCTAGATAGAGATCCCAAAACTTACATTCATATTAAGTCCTACACGTAGAAGAAATCATAATTCAGTAACATGGATGAGCCTCAACCTCAAATCCTAAGCCAGATCAATAATTCTAAGACACATGAACTAATTTCTTGTAATTCACATCATAAGGTTTAAGCTCATTACAATGAAATATGAACAATATGATTAAAGATATATGTAAAAATATATATATAATCTTGAAACCTTCAGCAAGGAGGTGCACACTGGTATTCAATTTTGATCAACCATCTATATGAGGTGAGCAGTTCATCATCCACATGAATAATTATTGGGTCTCTCTGATTAGCATCATCCTTGAGGGGAAGAAGGTCTCATATTTATGGGACATTCTCATAGGTTTAATGTATATCTTGACTAAGTTCAATAGAGTTTGATCTTGGGTAAATTATACATATGTTATACTTGTTCAATGTCAGGTCTATGCCATCCCTTAATAGTTTCAAAAAAAGTCCCTAGTGCATTTAGATATTTTCCTGGCTATATATTCATCACTATAGGCATGACATCTTAAAACCACATCATCACTAATGGACACATGTGACCATTTCAAGTTTATTTAGCTCAAAACCACATCTTATACAAAATAAAATGTGTACCCAACTTGATGAAAATATTTAAGAAGTTAACATGTACATACATTATAGGTCCATCATCCTGCTTTCGTATCTTACCATCCCAATTACATAGTAAGGAATAAAACTCTATATAGTATTTATAAGCATCAAGTGTTATCTAGCTTTTTTTTTTAGATTGTAATTGTTACATATATGGTGTGGCTCGGACTAGTCCCATGTCAAATACACACTCTTTAGATGATGTGGGAATGGATGGAATGGTTGATGGGTCCCATATGTTATGGAGGGGCAGATGAAGGAGGTGCATACAATGGAGGATTAAACATATTTTCACAAGAGATCTTAATTTTAGGAAAAAATTTAATAATGTATTTGAATACATTAGGGGAATCAAACTAAAATTATTGTAACAATAGAAGACTCTTATTAGAGTTTAAATTGGGACCTCAAAATGCATCTATTGAATTAGATGCACTGAGTGACCTTGGAGGAAACTTAAGGGATTTTATTCAACACATTTTATGAATGTTTTTGGGACAATCCAAGGCATGATTCATAAGTATTGAGCTCCATTAGATAGCATTATTGAAATATACATCAAAGAGTTACATTGTTACACCAAGGAATCAATTCTTTTTTCTACTTACACAATATTATCTATACTACATATTCCAATTTAATAGGTTTGCCACTCAAACAAATTATTTCAAAATTTATAAATAAAGGGGTCTAGTCAAAGATTTCAAAGAAAAAACAAATGGGTAAGATAAAATTTTAGGAAAGTAGGATAATATCAATAAAAAATGTACAAAATTTAAGGTCAAGTAGGCTTTTAGAAAAGTAAGGTGGTAAGGTATATCCTTGCCTTACTAGAAGAAATATCCCAATATTTGTGCATGTTTCAATTGTCGAACAAGGATTTTGTTAACATGTGTTTTATTAATGAAACATATTAGTGTATATAAATATTAAAGTGCACTAGAAGATAAAAATGTAATATCTAATACTTGTTCAACATTTATTCTATAAAATTAAAAGTAACTAATCACATCTTGACAAGTAAAATTCAATTATTGATATTCTAACACACAACAATTGGTACACTAAAGGTTAAATTTTGATCATAGGTTTAAAAAATGCATTTTATGACCTCTCATGATAAAATAAATTATATTATCAAACGTATAATGTGTTAGACCTTGAAACCTTACTTTAAGTAGTTAAGATGACATATTTAAATGGGTAAAACTTTTGAAGTCTAATGTGATGTTAATTCACTATCTAAAGCTAATGGGACCTTTCCCCTATAAAAAACATGAAATTTGACATTTCCCCTATAAGGATGCATGGCTAATGGGACCTTTCCCCCATAACAAACATGAATTTTGTTTGTTTGGTTTTATGTCAAAGAAACACATACATTTATATAATGTGTACATTTTTTTTATTACATAAAATAATGCATGCACATTATTTGAATTTGAATTTAAATATGAGCCTTTAGGTTCAGAAATGGCTTGGATTTCTGAGCCAAAGGCTTGGGACTATGCATCTATAGTTGAGACTGATAGTTGTAGGAAAAACTAAGAAATTTCAACTTTAATCACCAAAGACGCTATGGATTTCAACATCAAAATTCTAAAAATTATTATCGTTACGACAAGCACATTGTTCCTTTCTAAATGTATGGATTTTATAATTTTGGGGATTTTTTAAAGGTTCAAACTATATTTATTTCTAACAACACCTTTTTTAGGCCACTACATGCCTCACCCATACATGCCTATTCATGTTTATCTAATTTTTTTGTTAATCTCAATGAAAAACAAATTATATGGTAACAAACTAGGCCTAATTCTACACATTAAAAAAAAATCAATTTTTTTTTTTTTTTTGGAGGTAGTTAGGGTGGGTCATATGGATGGCTATCCATTTTTTATGAATTTTTATGACATACTTAATTTCAAAATTAATTAAAAAATTATTCATAAAAAAATTTCATAACACACTAGAAGATCTAATCTAAATATTCACCAAAGGGTTTATAACATTATTAAACAATGCTCAAAAAATGGTGGGACACACGAAATGGTACAATTTAATTTTTCTTAAAAAAATAGGAGGTCCTCTTTATATTTTATATGTTTGACCTATTTATACTTAACCATTTTTCAATTTTTTTTGGAAACTAGACTCAAAATGCTATAATTCATATTTTTATACCATCTTCAATTTTTGAGTGTAGCTATCTCTAATTATTTGTAGAAGTTCACATATCTAAAATTTTATAAAAATCATGTCCAAGTTGGTGCACTTTCCCATGTGATAAGTAAGTAAAAAAATGACCTAGCTTTTAACTTGTAAGATATAGCCCTTGGACTACTCTATCAGTACTTTAGACTTGTAGATATGTTATTCCTATGATAGATACATACATAGGATAATATAAGGAAGCTTTTCTCACTTGAGTGATTGATATAATGATTTGTGTAAGTTGCCTTAGTCTCTCTAGGTATTTTATAGGTTAAAAAATGAATGAGAGTTGATCTTGTATTATTATGAATCCTCTTGGAGAATATCTCACATTAAATCACTTAGGCTAACCTTTAGGATACATTTCATTTGTAAATTAGATAACTTTAAGGCATATTATGCTTGCACTAAGTAAGAACACTTGTGTCTACATAGGCATCTAACTGGGATGCAAGTTTTTGGGAAGTATAAACTTCATTACATGTCCAAAACTTAAAAATGTGGATGATAAGCAAGTTTATAACATTCTAGGATAGATATAAGTCCTTGGTCATCAAATTGCATAAATTGGAATAAGAGATAATCAATTAGGCACAAAGAGATAAAGTATGCAAGACTTTTAGTAGTGGGAGAGGTCTATAAACTAAAGTTATATCCATGATATGCATTTTCCAAGTGTATAATATTAAGGTGATATATAATTTATAAATAGTGTCTACACAATAAACTTTAATGACATATTCAAATGCTAATCAACATACAATGTCATAAGGTCTAATAATCAAGGACCATATTCAAATGTTACACAAGCAAGAAAATAATAATTAAATTAATAGACTCAATGAAGTGAAAAATATATGACTCATAAACAACCAACATATTCATATTATAGTAATCCCTACATATACATATTAGAAAAAAATGTTTTATATTATAGCATATCAAGTAAACTATGAAAGATATGAACATGGATATAGACATTTATAATCATTAGTATATAAGAATGCGATAATGTATAAATTATCATAAATGATATGTAACCTATATAAACAATGATCAAACAAGTAAAATGTCCCCAATGCACTATGTGATGCAGGTAGAGGAAATGTCCAACATTTGGAAGTGCATAGATCATGTTTTTAGGTATGTCTGTATCACACCCAAAGATGTGTGAAACATATGTTTATATAGGAATAACATGATATGTAGTCTACTAACATAATTAAAATAACATATATTCCAATGAGATAATAAAATATGGGAATATTGTATATTTTTTAATTTATTTTAATTTTTTATTATTTTGGAATTTTTTTTAATTTTTGGAATATTTATTTTTATTATATTTTTAAAGTATTTGATTTACTCAAAAAAATTGGCATTTATAATTTTAACTAGAATGAAAGGAGTTGATTCATTCCATTTGGAAGACAAATAACTATCTGGTATTCCTCATGGCCCTTTTTATTGCCATAATTTTTTTATGTTTTTCAATTGCCAACATTTCAATGTGTTATAGTAATTTGGTGCCAACATTTGTTGCTAGAAGCCTATCATTATATCCATCATGTCAAAAACCAAGATATCTATCTTTGAATTAAAAATTAAGGCATATGTTTATAGTATTCATCATTTCATTCATTTCATACACTCAATATTTACTAATATGATAGGTTAAGTTTGGTTCTAGCTTCATAACCTAGATGGTAATATAAACAACCTTGGGTCCACATGCTATGGGTAGTTTGATGTGGTAGAAATAGTTTGGTATCAATGGAGAGTAATGTAACTCATAGATATTATGTCCCAAATTTTATAATAATGTGGTAATTAAAATTATATCACAATTGTGTATATCAACCTTTATATGTGGATAATATAACCCATCAATATTTGCAATAATAGTCAATCTATGAGGTGTGGGCATTTATAAGTATGATTCATTACACTTTATCTTTTTGAAATATTAGAAATTAGAGGTCATTTTCATTTTTTAGGGGTGATCATTATATGTCTTTATATTAATTTGGTTCTATAATACCTCTTAATGACTTATATTATGGCTAGTGATTTGATGATAGTTATAATACAAGGACCCTCATTTAAGAATGAGTCTAGTGCTTAATCTATGTTTGTTAGGAGTTAGAGATATCATCTTATGATAAAATAACATTTAAATGATTATATTTGGTGCATATTGTCCTAATTTTATTTTAAAAATATATTATGGATACTTAGGTGAATATTCCACTTTATTAACATGATGTATATTATTTATCCCTTGTAAGGTTTTCTTAATTTTTGTAGCCAAGAGGGATAGATTGAATAACAAGCATTTACACGTTCATCTGATAATTTTTCCTTGCCATTATTTGAGTGTGCAGTTTTATCCTCTATTGATGAATTTAACTTATATGTGCCAAGACCTGTATGTGTGAAAAGGTTATGTGAAATATATTCAAGTGGATCAAAATTTAGTTTTTACAATTATTTATCTGTCATAGTATGAATAAATCTATCATCACTATCAAGTAATCTAATACTTTTCCATATTTATTCTTGGTGTTAACCAATAAAGGAAGCTCAAATGTTGTATTTTATTGCTATGTTGGTATCATTGTATCCTTTGGTAATGGTTCTTCTTATAATTGTGTATCCATGTGTACCTTAGTAAGTGATTTATAAGCATCTTAAGGTAAATGAGTTATTTTTATTGATTCTCCCATATCATAAGTTGGTATTCTTTCATGCGGAACGTATTCTGCTAGTGATATTATTTTTATAACCCCTTCCATGTCATAATGTAACATTTGAAAAAATTTGAAAGGTTCATCATTGACATGCATTATCAATAAGGTCCCATCATGTGTGAATTTGGCACATTATTGTGATGTATATGGGATGGCCTCCATTAGGTGTTGGAACACAACTATATACTAGGGGCATGAATCACTATATTGAATAAATTAATCATTTTAAACCTTTTAATATATATTAAAACATATATGTAGAGATGACACACACAACATCATAAATATATGTGGAAAATCCAATATGGGAAAAAACATGACGAGAATAGCTTCTAAAATCTACTATTCTAATATAGCCTCACAATCAAAACCTCACTGGTTACAAAATTTAATGGCACTTACCTTAAGGAGACACCAATACCCTAATTTAAGATAACCTACTCTAAGGAAACACCAACTCCCTAATTAAGCACCAACTCAACTTATCTGATGGAACCCACCAATCAAATCTATATTCAAAATATGGATGTACAAATCTAGATTTCAATATTGATTCATAAATGAATCCAATTCTAATTCTTTGTTATAAACATATTCTATAACTACTAATGCTTTGCACATATCTCTCCTATCTTCTCTTCCTCTCTGCCCTTTTGTCTCTGTGTCACTATATTTCTCTATTTGACACACTTCATTAATCTCTTCTTCTCTGCCTCTCTCTCTCTCAATTCAAATCTTTTAGGTAGCAAAATCTCTCTTTAATATATCCTAGATGAAATATATATAAGCATTGGATCTAGGTTTTCACATCTTCTCTGTGTTCACATGTTTTTCAACACATCATGCTCTATTATGTAGGACTTTAGTTCTTATAAATAGCATCAAGTTTCCCACATCTTGAACTCATGCTCCACCACTATGATTCTTGGTCTCATTACTATTTTTACCATATATTAGTCTCTAGTTTTGATGCACATGCCATATTACATAAATTTCATTAATCATTGTAATCAATTTCATTGTCTATGTCATAATTTAAGGATTAATTGCATGTTCATTTTCTTGACCATTTTGATGAACATATCTTTAAATTTTTACCATTAATCTTAAGTTTTGTGCCATGATTTGATGGTCCTCATTCAAATTTCTCAACTTTAAAACATGTCCATTAGATAAAGTTCTAATAGGTTTATGATCTCCATTAGATTTTTGTATTCTTTTGAGATTTAATGTTCCAATTTTAAAATACATCCATTAAATATTTTGATTTGATCTCCCACATTCCATTAGATCTTCAAAGTTTCATGAACTTTACCTCTATCTAATTTTAAACATCGAGCTCTTAATCTCATCTCATTGCTTCTTGAGTCTTTAGAAGGAATATGCTTCATTGATCTCATCAAACTATCTCATCAAACTATCTCGGTATTTAACTCACCTCTATATCTTAAACATTGAGAACTTGATCCCATTGAGTCAACTTGCACCATTATATCTTCATTGCATGATCACATTCTCACCATTTGATCTTCTGACAAGATCAAACTTTATCTCTAACAAGCTCCCTAAATGTGACACTTAACACCATCACATGCCTTATGCACCTTTGCTTTTAGTTCCCACTATTGAGACACTTGGCATCCTCACATTCATTCTTGACTATTTGACTTTAAATTGATCCATATATTTACTTTGCAAGCTCTATGATTGTGACACTTGTCACTAGTGCATTTACTCAAAGGTGCCTTTGACAAATTGACTTTCCTATGCTCTGTTGGATCTTAAAAGTATGATTAAGTGATAATTATTGATCAAAATGGGACAAATATTAAGTCTAAGACTTAGAAAAGATTAAGGTTTTATAACATTGCTCAAGGTGGTAATTTATAGGTTGAAGGGTCCAGTTTCACAATGATAAGGAAGAATTAAGTTATAACTTAAGTAACTAGTTCCCATTTATAGATAGTCAACATAAAAATAGAACATTCTTATGGGTTCCATGGATTAAACCCTTAGGGTTTAACTAATAAACCTTGTAATGTTTGAGAAATGAAATAAATCATTATCAAGCTCATTTCTCTTGATTTAAACCTATGAATCACATATCTAGGATGGAGTAAAAAAACCTTTAATAGGTATATAATCAATTTCTCTTCAATTGGTCCATAAATGGTCTATGTAAAAGCATGACAAATGTGCATAGTATAACTTTAAAACTTGTTCTTCTCTCCATCAATCTTACCTAATCATTTGACATCACTGACATACATAATGCCCCTTCTGACATCAATGACAATCATATGGCCAATAATATCCCCCTTTGGCAATGATGGTAAACTAAATGCTATGATCTTGTTCAATGATGGTAAATTCTAATCTTATAATACTCTACTCCTTCTTTGGCATTGATTCTATTAGCTTCTGATGAACTTGAGCTGAAACTATTCATACCAAACTTGTTCCTCCTTAGGAAATGGAAATTTTTTCTAAACTCAACTTGGACACTTGCTCTACTCTTTCAAACTTTTATAGAGAGAAATTGCACTTTTTTCCCCCATTAACATCAATGTTAAAGGGACTCCAACTCTCTTACAAATTTTTTAAAATTTTCTCCCCCTTTATCAAATAAAGTAGTTTATCCAACAATATGCAACCATCAACTCATTATAAATTTGAAAAAATATACATACCTAAGATGCCTTTTCTCTCTTATTCTAAGGATTAACAAGACTTATGTGATATTCCCCTTGGACTCATGCCCTATCACTAGGATCTAGTGATGTGATTTAGAAGACACCACTCTCAATTTTTGTCTAAGATACTCAAATGTTCTTAGGAAATAATTTTGGTGAATATGTCTACAACTTGATTCTAAGTTGGCACATATTCCATTATGACCTCTTGATCTGCAACCTTTTCTCTTAAGAAGTGATACTTGATTTATATATGCCTAGTTCTAGAATGCATCACTAGATTCTTTGATATATTAATAGCACTTGAATTGTCACAAATAATAGAGATAGGTGATTAATACTCTACCTTGATGTCTTTGAGTGTTTGATTCATCCACAATACTTGAGTGCAACATGCCACTATTGCAACATAATATAATTCTACTATAGAAAGAGTATCTAACTCTTGATTTTTTCTCAACCATGAAATGAGTCTATTTATAAGGGAAAATGCACCACCACTAGTTATTATTATATCATCCACATTTCTTGCCCAATCAACATTTGTGTATGTTGTCAAAGTGAAATTTTCACCTTTGGGATACCATAGGCCATAGTTAGTTATACTTTTGATATATCCAAATATTCTTTTCATTTTATTGACATGTGAATCTTTAGAAGCATCTCAAAATCTTGCAACCATGTATACTACTTGTATGATATTAGGTCTTGATGCAGTTAGGTATAACAAGATACCTATAATTGATCTACACAAAGTCTAATTTACATCAAAGGAATCATCCTCTTTGGTCAACTTAAAATTAATAATCATAAGATTACCTACTAGTTTATTATCTTCCATTCTAAACTTCTTGATCATTTCCTTTGCATACTTGGTTTCGGATATAAATATTCATTCATCAGTTTTTGTTATTTATATACCAAGGAAGAAAGAAATTTCTCCAAGAATGGACATCTCAAAATCACAATGAATTTTTTATTAAGTTATTTGCACATTTTTTTATTTCTACCACTAAAAATGATGTCATATACATATACAAAAATAATCAACATATGCTCACCTTATGATTTGAAGTACAGATTGTTGTCTGCACATCTTTTATAAAATCTTTATTATTGTATGTACTGGTCCAATCTTGAATACCATGCTCTAGATGCCTATTTTTGACCATATAGATATTTCTTTAGTCTACACACATAATCTTTTTCCTCTAACAATTGAAAACCTTCAAGTTGTTATATGTAGACTTCCTCTTCTAGGTTCCCATTCAAGAAAGTAGACTTAACATCCATTTGATAGAATTTGAACTTCTTATAAATAGATAATGCTAGAAACATTCTTATGGATTATAATATAGAAACTCAAGAAAATTTTTCCTTCAATTTTATGCCCTCAACTTATTTATATCCTTTGCACACCAATCTTGCCTTATTCCTTATTATAGTTTCATCCTCATTGAGTTTGTTTCAAAAGACCCATTTTATACCTATTACATTGTTATTTAAAGGTCTTGAAACTAATTCCCAAGTTTTGTTATTTTTAATTTGGCTCAATTCTTCTTCCATGGATTTTATCCAATTCTCATCCTTTCTAGCTTCAACATAGCTCTTAGGCTCAATTTTAGACATTAAATCAAAACTTGCTTTCTCTCTGTTCATTGAGAATCTTCTCCTTATTTAAACTCTTTGATTCTTATTACCAATGATCTACTCTATAGGATGATCCTTTTGAAAAAATATTTTAGGTGCCTTTTCATTTATTTCCTTAGCCTCTTCATTATCTACTTCTTTCAAATCTTATTCTTCAATACATATTTCTCTATCAGGTTTAATTTATTTTAAGCCTTCTTTAACCTTGACATTGATTTTCTCTACAATATTATATAGCCTTTTGTTTTAACATATGTAGGCTTTTCTTTGAGTGGAATAACCAATAAATATCCCTTCATCACATCTTAATTCAAAGCTTCCAAATTTTTCCCCTTTTGTCTTGATGTAGTATTTACCACCAAACACTCTGAAATACTTCATAGAGGTAGGTTTTCCCTACCATAGTTTATAGGGAGTTTTATCACTGTTTACCCTTAGTTGAACTTTGTCTAAGATATATACTACTATTTGGACTACTTCTCTCTAGTATCCATTAGGTAACTTGGCCTCTTTTAACATTTTTTGAGCCATCTCCTTGACTATCATATTCTTTCTTTCAGTAACTCCATTCTTTTATGGAGTCCTTGCTGCAAAGTAATGCCTTTTGATTCCATGCTTCTAATAGTACTCTATGAACTCATTTAAGGTGAATCATCCACCTTTATCAGATCTTAAGCATTTGATTTTTTATTCAATCTCATTCTCTACCATGTCTCTAAATATCTTGAATATTTTAAATTACTAACATTTATCCTTCAAAAAGTTTACCCATGTCATTATTAAGTAATCATCTACAAATAACATGAAGTATCTCTCTCCTTTAGATCCTCTTATCTTACTAGGACCACAAAGATCATTATTAACTAATTCTAGAGGATTTGTAGTTGCATACTCCTTTGTTTGAAATCTAATCTTTATCTTCTTTCCATGTTGGCATTCCTTGCAAGTAGTGTATATAGGTTTAGTTATCTTAGGCTTGTGTCTAACACACTTATTTGAGTTTACTTTTACCAGGTTGCTAAAAATGACATGGCACATTCTCTTATGTCACAACCAAATTTTATCAACCTTTCCTATTAGGTAGCTATTACCATTCACTTCAACAAGATTATAGATATTGATTTTAGTTCTCTACCCTTCTACAACTAGTCTTCCAGATCTCCTTAACTTGTAGGCTTCTACATTAAATGTGACCTTATATCCATTGTCACACATTTGGCTAACACCTAGTATATTATGTTTCAATCCTTCAACATTAAAGACATCATGTGTAGGTATTTTTCCATCTATGTTCAAACTTCCTTTACCTTGGATATTTACTATAGTGTTGTCTCCTAGGCTGACAGATCCTTCCTTACATTTTATCAATTTGATAAACTTGATATTGTCACCAATCATATGTTTTGAGCAACCAATGTCTATTACCCACAAATTATGCTCCTTGGCATGGAGTGCAGTTTGAGCAATCATAAATTGATCTTTCACTTTCCACACATCCTTGGGTTTATTACTTGGCTTATTATTCCCTTATTCAAAGACTTGTGAACCTTTATTCACATTTAGAGGCATGCCTTTCTTATTACTTATTTTTTGATCTTATAATGTTTTTTCTACATTGTTTCACTATGTGACAAAAATTATTACAATTATAACATATAACATTTGTATCTAACAAGGATGCAAATGAATTTATGCTTAAAAAATTTGTTCTCCTTTTAGGTAAAACTCTAAAATAAATATCCCTATGGATAAATTTATTATAACTATAATAATAACCATAGTAATATGAGGAATACCTAGTCATAGCATTTTTTTGTACAGGATGAGGATCTCTTATAAATTATGGCTTATTCAAGTCTCTCAATCCTGTGTAAACATCTACATTAGCTACCTTTACATCAAAAGTGATTATGTCTATCTTTGTATTCTTTAAATATTTCTCTTTGTTTGTTTCTTGATTCTCCTTCTACTCTGAAGTTGTCATATAGGTTAGTAGATGTACTAGTTATGGAACTTTTTCATTTTTCATAACCAAGACTAGATCTCTCTTTTGAAGGATATTGAGAGTTGATAAAATCATCGAGAATGTCTAATCCTCCTTTCAGATTTAGTACTTTATCTATTTGATCTTTATATTTCTCGATTTCTTTTCTCAAAACCACTATCTTTACTTCTAACTTCATTCACTCATTAGATTTAGACTGTAGTTCAATTTTGACTACATATTCCATTATTATTGCCTATTCAAATTATGTCTTTAGGATAACTACTATTTGATCATATTTTTAAAGACTTTTGGACACTTTTTTAATATCCTTTTGTCCAATCCTCTTCTATTTTGATTTCTTTTTTCTCAGTTTGTCAATTTCATCTAGAGCATAGCTGAGTTCACACTCTAGATCCACTACTCCTTCCTCTTCTTCATTTGAGTTTTCAACTTCTTCTTGATCCATATAAGTTGATCTAAATCTCATTAATAATACTTCCTTTTCCTCAACCACAAAGGTACAATCATGGTCATCATTAGAACTATGACAATCATCTAATGAATCACTATTTTCTTTTGTGTATAGGCTTTTCTTATTTTTGAATAAGCTATTCTTCTTGGAATAGTGGGGTTTCATATTTTTACTTTCATATTCTTTCTAAAAGTTGTCCTTTTTATTATAAGGGCATTAGAAAAAAAAATTCCTACTTTACCATAGTTAAAGAATTTAAAGGGTTAGTTTGCTTTGTACTTTCCAAACCCTCTTCTTAATCTTTTGGCAAAGTTGGCTTCTTCTTCATCAATCTCCTCAGATCTAGATGTAGGTGCTTTAGCCTTTACGAGTTGGGATACTTTAAATTCAACTTATCTCTTGAATATATATGTTTCTCCCATTCTCATCTCATAGGCTTTGAATGTTCCATGCAACTCATCAATAGTGAGTTTATCCAGATCTCTTACTTCTTCTATTATAGAGATTATTGAGTCGTACCTTGATGTTATAGATATTAGAACACTTTTGACAATGAATGGATCTTTCATCTCTTCTCTAAGTCCTTTGATTGAGTTGACTATTTCATCTACTCTAAGGAGGTAGTCTACAATTTTCTCTTCTTCATTCATTTTAAGGCTTTCAAACTTGCATTTGAATTTTTATAGCTTAGCTTGCTTTACCTTATCATCACCTTCATAGATGCTCTTTAAATTTTTCCAAATATCATATGAATTTTGACAAACTCTAAATTTTATAATCCATAAAGTATAACATTCTTTGCCTTGACATTACTCTCATGTGCCTTCTTTAAATCTTGATCAGTAGGAGTTTTAGTAGGGGATATATATCCATTTACAATATACATCTATAGATTAAACCCTAATGAAGATAAATATGCATCCATTATAATGTTCCAAAATGCATACTTTGATCCATCAAAAAGAGGTGCTTTATTTGAGGAAGAACCTTCTTGACTAGCCATTTATGTTCATTATCCAAGGTCTACCTAAGATGGTTAAGCTTATTCTAAGGAACTAGAGATCTGATGCCAATTGTTAGAACATAACTATCTACTAAGAAGGGGGTGAATCAGTAAATTTAATAAATTTATCCTTTTAAACCTTTAATATATATTAAAACATATATGTAGAGATGACACACATAATACCATATGTATATGTGAAAAACCCAATATGGGTAAAACCATGTTGAGAATAACTACTAGAATCTATTATTCTAATCAAGACTCACAATAAAAACCTCATTGGTTAAAAAATTTAAGGGCATGGACCCTAAGGACACACCAATCCCTTGATTTAATAACACCTACTCTAAGGAAGTACCAACTCCCTAACTGAGCACCAACTCAGCTTATCTAGTGGCACCCACAAATCAAATTTGTATTCAAAATATGGAGCTACAAATCTATATTTAAATATCAATTCTTAAATGAATCCAATTCCAATTATTTGTTACAAGTCTATTATGTAATTTCTCATGCTCTACACATCTATCTCTTCTGTTCTCTTCCTCTCTGCCCTTCTATCTTTGTGTCACTATATTTCTCTATTTGACACACTTCATCAATCTCTTCTTCTTTGCATCTTTCTCTCTCAATTCAACTCTTTTCAATAGAAAAAACTCTCTTTATTATATCCTAGATGACATATATAAGAATTAGATCTAGGTTTTCACATCTTCTCTGTGTTCACACTTATTTTCTAACACATCACGCTCTATTTTGTTGGACTTTAGTTCCTATTTTTAACAAGTTTCCTACATCTTGAACTCATGATCCACCCCCATGATTATTTGTCTCACTAATACTTTTAGCATATACTCAGATCTAGTTTTGATGCACATGCCATGTAAAAATTTGATCAATCACCCCAATAAATCTCATTATTTATGTTGTAATTTATGGCTTACTTTCATGTTCCTTTGTTTGACCATTGTGATGAACATATCTTTAAATATTAACCATTTATCTTAAGTTTAGTTCCATGATCTGATGGTCCTCATTCAAATTACTCAACTTTAAAATGCATCCATTATATCAAGTTTTAATAGGCTTACACTCTCTTTTTGATCCATATATACTTCTAAACTTTAATGTTCCAATTTTAAAATACGTCTGTTGGATATTTTGATCTAATTTCCCATGTGTTTTTAGATCTTCAAATTTGCATAAACTTTACCTCTATCTAATTTTAAGCATTAAGCTCTTAATCGCATCTCATTGCTTCTTGAGTCTTTGGAATGAATACACTTCATCAATCTCATTAAATTAGCTCATAATTTAACTTGCCTCTATCTCATTAAACATCAATCACTTGATCCCATTGAGTCCACTTACTCCATTATATATTCATTACATGATCACATGCTCATCATTGAATCTTTTGATAAGCTCAAAATTTATCTCTAACAAACTCCCTTAATGTGTTACTAGGCACACTCATGTGCCTTCTACACCTTTGTTGTCAGTTACCTCTATTGAGACATTTGACATCCTTGTGTTTATTCTTGACTATTTGACTTTAAATTGCTTTGTAGATTTACTACACAATCTTTATGATTATAAAGCTTGTTACTAACATATTTAATCAGAGGTGCCTTTAACAAATTGACTTTGCTACACATCATTGGATCTTCAAAGTATGATTAATTGCTAACTATTGATTGAGATGGGATAAATATTAAGTCTAAGACTTAGGAAATATTAATGTCTTAGAACATTATTTGAGCCAGTAATTACTATGTTGAAGGGGTTGGTTGTATAATGATGATGAAGACTTAAGTTATAACATAAGTAAATGGTTCCCTTCTATAGCTAGTCAACATAAAAATAGAACATGCTTGTGAATGCCATGGCTTAAACCCTGAGGGTTTAACTAAAAAACCATATAATGTCTGAGAGATAAAATAAATAATTATTGAACTCATTTCTCTTCATCTAAACTTATGGACCACATATCTAGGATGCACTCAAAAAATGCATAAGTAATATACAATCAATTTCTATTGAATTGGTCCAAAAATGATCTCTATAAAAGCATGACAACTTTTCACAATGCAACTTTAAAACATGTTCATCTCTCCATAAATCTTGTTTGATCATTTGACATCAATGACATCCATAATTCCCCTTTTGACATCAATTAAAATCATATGGACAACATTGGGTCTATCCAAGTTCTACCCAAGATTAATTTATAATTTAATGATTAAAACATTACTCAAAATGTAGTTGGGACAATTTTTGGTCTGATGTCACATCTAATGTGATTTAGCCAATTGGATGGCTACATGAATTATAAAATTATTTAATATACATGTATGATTTTTGAGTAATATTTGTGTTAATACCCATGGTGGTTAAGAATTTCAATCCCCAATTTTTTAGACAAGATCTATTATCAACTAGTATCCTTTTTATTCCCTTGTTATGCATACTCATTAATATGAATAAATAAAAATAATAGTTAATAATATCTTTTGATAGTAAATATTTTGGATCAAAGATAATTTGATTTGTATTATTTTTGAGATATTTCAAAATATATGCAAAGTAGGTGAGTTTTATACCCCTTAGTACTTGTGTATCATGTAATCATTCATATAATATATCCTTATAGATAGAAGATAGATTTTTGAAAGATTAGCATGTTCATTTATCAATTAGTCAACAAGATCATATCATTCACTTTTAATCACCATTTTAGGATTGGGATGAACATGTTATATATTATCAAGTGTAGGGATAGGTTGGGCACCCTTACCTTTTTATATAGTGATATTGTGGACTGTGGAATCCAATAAAAGTCATGGGTGAATAATGGAGTGGGATAGTATTTATCAATCAAATAGGATATAGGAGGGACAAAGGGTTGGGAGCATGCATTTTGACATTAGGAAATTGGAAATATATTATGACAAAAAGACTTTCAAATAGAGACTAAAGTTTAATCTTGTTTTAAAACACTCTTTTTGTGTTGACTAATTCTATTATTTATTTTGATTATATAATTGACTTATTTAACATAAAAAAACCATGATTTTCATTATATACTAGATAATGTAGTAACTAATGGATGTATTCATATTAAACATGATTTTAGTAAAATACATTCTAATTTTTAAAATTTGAAAACTTTGAAATCAAAATTCATAATTTAGGAAAATAATAAATTAGGAAACCCTAGGTCAAACTAGGGTTTTGAGACCAAATGTTAGGTTCACCAAATTTTTAACCCTTAATTTTTAAATGTGGGATATAGGGTTAAGAATATAGAATTAGTTAAATCATAAGGGTGATAAACTAATATATAGCATGCCAATTAATATAAAGCTCAGAGAAATGATATTTTTAATTTATACAATAGAGATTACTAAAAAAAATTAAGTACAACTATTGAAATATATTTCCATAAATAAGAAACAATGGTACTTAACTAATTTATTATGTGTAGGCAAGTCTAGACTAGAAATAAGTGTAAAATGTGAATTATAAGTATTCTATATTAGTCATCATAATCTATAAATAACATGTATATAGCCATGGATAATATAATTAGATCTGGACACTACCATTAACATTAGTATTTGACTATAGCATAGGGGTCCAATATAGAACAATGATTACATATGGATGTGATAAACTTCATTGTTATATTTTTTTCACCTTTTTAATGGTGTATTTGGATTTTAGATACATGTTATCTCTCTTCATTGATTGATCAAAACCCTATCTCTTCACCCTTGAAATGAGTTTGCTAAAAAATAGGGTAGTGGGCTCATGGTGTCAAGCTAACCCAAAGACTCATTTATCAATAAACACTTCCTAAATATCTATTACTCCAATGAAGGCCTTAGAATTATGTATTTATCCCCTATGTGTGGGAAATATTTTTCACAAGGGTGAAATATATTATATGAAGATGCCTATAGTAATATAACTTGTAATTTCACAAATATCACCCATTAATTTTTATTTAAATGTTTCATTTATTTCTCATATGCTTAATATGAAAATAGGGATGAATAAGATAGAATATAATGCTTGTGTAGTTGATTGATTTATCTTTAGTAGGTGTTTTATTTGTATTTTATAGATGAGGAATGAGAAGGCTTATACTTGTATTTATACCACACCTTTTGAAAATATATCATAGTAGGGATCAATTAGATAAATAATATGGCCCATAATTTTCTAAAAAAAAATTCCTCCCACAAACTGATTAATAGATAATTACTTAAAATTCCTAACTTGTATGACTTTTAGTAATTGGACACTAGATAATGATCTGGAAATTACCATTAGAGGTAGTATTCCTTTGTGGCTGATAGTGCCTAGAAGGCTAGAAAATAACTATGAATTTGAAACTAATAATGACATATTATTATCAAGATTTAATCTTTTTTTGAATTACATGATACCTAGGTCATCAACATGATAATGAAAACTAAGAGATAAGCATTTAGTCATAGTGAGATCATGGATATGAACATTTTGCTAACATAGAGGTATATAACTAAAATGTATAGCCCTAATTGATATTTGTCAAATTTAAAAGACTAAGATGATATAAATATTTAGTATTAATAGTTAAAAAATCACATGACATAAAATAGTTTTGGTATAACTATTTTACACAAGGATATTCAATTAATAATCCTAATCAACAATATGCATCTAAAAACCAAAAAAAGTCTTGTAGATAGTACAAGGTATATTGGAAAAATAAATATAAGAACCAAGGAAAACTTGTTGATTGATAATAAAAAAATTTGATAAGGATATCTTATATGTTTCATATCCAATTGAAGAAATAATCTCACTAAGATCTATCTAGTATATTGATTCAAGTTCCACCCAAAATATGATTAGAAGAAAGGATTGATTCATCAATTTATAAAATTCACCCATAAAAACTCATTTTTCATTGGGTTATGATATTTCATATCAAGCCCATGTAATTGGTAATATTTAATTACTTCTCAAAAATCATGAATTCACTATCATATGAGTCATGTATGTTCTTAGACATACTAATAATCTTGTCTCAATCAACTAGTTGTTAGACATAATCTAATTATTTAATTTCACTATAAAAGTGGAAATTAATTAGTGTATACTCTAAGATAAACAAAAAATATATCATATGTTTTTACATGCATCAATCATTGCCAAGATTTTTCAACTTGACTTTGTTATACACAATAATCATGTACTCATTAAAAGTTATCAAAACTCCACCAACTTGTCACACTGAAGATATGGAGACATGAGTTTTAGATACTTGTTTCACTCAGATAAAATAATATGGTTAGAGGATTACCATACTTTAAAAATAATACAATACTATTATCAAGATAATAATGCAAACAAAGTTAAAGGCCCACTCAACCTAAATGATACTGATATTCATATAAAAATTACTAAAACCTCTAATGGATATCAATATTTTTAGTTCTTTGTTGACAAATATTCCCAAAAAATGTAGTTATATTTTCTCAATATAAATTTTTAACCTTTTCAATCCTTGAAAGAGTTTAGGGCTTTTGTTGAAAATCAAACTTGTCAAAAAATCAAAGTACCATTTTCATATTGAGGGGGAATCCACCAATAATGTACTTTATACCTAGTTAAAATAACATGTCATTCGATGAAAATTGAATGCACTCTATAATCTATATCAAAATTATGTTTCAAGGATATGAAACTACACTATCATGGATATGGTTCATTATGTGAACGAGGATGTAGGTTTGGACAAAACATATTGGGTAGGAGAAAAAAAAATAGTAATATACTTTTTAAATAGGTCACTGACATTTTCACTTAAAAACATGAGTCCAAATGAATCATCATTAGACAAGAAACCATCAATTTCTCTTCTTCACATTTTTTAATAAAATCATACATGAAATTTCCCAAGAATAAAAGAATTAAGTTGGAAAACAATTACACGCCTTTAATATTTCTTAGGTATATTGAATATTAAATGGGATACACAGTTATTGATCTAAATAAAATAAATATATACATAAGAACGGATGTTTAGTTTGATGAGAAAGGTGTTTCAAATACACCCTCCATATATTTATATACAAAATATATACCTACCATCTATTCATAATTTGTATAAAATGGTGATGTAATGATGGGGATGTTGGTGATAAGAAAATTACACAACCCACATCTCAATTTATTCTAAGGTGTTGTACAAATTTTATTAGAGATATAAAATTATATGGTGTTACAAACACTTATACTCCTAGACCACTAAATCACAAAAAATATCAATAATAAGTCAATATATCCCTAATGAGTAGTGTTTTTGAATCAAAAAAGTTGACTAAGGTTCAATAATGTCTTGGGTTAATACCTTGGAAAGAAGCCATGGAGGCTAAGTATCAACCCCTAATAAGTAATAAAACATGACAAATTGCATTTCTTCTACTAGGAAAGAATCTAATTGGATGGAAATGGTATTTCAATACCAAGTACAAGGTAGATGGTATAATTTAAAAACACAGTGCAAGGCTTATACCAAAGGTGTATGCTCAAAAATAAGGCATTGATTATGAGGAGAATGTTTATCTCATGGCCAAACTTAAGAATATCATAATGCTAATTTATTTATTTGCTTAATTTGGATGGAAATTACACCAAATTGATGTGAAAAGTGTTTCTCTCAATGATTATCTTCAAGAATAAGTCTTCATACTCGATCAAAAAAAATTGTCACACCAAATCAAGAAACAAAGGTGTGTAAACTCATAAAATAAATATACGGTCTTAAACATGTACCTCAATAATGGGAAAATAAAATTTAATGATCATATCATTAAGATAAAATTTAATAGGAATCCTTATGATGCCAATATCTACCTAAAACAACAAAGGGGAAATGGTGATTGTTTTAATCTATGTTCATGATCTATTAATCATTATAAGTTCAGTGAGTATGATTGATGAAATAAAGACAACTAAATTTTTTTTTTAACATGGCAAATATTTGGCTACTCTATTATTATCTCTGATTGAAATTATGGTAAAAATAAAATCACATTTATGTGATTCAAATTATGTATGCCAAGACAATGCTTGAGAAATTGAGGATGTTCTACTAAAAACCTATTATTTCACCTACAAATATAAATCTTCATTTGTCTCAATTATATGCATCATCTCAAGTAAATGTAGCTCTCCATTGGTAGTTGATAATGAGTCTTATTTACTTGATCTATACTAGGAAATATATCAACTATGCATTTATTTATCTCTCAATATTATTGTAAGCAAAAATAAATTATCTATAAATTAGTGAAGAAGAATAGTAGATATATCAATGGTATAATTGACTCCAACCTAGAGTACAAGAAGAATGACCAATTTTTCTTTACAAGATACACATATTCAGACCATGTTGGAAACCTAAATGGAAAGAAGTCTACATATAGATATGTATTCTCTTTTAGGTCTGGTCTAATATCATGGGTGAGAAATAAAAAATGTTTTTTCATGTTATTATAATAAATAAGAATATCATGCTACAAGAAGATTTATCTTTAAAGTGATATGGATACATCGCTTACTTTCAAATGTTTGTGTGTCCCATAGAAGCATGCTATCATATTGTATTGAAAAAATGAAGGCATAATTAGACTTTTTCATAATCTAGTATTGCATGAGTGCACCAAGCATATTTATGTAAAAATACATTACATACATTAAAATGTTTAATAGTATAAAAACCAGCTCCATTTTTGCCTGATAGGAGAACAACATGTAAATATATTCACAAAATATCTTACACATGAGAAAATTGAGGCATTCCAAGAATATTTCACTTTTTCACTTGAGACCATTATAAATTAATGGGGGAAATAAAACACTTTTGTTTAGTGTGTTTATTATTTGTAGATCACTTTAGTTTAGCTATTGATATATCTAGTTGTATTTTGGGTAATTAAATATACTTAATTCATGTCACTCTCTTTTGAGTGAATTTTTCCACTAATTTTAGACCTAATCTAGAGTCATAACTAGCTTATAAAAAAACATTCAATATCTATAAATATTTTAGCTTGGTTTCTAATAATAAATTATCAGATCTAGTTTTTATTTTAACTTTGTGATGCTTTATTTCTATCACAGTTTAAAAAATGATCATTGCTTGGCATGGGAAAATTTCATAAAAATTGTATGGTTCTATAATTTTACTAATGTAAAATTCTAATGGAATCATCAAAATTACAATAATACTAAATAGATGATCTATAGATAGTCTAATTATGATTATGAACATCTTAGGCACATACTAGGGAATTCTTATAGGTGGCTAGTATAGATTAAAAAACATCAAACCCACAGAAGGAATGTGGATAGGATATAATGGTGTGTAATATCCTTAGGTCTTTTCATAAATAATTAAAGGTTAATATATTCCAAGGCTAACATTTTCTAGTGTCTAATACTATATTTTAGTGTCTTCAAATTCCCCATTTCAAGCTAGTATTGAAACTAAAACAATGCTATAATAAAATTATATATATATATATATATATATATATATATATATATATATATATATATATATATATATATATATTTACCATAATGTGTAAGACACACTTTATCTTTGTGAAAATGATCCCAGTGTATAACTTCATCCATGGAAACAGAGAATGAACATGTAATAGTAAATGTGCATTATGAAATAAAATTTGAACTAAAATAGATAAATGCAACATTTGAAATTTTAAAATCAAGGAATAACCATATAAGTGGGTGAACCATGTTTCTTTGAAAGTGTTTTAAATGATGATTCCTTGTAAAGATTGGAGAATTTTGGTTGCCTATAACGCATTGTATATTGGGGATCATAATTCACATAATGATAATAAACCAATAAAATGTCCATATTTTTGGAACATAAATGACATATTTCTCATGGAGAGGGAGTAGTTATATGCCATTGAGTGACACTAAAATTCAACCCTACTACTAATGTAATTGATGTTGAACCTCAAGATGGAAATGGGAGATTCTAGTAGGATTATATAGGGTGAATACATGATTTTATATGGAATTATAGATTGAATTTTTTCATTTCTTGGTACCATGAATGTCACATCAATTCCATGCTAAGAAAATATAAAACATTTAATAGTGTGTGCATGAACAATGTTCATGCCCTATAATATAATAAAATATTCCAACATATAAAACTAAAATAGTAGACATATGAAGAGTGTTCACTCCCATAATATGATCCAACCAACTCCAACATGATATAAAATTTTATAAATACATAGCCTACTTTGTCTAAAATATAAAATAACTAAAAACATGTAGAATATATTTTTGTAAATGTGTACATATGCTTTTAATATGTCCTCAAATATATCTCAATATCTCAATATATATATATAATAATTTAAACCAAATTAATATTTAAATAATGTATTATATCATAAATATATAATACCTATAAATGGAGGTTTGAATCTCTATGTCAGACATATTAATATGACCACCTTTTGAGGTGAAGAATGTAGCCTAAAAATTTCCCAACTTAAAAGAAATAATTTATGCACATCATGTTATATATAAAGGTGTAATAATTAAGAGTATATTATAACATGTGGATAATATTTCATCATCATATGGATATATAATGGCAACATACATGAAACATTTAGTGTAACACATCCAAGTGTCATGTAAAGATAGATATAGAAATTAGGTACATAGTAGTAATCATCAGAGATATAAAAAATTAATAGTAAATGATGTAAGTGTTAGAGATTTTTAAATGATGTCATAGTTATGTCATATAGGTGTCCTAATAAATGGATGAATTGATTTTATTGCCTAAGTAAAAATGATAAAGTGTACAATGTGCTTGTTCTAGTGTTCTTGAAGTTGGCTTGGTTGATCTTCAATTTTGGCATTGCTAGAGGTGTTCAGGTATGAGTATGGAGTATTGGCCATGTGAAATGGCTAATATAACAGGTTTTATATAATTTAAGATATTTTTTTCATAATTTAAATTCATCTTGTAGTCCATATTTTTCATCTAGACATTTTGGGTCTAGTGGCAGAAATTTTGAGTAGGCAGCGTGTTGATTTCACCATTGCCACAAGTGGATGAATCAGGGGGAGTTGGTCATATTGTTGTGATAAAATTTTGACCTAATTTATATGTAATAAATCTTATTTCATGTGCCTAATCACTTTCAAATATATTTGGATGCAAATTTGGGCTCCCAAGCATTTTGACAATGTTTTCCCATGCTTAGCCAAATCTATGAAGTGGCAAGAAGAGCCAAGTAAGCATTTTGATGGTAGCATATATCTCATGTGTAGATGTTTAAAGAGAATATAATCATATGGATTTATTTAATTTTTATCCTATTTTATTTTCACTAAATTTTAGATCATTCATTGAATCACGTCAAAATATATGCATGTTCAAAGTTGGTCTTCCAGACAAGTTCTAGGCATAGTTGGCTTTGTGATAGAAGATTTTGAGAAGAAA
This sequence comes from Torreya grandis, assembly GCA_037957365.1. Lineage (NCBI taxonomy): Eukaryota > Viridiplantae > Streptophyta > Pinopsida > Cupressales > Taxaceae > Torreya > Torreya grandis. The sequence continues at coordinate 1,409,509 of JARHVA010004331.1, read as the reverse complement.
ATTTAATGTCAATATATATCACATGTATGAGGGTTATAAGGATAATTTTTTCATATGTTTTTATTCTCCTATGTGAGGATATAATTTGGTCCAATATTGAGAACATACACTTGAGATAAGTAAAAGATATGGAGGTGCAAAATTGGCCTTCTAGGCAGATGAGCAATGGTCCCCATACTTAGACATTTTTTATCAATGTCAAAGATCAAGGTTATATGGAGATATAATATATCATAGGTGAATATATAGTGAATATATATGGTGTTCATCAAGTCAAAAAGTTCAAAGTGTTCATTGGTTAACAGAGTTAAAGATCAGGACTAAATGAAGACCCAATGGTGCACATGCGATCATACATATCAAGATCATTGGTGCATGTTGAGTCAAATGAGGACAATATTTCAAGGTTTAAATTTGATAAAAGTTATATTATAATGATATAATGGTGATTTTATGTTCATATATATTAATCTAAATGTTTGCACTTCATGATAAAGACCTAACTGATATCCGAAGATTGATGGAGCATGTTGAGTCAAAGTTTTTAGATTGTATGAGATGAGGTCAAAAAGTTCAAGGTTTAACATTTAAGAATTAGTGATTATGTGTTAAATTTTATAATATATTTATGGTGTGTATTCAATTTGAGTAGTGAGTACATGAGAGGATTACAAAGTGTCTGAGATTTAATTGTGATCATTGCCATTTGAATATTTGAAGTTGCTAAGGGAAAAAACCAATGCTTAGTAATTTGTCCATTTATTTTGATAGAAGATGAATTTACTCATGTATTAAAAAGTAAAATATTATAGGACTCTAAGTAACATCTATAAATATGGATTTGAAGATCTGAATGTATGTATAAACATAGTTATAAAGGTTCAAAGTTAACTATGTGTTCGTGAATGGACTGTAAGTGACTCGAGAAGATTATTCAAGCTTGTTTTGATGTTGTTTTGATATATATTGATGAATTGAATATTGGGTAGTATTTTATAATCCATTAGAATGAGTTGTGTGCTTTATAAAGGTTTTTTAAATTGTATGCACTATAAAAAATGGTTTAGAAGTGAACTATGTTTTCATTCATAATGATTGTGTACAAAGAAGTGTTTAAGCTATTTGTGCTTAAGCTAAAGGGTATTATGTTGGTTTTTGAAAATTAAGGGGACATATATATCATTTATAATGGGTTCATGTTGTAAAATTTTCTTTTGTTTTTTTGTTTTCTTGGATATGTGTCAAAGAGTTGAATGGGTCTCCATAAGACCTAAAATTGACTTAAGCCTATTTGAAAGTGAATTGTGCTTAAGTGTGACCCATGTGAGATGCCTTAAGGGTGAATAAATGTATTATGGCTGAAAAGGATTATTGTTGACTTGATAATTCATGAATTATCTATATATAGTGAAACCAATTGTGTTGGTTTCTATACATGTATATAAGAGAGACTAGTACAAGGTGCATGTGAGAGTTGTAGAGCAAAAGATAGGTAGTGTGTTTTTTGGTTGAGTTAATGAGAAGAATAGTTTATTGACTATGTGTATTAATTTTAATTCATGTTCCTAATGTAAAAATAGTACTCTTGTAATTTGAGGATATGTGAATAGGTATGAGTGTGCATATGAGGATAAATTGAGTGAATAAGGAAAGAGAATGTGATATGCCTATGTGAGAGGCTTGTTTGACATAAAGAGTGTTTATGTAGAGGTTATAAAATAGAGATCCATCATCAAGTGTTAAAGACATCATTTTTAAGGTGGATGTATTCAAACTAGGGTCTAAAGGACTTGGTATTCCTTAGGGATAGTTACTCCTTATGAAATAGGTGTTTCACTATATACCTTTGGTCAAGAAGATATGATCAAGGTTTGTTGGTCTAAAGGAGTTGATCAGTCTCTTGTTTGTAATTTATTATAGGATAGTAGTTCATTTATGTTTTAGGATTGAGAGTGGGTTTTTTTCCCATGAGGGTTTCCCATAAGAACTATCTATTATGTGTTTGATCTTTTGTATACATTGAATGTATAATCTCTCTTGTTAATGCTTCTTGATCAAGTTGATATATACTAATTGGTTAATAGTTTAAAGGGTTATAATTATAATTAAAAATTTTGGGATCATTTATTCAACCCCCCTAAGTGATTATACCTTTAATAATCTATATCATATTGGGTCCTTTGGTAAAGGATTAATAGCTTGAAGGTGATCCAAGATACAATGGCTAGTTAGAATGTGCAAGGTGGTTTCTCTACTAAGCAATCAATGATGTTCAATGGATTGAATTATGCATTTTGGAGTGGTAGGATGAGGACATACATTATGTACATAGGGTTTGATGTATGTCAATCTATTTTGGATGGTTATGTTTCTCCTGCTGTTCTTCCATCTAGTGTTATAGATAAGAAGTTATTTGAGAATAATTCTAAGGAAATGAATGCCATCACTTGTGGTCTTATAGAGACTGAGTTCACCAAAGTAATCCATTACACATATGCCAAGGAAATATGGGATAAATTGAAGACTATTTTTGAATGATATTTAAAGGTCAAGATTGCTAAGTTTTAGACTCATAGAATGCAATTTGAAATTCTCAAGATAAATGAAGAAGATATTGTGGTATCCTTTATATAGAGATTTGATGAGATTTTGAACATCATCAGAGGTCTTAGAGAGACCCTTTAAGAGGCTAATATTGATCAAAAGGTATTAAGGCCCCTCTCCCTCAAGTTTGATACAAAAGTATTTTCTATAGAAGAGAGTCATGGCCTTACTCAGTTGAAGATGGATCAATTACATGGCACCCTTGCTACCTATGAGATGAGGAAGAATGATGATATACCACCAAATAAGGAAGAAACTTTCAAGACTAAAATGAGTAAAAATAATAAGTTTCAAGGTAAGAAACTCAAGGAGGATGACATTCATGATATAGATGAAGATTAACTAATTGCTTTGATTTCAAGGAAATTGAGAACATGTTCAGGCAAGAATAAAGGTAAATAACCCCTCAAATGCTTCAATTATGGTAAGATAGGACATTTTGTTGATAAGCGCCTTCATAAGTATAAGAAGGATGATGATGAATAGCATGATCAAGGTCAAGATGATGGAAATATATCTTTCAGGTCTGATAAAAATAATAAGGGATTTAGAAGGTTTGATAATAATTACTTCAAGGATAAAAAGAGTCTCTACACTAAAGAAGATTGTAGTTCTTCAGATGAGAGTGAAAATACTAACTCAGAGTATGATCATGAAGATGATGGTAGTGTTGAATATAGATCCCTTTTCATGGTTGAGGAAGGAAGATGCTCATAATAAAAGGAGTCTACTTAGAGTGATTCAAATGAAGATGAAGATGAGGTGGACTATGAGACTGTATTGACTAATGCTCATGAAGAATTGAAGATTGAGAAAAAGATAAATAAGTAGATTAAATATAAAATAAATGACTTTGAGGAATAATTTAGTGTTTTTGAGGCAATAATGGATAAAGATGCCAAGGAGCATGAAGATATGGTCAAGCATCTAAGTTGTCAATTGTAAATTTTGTCTACAAGCCTAAAAGCTAAAGAAGATGAATGTGCAAGGTATGTAATTGAAAATGAGTCATTAAAATTTGAGTTAGATAAGGTATATATGAAGGTAATGTCATTTTTGAGATTTGAAAAGAGCTCAAGTGATCTATAAAATATTATGAATGATAAAAAACATGTTAGTGATAGAACTTATCTTGGATATGAAGAAGAACTAGAGATTGCAACTCAAGATAAGATGAAGACTAATATGAATGAGGACAATTAGCCTTTGAAGACAAATCATCAAAAAAGGAATGATGGTATAAATAGATTAAAGACAAATCAAATCAGATCTCCAAATAACATGAGGTATGCAAATTTCAATGGTTATTATTATACTTTTAATTAGTTTGGGAATTGAGCTAGAGAATGTAGAAGACCTGTTAAGAATGAATTTGCATGGAACTATGTCGGGGGTCATCAATCAAATGGTGTGATCAAGGTTAATTGCTTAAACTATCATGATATAGGACACTTTGATAAACATTGTCCATTCAAGGTAAGACAAGTTGAATATCCATCAAGGAGTATGGTTTGTTATAGTTGTGAATAGAGAGGTCACATTGCTAGATTCTACATGAAAAGGCCTACAAGATAGAATAGGTTTTATTAAGATTCTTTCATTACAAGATAGAAGGAAAGTGAACTCATGGATACCAAAGGTGGTGAGTAAGAATTGTGTTGTGTCTTTAGGTCTAAATAATCTCTTTTTATGGTGGAGAATTCTATAGATATTAAAAAGTTCCAAGATCTCTCTTTTATTACTCATGTTGAGAATGAAGAGACCAAGCTCAAGGAGAAGACCAAAGTACTGGTTAAGGCTAGTTCTAAGATGTGTATGGATCCAAGTGAACATACTATTATTATTAAGAAATATCCATACAAATAATATCAATTATTTATACTTAGTGATGAGTTTATAAGCTGCAAGATTGATGCTTCAAATGAAAAGGTATGTCAAGATTCCTTAGTTGTTCTATGTGTTGTCAATTCTATCTTAGAAGAGAAGGAGAGTGTTATAGAAAGGGAACCAATTATCATAATTCACACTAAAGAGAAAAAGAACAAAAGAAATAAATATTATAGCTATAAGAGGATTTCAATGGTTAATGAGGAGATGTGGGCCACTCCTAGCTTCACTTTATTTTAGAACATTGTGTTGCAAAGGATGTCTTTATATATGCTTCTTAAGAGACTCCTTTTAGTGTAGAAGCAAGTGTTGATGTGGTGTTCTTGAGATGGTGCTATAAGACTATATTTGAATGTTTTTAGTTGGAATAGGTATTTCTAGGTGGAAAATATGCTAAGGTGATGTCATGATGTTGATAACTATCTATAGAGCAGTTTATAGGGTTAGATTGAAGGTTCTTAAATGGCATAATGAGATTGATGCAATGTCAATATGATCTTGTTACATATAAAGGTTTTTTGACCTTAATATCTTGATCTAGGTAATTATATGATCTAAAGGTATGTTGAAGTCCAATTGGATTTTTTTTAGCTCTCAGATTTCCTAGTTTGTGCTTAAGAGCTTGTAGGTCCTAAAATGGGTTATAGGAAGTCAAGGTTCCCAATGGTGTGGAAGCTCAAATCTATCTAAATTTTATGATATGATAGAAAAGTGGTTTTCCTGATGAATTGAGTTATAAGTCTTACTAATATGTTGAATAGGCTAAATGGTTTGTCAAATCAAGATTTAGATAGAATTGAAGGTTTGTTGTTATTAATTTATTCAAGTTTTTATCAAGTTGGAAGGCTAATTAGGTAGTAGGTTTGTGAAGGAAGTATATTATAGAGGATGAGATAGTTTTTTAAAATTTTTGTGATAAATTTGGCATATGAGAGTGATATATATATGAATTTTTAGGCCCTAAATATGTATCTAATAAAAGGAGTGGACTATGCAAGTTTCAAGTAGGGCTATAAAGAGGCTAAACAAGCCTAGTTTGAAGAAGAGTGGTTTTTGCTTAGTTTATCAAAAAAGAGAAAGGTATATTTGTTTCATGGAGATTTATCAAGTTTTTTTATATCATTTTTCCTATTTGTTGAGTGGCATGAAGTTATGTTGATAGTCCTTATGGTACCTTGAGAGAGAAGGCTAGTAAGCGTGTGAGATGGTTCTTCATGATGTATGGAGATGTGAAGATACTTAATAGGTTAAATTTCTCAAAAATCATAAGGGGAGTCCATATTATATATCTCTTGATCCTCAAGATAATTTTATTCCCACTTTTTCATTGTGTCAAAGGGGGAGAAAGTTCCTGTTATGGGAGTACTTGAAGAGAGAGAGAAGGTGAGCTATATATTGTTATATATGATGTTTATTGACATCAAAGACAAAGGGGAAGATCTTTGGAGATTTTTAAGTGATGTCATGGAATTTTTATGGTAAGTTAATTAAGTTATTTGATATCTTAAGTAAAAATGACAAAGTGTGCAATGTGATTGTTCTAGTGTGCTTGAATTTTGCTTGGTTGATCTTTAGTTTTGGTATGGTTAGAGAAGTTAAAGGATGAGTATTGAGTATTAGTAATTTTCAAGGGGTCATATAAGAGGTTTTATATTATTATATAGCTTATTTGCATAACCATAATTCATTTGGTAGTCCATAGCTTTCATCTAGACATTTTGGGTCTAGTGGCAGAAAATATGAATAGGCAATTCATTGACATCACCATTGCCACATGTGGATAAGTCAAGGGAATTTGGTCATATGGTTGTGATATAATTTTCACCTAGTTGTTATTAACTAAATATTAGTTCATGCACCTAAGAGTAGTCAAATATATGTGGGTGCAATGTTGGGCTCCTAGGTATTTTGACAATGTTTTCCCATACTTGGCTAAATTTTCAAAGTGGTATGAAGAGCCAAGTAAACAATTTGATAATGGAATATATTGCATGTGTGTATGTTTCAATAAAATGTGATAATATGAGTATTTTATTTTTGAGCCTAATTTATTTTTTCTAAATTTTATATCATGCACTGAAGCATATCAAAAGATATGCATGTTTAAGTTGGTCTACCAGACAAGTTCTAGGCATAGTTGGCTCTATGACAGAAGATTTTGAGAAGGAATTTTAATGTTTAATGTTTTTGTATCTCACATGTGTGAGGGTTATAGGATTATTTTTTCACATGGTTAGATTTTATTATTTGAATATATCATTTGGTCCAAATTTTAGAATATACGCTTGAGTGAAGCAAAAGATATCGAGGTGCAAAATTGGCCTTCCAAGCAGATGAGAAATGGTCCCCATACTTAGTCATTTTTCTCAATGTTAAAAATAACGATGATATGGAGATATAATGGCTCACATTAAATCATACATTTAATATATATATTACACATCAATTCAAATAGGTCAAAGTTTTCATTTGTTAACAGAGTTAAAGTTTAGGACCAAATAAAGAATCAATGATGCATGGGTGATCATACAGATCAAGATCAATGGTGCATGTTGAGTCAAATGAGGACAAGTTATTGAGGTTTAAATCTGAGAAAAGGTATAGTACAAGGATTTTATGGTGAATGGGTGATTTTATAGATTGATCTAATTATTCATGATACATGATAAAGACCTGACTAATCTATGGAGATCGATGGAGCACTTTGAGTCAAAGTTTCCAGATTGCATGAGATGAGGTCAACATTTTCAAGGTTTAATGTTTGAGAATTGGATCATATGTTATAAATTTAAAAGTGTATCAATGGTGCATATTAAATTTGATAAGTGAGGCCATGAGATGATTACAAAGTGTTTGAGGTTTAATTGGATCATTGTCATTTGAATATTTGAATTTACTAAAGGAAAAAATAGTGCTCAGTAGTTTGTCTATATATTTAAATATAAGACAAATTTACTCATGTAGTAAAAATAAAAGTGGTATAAGACTCCAAGGTGAATATATAAATATGTATTTTAATATTTTAAAGTATGTACACATATAGTTATGAAGGTTTAAAGTTGACTATGTGTTCATGTATGGACTGTAAATGCCCTAAGAAGATTGTTCAAGTTTCTTCTTATGTTGTTTCAGTATCTCTTGATGAACTAGATACTGGGGAGTGTTTTATAATCCATGTGTATTCTCTTTGTGTACTATTAAGGTTTTTTATATCATATATAGTATGAATAATGGTTTATAATTTGAATGTGTTTCCATTCATAATGACTGTGTGTACAAAGAAGTGTTTAAGCTATTTGTGCTTAAGATAAAGGGTATTGTGTTAGTTGTTAGCACTTAAGGGGGACCTATAGATCATGTATTATTGGTCCATGCTATTTTAAAATGTTCTTATGTTCTTTTATTACTTGCATATGTGTCAAAGAGTTGAATGGGTCTCCATAGAACCTAAAAGTGACTTAGGCCTATTTTAAAGTGGATTGTGCTTAAGTGTGACCCATGTGAGATTACTTAGGGGTAAAGGCATGTACTATGGTAGATAAGGATTATTTTTTATTTTATAATTCATGATTTATATATATATATATATATATATATATATATATATATATATTGAAACCAAATGTGTTAGTTTCTAGATGTGTATGTGAGAGAGACTAGTGCAAGGTGCATGTGAGAGTTGTGGAGCAAAGGATAGGTAGTGTTCCTATTGCTTGATTTATTGAGTATAATTTTTTTTTGACTATGTATAACCCTTATTTCATGTTATTAATGTCAAAATAGTGCTCCTAAAATTTGAGGATATGTGAAGAGGTATGAGTGTCTATATGAGGATAAATTGAGTGAAGAAGGAAAAAGATTGTGATATGCCTATGTGAGAGGCCTATTTGAGATAAAGAGTGTTTGTGTAGAGGTTAGAAAACACAAATCCATCATCAAGTGTTAAATACATCATTTCTAAGGTGGATGTGTTCAAAAGAGGGTCTAAAGGACGTGGTTCTCCTTAGGAGTAGTTTCTCCTTGTCAAATAGGTGTTTCACTAAATACCTTTGGTCAAGAGAATATGATTAAGGTTTTTTGGTCTAAAGGATTTGATTAGTGTCTTGTTTATAATTTATTATAGGACAATAGTCCATTTATGTTTCAGGATTGAGAGTTGGTTTTATTACCCATGAGGGTTTCCCATAGGAACTATGTGTTATGTGTTTGATCTTGTGTATGTATTAAATTTATGAGTTCTTTTGTTAATGATTATTGACAAAGTTGATATATGATAATTATTTAATAGTTTAAAGGGTTAAAATTGTAATTGAAATATTTGGGGTTATTGATTCACCCCCCCCTTCAATGATTGTACCTATAATAGTAATAAGGTGCATGATATGGATCATGACACAACAAATGAAACCAAAAAAATCCTAAATTTATCCAATAAAACATGCAATGTCATTTCCATGATGAACTTAATTAATAAATACAAAATCCATACTCAATGTCACACAATACAAAATCCATACTCAACGCCGCACAAGAAAAGAGCCAAACATAGTGTATAATCAAATGTCACATACCAAGGAAAGTTTCATAAAAATAAAAAGACATGGAATAAGGAAATATCTAAAATAAATCTTTATATAATGAAAAACTAATCAATTAAAATCAATAATATAATGCAAGGGCCAAATAAATAGGCATGCAATTTCACATTTAATCAAACAATGGTATACACTAGGGAAAGAGTATTAAAAATCATAATCAATGATCATATAGGAAAATAAACAAGAACTATTATCTTCTAGGAAAATTAATAGCAATTATTAAGTATGGAACAAGTCAAACTATTCTACACCATCAATTTATGTCAACATCATAATATAACAAAGCATTATATTCATAAAATGTAACACAATAAATAATACAACTAAGATAAAGGAATGTGTAATCAATAAATTTAGCTCAAAATTATATATGAAAATGTCATATAAATATATAACTTTTAATAATGTAACCTATGAAATAAAAGGCCCCTAACATTGGCATGTCCCCTATTTATAGGGATTTCCTACATCTATGCATCTATATATCATGTAAAACATGTATGTCCTAAATTTCAATCATATAAAACTTTAAATGCATGTTCTCATGAAAAATAATATGTAATATATCAAACATGTGTTAAATAACATAAATTAATAATGTGAAACTAGTAAACATGTCATGCTTAGGTCCTAATTTTGGATTTTTGGAATATTTTAGTTTTTTTATTATTTTTAAATATTTTTCTTATGTAAAATGCTAACCAAGTATTCCATAAAGAGGATAATCACATGTATGTTATGTATCAAAAATTGTAATGGTCACATGTCATGAGGGATTAAAATCATATGTATATGAATATGAATATGAGAAGTATTATCATGTAGTAGTATATTCATATTGTTATCATAAATTATAGGATCATGTGTATTAGGAGTAACTCTAGGGATCATAGTATCCTATGAAATGATTTGTATAGTAAGATAAACATGTGTATGTGTTTGTTGTGTAACACTTCAATTTGTTTGTAATACTAGCTTAGAATATGATGAAGTAGATAGTTTTTATTGTAAATCATTAATAAAATTATGATGTGATGAAATTTATCTATAATTATTAATCATTAAAATATATGTATAATTATCTTTATTAGGTCTTAAAAACTTTTACGATGGTGGTGGAGGCAGGTGTGTAGAAGGAAACATATCTAGCTAAATAAGATATTCATATGGAATACCCAGAACTTTAAAGAATATACTATCATGTATATAATTGACACATATATGTGTTGAATATGGTTTTGGATGGATATTTTGTAGATAAGTATGTCTTAATAACATGTCAAATACCCATGTAATTAGAAAAAATAAGAATAAAATATAAACTATTACAGAACCCACCTTAAGAAGTAACACAATTGGATCAAGAGGGTTATGTTTATTTCCTTAAAATATTTTGATTATCCTTATTATATCCATCAAATACTCATATGTATACCCAATATTATTAAGAAGTGTCTTATCAAAAATATTTTAACTTGAACCATTCTCTACCATGACACTATGTAAAGGTTGTGAATTAATGTAGGTCATATAAATATTAATCTATAATTAGGATCATCATTCGCAATGTCACTTTCCTTTTAGTTAATTATAAAAATATACTTTTAATTATACTAATAATATCAATCAATGGGTGATCATATCTTTAAGTACGAGTATGTGCATTTTAGGTCATATTCACTTCATAATTATCATTAGTTTATATTGTTGCATGATTTGTAAGGGGATAAAAAATATTTTTAACTTTAAATTCCCATTAGGTTGTGGTTTTGAATCATTTCTAGGTGTGTTAATGATATGTAAAATAGGAGGATATTCCACACTAATATTCATGAACATAGATCCTATTAAACTCATAACTCACCATGATTGAAATATTATGTTCTAAGCTATTCTTTCTTATTAAAACAAAGGTATGAAGTGGTGGACTCGAAAATTTAGCCTACTTGAATGAATAAAGAGAAACATAGGATAACACAAAGCACATATAATATAGTATATAACCTAGAGAAAATCCAATGTAGGAAAACCTCTAGTGGGTGAGTTATTAGCAATGTTAAATTGAATCACTCATTAGGATATTCTAGTTGTTATAGTGTATGAATGTTACAATAGGAAACTAAATAATTACATGAATTTTTAAGATATTTTAATCCCAAACATAGTGCATATTATTACACCAAGATTTCTTCATTTTTTATTTTTAAAATATGTGAACTTCTTAAAATTTTACCATTTTTAGATTTAAGAGAAAAAACATAAATAACAACTAATACATTCATTCATAAGGAATATGTAAAACATTTAAGTAATATTTATGCATGTGCAATAGTCACTTGACACAAATTTCCTTTATCAAATAATACCATATATTGATCTCTATTATATTTTTATTTTTTATTTTATAAAGACAGTATATATAATACTATGAAAAGGCTATGAATCTTGGTTTTCATGAATATTTATTTTTAGGATCAAAGGAACCATTAAAATTTCATGTCATTCATTATCCTATATGATACCATATTCTATATATAATCTAGTATTTATTACACTCATCACCTAGTTATATTACCCAACAAATGTGTGACATATACTTCATATCTCCTACTACAACTTTCCTAGACTTAAAAATTTATCTCATCTTAAGCCAAAAAATGTTAGTCCAGTATCATTGACTAGAGAAACATGGATTTTCCCTAAGCTATCCTCATGTGTAAAACAAAAATCAATGTTCACAATTTCACTCAAATTTATACTTGTTATTTTTCACTTTTCCATAATATTTATCCACCCTTTAATGCTTTAAAATAAGTAGTGTACTAACCTACCACCCTTTACATTATTTCAATAGATTTTCATAATCAAGAGGCTACCCTTTATGGGTTTTAAACCTTCCTATCCCTTCTCTCAAGCCTTCTTGACTATAAAATTTCTAACCTTCAAAATTTAATGAAAATTTCAAGGGTGTAATACCTTACTATTATGGAGGAGGCATAAGATAAAAAAATTCATAAGGGTCAATATGATATAATTTGGAAAATACTAAAGAAGTTAATTTTATGACAAACACATCCCTTTTATTATAATAAAAGATGACCTTAGTATAGGGAAAACCAAAAAGATTACAAAACCTCCATCGGTCCCCGATTGATCATTTTTGAAATGGAATGCTAATGTCTACTTGATATTAATCAAAAAATCCTCATGTAGTCTCACCATTAGCTGATTATCATATCTTATAAATCCTCATAGTTTTTCATATTTAAATTATAGCTTATCCCATTGTACTCTTAGAATATTTCCATATAGTTATTTTTTTGAGCTAACTATGTTTTTCTGTAGAAATTTCCTTATGTAATATTTTCACAGAGCACTAGTCTTAGGTTTCAAGTTGGCACTCTCTTGAAATTATTATGGGTATATAGCTAAGCATATCTCTTATAACCTATCACTTTATGTGATTTAGCACTTTGTTTTATTTTTAAGATACTAGAGCCCATAAAGAGGCACCACATATCCCCTGATGTTCTTGCACTATGAAATTTGTCAAATCCCTAGAAGATCCATGTGTCATCAGAGTAGGGGTCTAAGTGAGTATAAAATTACCATGCATTCCTCTATACACTTAGGTTTAAAAAAATCCCATAATTCCCTAGGAGGGATATTAAAAAATAAATATCAAGACTCTCTATATAATAAATAAATTCCTTGTGTAAATAGGACATCCAAGTGGTAGATCAAGTACACAATGTCTTCAAGACACAAGGCTCCTCATTCCATCCAATTGATGTAACACTCATCAAGACCACTAACTATTAATTGACACATGGACAACCCTAGATCCACTCATAATTTTATGTGGGATATATGGGCATGTGCCCTTTACACTACTTTAATTTTTTAACCTAGCCAAGGGAATATCATAATCTGATAGCTCAATAAGTCCCATCACCATCAATTGATCTCAATTCAACCTATGTTCAAGATTTTAAATTAATTAAAAATATGGGAAATGGCTAATTTAAGATCACACCATCAAATTAGATCTCAATTCACATGATTTGAGCTCACTAAATCCATTACTATATAATTTTATGTTGAGCTCTATAAGGTCTCAATGGATCAAATTTACCATTATCAAGTGTTTGTGTAATCAAATCATTTTGAACCCTTTGTATAAAATTCACCTTAGATCTCAGAGAATACATTTTAAAAAATAGTTTTGTGTATCTAGCTCACACAATTTTATAATGGTAGCCTCATCCTCAAACCCTAGATAAGATCCAAAGTATAAGGGACCTTACCTTCATGTATGGAATAACGCAATTCAAGCACTATAGTGAAGTATTCAAAATTATCCAAGATATCCAAAAGTTGAGATTAGATGATGAGGCTGATAATGATCAAATTAAATATGCAAATTAGTTCATCACCATCAAATCATTATGGCTCAATGTTTATGCATCCAAGTTTGAGTTCTTATCATGTGCCAACCTTTTTGTAACCTATTAATTTCCTCCAAGTGCAATCAAGATATCATGAGGTAACCTAATGCCATATTTAGAATTGTAACCATCTTCAAACTTACATTTAATTAGTATTATAAGTTATTAGACTATATCATGGCCTATGATAATGAATTCATTGAAACTTGGATGCATACCTAAAATTTATATGAGGTCCTCAAGGACTAACTAAGGATCAAATTAGTGGGATCAACAACGATAACCCTGTCTCATATACAATTTAAACCTTGTGAGAAGGGGTGTGAATGAGAATGTTATTAATTAATTATTTTTATGGAGCAATTGATATAATACATGTTAATTATTTTTGGGTTCCCCTTATTAGTGTCATCTTGAAGGGTGAGGGAGTCTCATATTTGGGCAATCTCATCACGTTCAACCTTACCAAGAAAGTGAATGAAGCTCACTCAAGCAGTAATATATAAATGATGTAGTATATAGTCAATATTGTCTATTCTACCTTAGATTTATAATGATCATAATTCCCTTAATGTGTACTACTATGATATATGGTATAGGTGGTATTTTACAATTTCTACATCTACCATTTCATGAACCACATTTAGGACATATACAAGAACTTTTAGTTGATCATATATCATGTCATCAAAAAGAAGAACATGCTAGGGATTTAAAATTAAATTTGGGATTAATTTCATCCCATTGTCACTATTAGTATTATATGTATAGCACCATAATCTAAGTATATTGTATTCAAATGACCCTCCTTTTACTATACATGGTCCTAAATTGCCTTATAAAGTAGGAGATCATTTACCAAATCATTCATGGTGTGGTTGACCATTACCTTAGTCAAAAATATGACCATATTCATCAATCCTTTCATCATAAGGTACCATTATTAAAAAAAACATTCCCCCACTATAATATATGATCCAACACAAGGACTAATATAAGCTGGGGAAGGTAGATAATAGGCAATTGGATCTTATCAGCATCATGCTAGCTCATGTGACAAAGAATCAAGAAATGCTCATCATCACTTACCATGAGCCTCATTATGATGAAGAGATCCACCTAAACCCTATGAGATATGAAAAGGTGATCATGAATATTGAATCCACTCACTAATTGAAGCTCCAATCTCCTACTCAATCAATCTTATAGGAGAGACTAGATCCTCTATAATAAGATTCTACATGACCAAACATTAAAGTTAATATGACTATAAGAAGGCTTTCAAGGTGAATCCTATAAGGATCCCAAGTATCATTTATCTTGTTAGATTCAACATATTTCATGCCTATGGCACATCCCTAGGTGAGTCAACCTCAATTAGCTCAAACTTTGTATTTTGACAGTAGTCTTGAGTCTAGCCCAACTAGAGACCAATCCATGGCCACCCAAGAACATCCATTTTGACTATTGGAACCCATGCTCATTACTTAGTAGGTCTCCCTAGTTTTTTAATCCCATTGAGGACTACCCATATTATGCCTTCACTTACTTAGGTGATTTTTTTAAGTGCCTAATTCCCCTATGCTCCTTCAACTACAACCTTTCTCAACATCCCAAGTACCCAAATTCAATTAGTTTTTCCTATAGCCTAATTTTTGACATCATATCCCCCACTATAATGGTATATGAATTCTATGAATCTTTACCCAAACCTAAAAGTAAGCTCAACCCATAAAAAATATTATATGCCTAGTGCTCTTCCCTTATCAATATCCTTGATATTTTCAATTACCATTATACCCATGATTTATCCAAGCATCCTAGAAGTCCTAGTGACTCTTGTTAAGAATAGTGACCTTGTTTCCATAGTTGCCACTACTCTTTATACGTTTTTGATCCTAATGGTACCATTTCAACCTCCATAATCCTTTATTAAGACTAATTTTATAGCTTCTCCCTTTGTGCCAAAAATACAATCAGGCCCAAACAAGAGGCTAAAAAGAAGCAAAAGGTGATTGATCATAAATATCCTATGTATCATTTAACAACACCTATATCTCCTTTTAAACCCCTATGCCCATCACCTTAAGACCTCAAAGATTTGTCATTTACTAGCTAATTTATTCATCTATCTTGAATTCACAACTCTCAAGTGTCATTGGTCCTCAAGTCTCTAGGACATCATAATAATAGTGGTCTCATATGCTCCCTTAGGCCTCCTTATTTTAGGTTCCTCTATTTACCCCATCTCCCCTTTCCAATCCTTATTTCTAATTTTATCTCTTTATTACATCCAATTTCATGTGCCTCAAGCACTCTCACCTCATTAATATTTTTATCCACCTTCAACTTCAATTAATTCACCCCTCTTGTTACACATTCCACCACCTTGGGAACTATAGATAGGCAAGGATGAATTGATCCCATTGAATCTTCAAGTACACACAAACTAAATATGGTTTATCATGATAGCCTAAATGACCATTGGAAATTTGATAGGTAATATGGGAGCATGAAGAGAGTCTAAAATCAAACCTTTGCACATGAAAGTGACTCAATCATCTAGAGGTTTGAGTAGGACATGTTATCACTCACTAAGGTGATAACTATTATTCTAGAAGAGAGAATCACATAGGATTTAGTATCAGTGCTCCAGACCACTAATGGCCTCATATAGAAGCTGATGGAAAGCATGAAGGAGCAAGTGAGATTGATAGAGTTTTAGGTAAAAATTAGTTTTCCTATAGGTTTAATTTGAAAAGTGGAGGAAGACTAGAGCCCTCTCTGAGGGCAAGGATCTCCTCAAAATAATGTAGGAATACTAGGAGAGTGTTTTTAAATAGATAATAAGTGTAGTAAATTGGAGGTTTTTATTAACAATAGGGTGTTCCCAAAGTTAAAATTTATGCCCCTTGTTTATTTTATTTTTTTCAAACTTTTTTAGGGACCATGAGTGAATCCATTGAAGACTAGTTAAGAACCTCCAAAGTAACCATTAATCCACTAGATAAAAACACAGGTAGTATCCTTACTTATTTCAAGAAGTTTATCATCTCAATACTATTTCCACCTAATTACATGATAATGGAAATGGATGAGTTTGGGGTCTACTTGGCACACTTCAAAGAAATCATGAAGAGAAAGCTAGCTAAGGCAAACAAGGCTATAGATAAGGCTATTATGGGAGTGTTCATGTAGTCTATGGTGAGCACCAATTAGGTCCAATATGTGAAAGTATCCTTAGAGGAATCACTTAAAGATAATGAGAGACTATTATACCAAGTGAAATTTCTCTTATCTATGTAAAATGTAAAATTGTAAAGGTTTAACCAAGAGTTTTGACTCACTAAACAATAATTGGTAGGTCAACAATGTCTACCAAAGTAGTTTGGTTGTAGCCCACCTCTGATCTCTTCTTAATTCTCTCTTAGTTGGCCATAGGAATTTTATTTTGTTTTATTTAGGATAGATTATTTTAGATATAATTATATTGTAACCATTTCATGCCATGATTACTATGGATGATATCTTTATTGATTTAGAGGATAGTCTGATCTCTTTCTCATAAATATTATCATGTAGCATTTTGTATGGGTTGACTCTATTAAAAATAGCCACTTTAAAATTAATGCTTGTCTTACACAATTTTTATTATTTAATTAACAAAAAATAATTCTAATAAAATGTAGTATTCATATTTATACTATTTTGATGTATTAATTAGGACAAGTTTCCATCTACTCTAGTTAAGTTCTCTAATTCTTTTCACTTTGTTTGAAATCTATGAAAACATGCATGTAATTAGATATATCTATGTATGCATTTATTCATAAAAATTATCCCTAGAACAAGCATTCACCCTTTCCATTAAAATCTTTTCATGTGTGACTAAATCTTGAGACTTTGTGAAATGTAGCATACAATGGTATAACTATAGTTGTACACATTTTCAATTTATAAAGCATTTGTATTGTTATTTATTTAGATAGACTTTTTTATAACTTATTATGTCCCTTTCACCTTTTTATGTTTGATTTTTTATCAAGTTATCTTCCCCCCCATTTAGAAACTATGAAGTACAATAAAGTAGTTCTTGGTTGGTGAAATCTATTGGAGCTAGTCTAGTTAGTGCTAAAAAATATGTCGATGAGAAAATAGGAATTAGATATCTAGTGGTAGAATTTGATCTCTTGGAGATATATTAAAATAATTATATTTAATGGATCCAAATACCTATAACCTGTAACCTAGATTGTCTTAGTAAGAATCTTAAACTGAAAGGATAAAACTCCTTTATTATTCCTCAAACTCTCTTAGTGAATCTAATTTAGTAGATGCATCTAGGAGATCAAGATCCTAGCACAATCAATAACTAGCACTAGAAGGAGGGCCCTTCTTGTAACTAATAATTTAATCTTTGAGATGCTAACTTACATGAGGACAACCTAGATCCCACTATGTTAATAAATATATTTTGTGTTGGTCTTTGGAGGCTCATAGTTTCACCCTTGAAAATATGTAGGAGATTTGGGTCTACTACAGAAAGATTGAGACCTTTAATTATCCTAACTATCTCATTATCCCAGTCAGTCCATAATAGGTCTTTACCCATGGCTATCCCTGGGTCTACCATCAACATTCCTAGACCAATTCTTGACCTACCCAAAAACCCCAATAGGTACATCCCATGATTCACAATAGGTATGGGGAATACATTGAGGAACATGTGACCTTGTACAAAATTTATCTCAACCTAATAAATTTATAGCATGATTATGTTTCTTATAGACTAATATCATTCACTTAAATGGATGTGGCTTATGATTAGTTCCTAAATTTGCTCAAAATCTCCATTACAAATCGGGAACAATTTAGTAATAAGTTTTTGGCCTAATTTGGTCAAGTCATTGACCCAAGTGTGTTGTACCAACATTTTACATGCTTCAAGAGGGAGATAAATGATCCCATTATAAATTTTAATTTTAGGGTCCATAATATGTATAGTTGAGTCATTATGTTATAAAATCCATATGCCTAACTAGATCTTGAGATGTATATGAATGTTTTAGACCCTTGGACTACCATCTTCCTATGTAGAGACCCACTAGTAGTCAATTTACCCTTTGCCTATGTTGAATCCATCATAGTGGATCAACAAATCAATACTAAAGGCATAATGACACCTACTATATCAAATATATTACAAAACTTACATGCATTGAACTCTCTCTTTAACACCAACTAGAATGTGCCTATGTTGCAGCTTGTACTTATCACAAACTAGTTTCCCTTAAGGCATGTACTCATAATCAGCGTTTTGGCCTTCTTGGATCTATTAATAATGATATAACACCTCAATAATTTGGTCAAGTATTGATACCCAATATGAATGAAGTACAAATAATACCTTAAGAGTCCACCAAAAATAAGCTGGATACCATTCAATGTATGGTATAAAAGCTCAATAATGATTTATTAGGACTTAAAAGATAAATTAGAAGCTCTACTAGTGATAATTTAAATAGGAACTTTAGATACTAGAGATATAATTTCCCCCACAACCATTTTAATAAATAACATGAGACCTCCCTTAATATGTTTCTTGAGATCAAAATATATGAGTTGGCCTTACCAAACTAGTGACATGTGCACAACACACCCCAACATGGAGATATCTATTATATTGAGTTTTGGAGTGCATTTGACATATTTTAGAGGGAAGTGGAGGAGTACAAAGTAGTCCCAAACCACCCTGATGCTATTAATTAGGTTGAATACCTAGGCTCCTCAAGACCCTTGAGCACTACTATGGTGTTTTAGACCTTAGAATTACCTATCTAACCATATAATAAGCCAAAATAGACCACCAATGAGGTCCATATTTTCTATTATTTATAGAGGAGATATTACACCCTTGTGAATTAAATATAGCAGTAGCCTCTTACATGTCCACTCCTCTTAATAATAGTGAAATACCTCTTGATCCTATGGTAAGAAATGACCCTCCACCTCTAAAATCTAATATACCTAAGTTCCTTAAAGATCCCCAACCCAATTATATTAATACTAGGTATAATACATTAGAAGACATGAAGAATATCAAAGCAAATATTGTGTTGCATGAGCTAGCCTAGATCATTAAGAAAATAGATCTCCTTATAATGTCCTTGATGGATAGGTCAATTAAAGTGAAGCCTAATCCTACATACACTAATGTGATCATGCATAATATTAAGGTTGAGGTTCCACCTTTCCTCCTTACATTCAGGTTATTTAGAAAGAACTTACACAACTACCTACTTAATTTAGGAGCTTCAACAAATGTCATGCCCATGGGAATCTACCAAAAACTAGGGTTGACTCTTATTAAGTTAGGTAAAATAGTGGTTAAACCAAAAAAATCTAAATTTAAATTTATATAGGAGGTCTTAAATGTGAATATGCAACTAAAATTTGATGTTGTGGTGCATCATTTTATAGACGTTCAAGTGGTGGAGATACTAGAGACCTATGAGTTGCTACTTAGTATAGACTACTTCAAAACCATCAATGAGTACATGGATATGGAATTCTCCCATATGTGGATATATTAGAGAGGCATGGCCAATCAAATCTATGTTAGTATAGAACCTATGATGAAACATATGATCACTGTATATAATTCAATCAATGAAAAGGTGTTTTTAGTATCCTTTGACATAGGCATTTACACTATATCCATGGAAAATGCTAAAATCAAAACTCATAGTGACCCTATGCTACAAAGTATATGCTCCCTATAATTTGATTAGGATTATTATAATTAAGATTATGTATATGGAGATATTCTCATTGATCCACAAGGAAAGCAACACATAAATACCTATAGGTTGTACTTCCCATGTATAAAAAACTTGAAGAATATGTGTTGACCAAATTTGACCATGTAGGTCAAATTGGAGCCCCTATAGGTAAAAACTTGAGTTTTAGGTGTTTTTAGGGTTTTAAATATTATGTCATAGGGTGTATTATATGTTTTTTGATGTTGTTTAAAGCTATTTTAGCCTTGATCGTGATCTATTTAGTTTATATGTCATTTTGAGTCATTTAATAGCCTTTTAGGGATCATAAATGAAAGTGGCATAGTTTTAAAGGTGACTAAGTGACCTTATTTCCTCTCAAACATCCAATAAGTTATATTACCTATTATTAATGTTAGTCTCATCTAAAAATTGTAGGTTATCTAACTAAAGATCAAGTAAACAAATGAAAAAGGGGAGTTTGGCATTTGTACAGCCCATGAGGGAAGGTGACACATGCGAGAAGGTCATAGAATAACTATTCAACTTATTTAGATCCATTTACATGCCTTAATTAATTTATAAGTTTTAAAATTGAGCTAAAATTGGTCTACTCCTTTTTCACCCTTCTAGAAACATAAAACCACTCAGTAGGTTTGTGTTTGGTATGGATAGTTGAAGAAGTTTCAGGTCAACTGCCTTTGGTAGGTGAAATGAAACTCATAGAGATCCACTTACATAATAATATTTCAAGGATTTGGAAAATGTGATTTATAAATTCATCCCTAACAAGTTGACTATGTTTTTCTTCTTGCCAATCTATACACCCTATAGGTTTTGCTCTTATATGGATAGTTACATAAAATCTAGTTTCTAATATGGTTTCCAAATGATCTTTACTATATCCCCTCATGTTAACCATGCTTTTTTTTACATTTCAAGGTGTTTTGATGAGCCAAGTATCTTAAATTATAGGAGAAAGAACCATTCTATGTTGTAGGTAGATTTTCACCATTTGTAAGATTTTCATACTTTGATAGTGGTTTCAAAGGGTTTAGATAGGTTTACAACCATGTATAAATTCTAGTTTTATCACATTTCCTTAATTTTTAGTCTCATAACATCATGCTTGGATCTAAATTTTAGTCTATTGTCATACTTGATCAGCTCCCATCTACTCTTCAATCTTAGTCATGACTTGCAAAGGCTCTGAGAATGTCCACATAAGTGTTATGAAATTTTAAAAGATGTGAAACATCCTCTTAGAACTTGAAATAGTGAATTGAGCTTTCAAATGGTAAATAAAATGCTATGGTAGTCATACTCAGTCACATATACAGTCAGTCATTGTCCAAGAGGTTGAAAGATTTTTGGCATTGTATTTCAACACATCAACCTTTATATCATTTGAACTTATATCATAACATCAATGGTTAATTTGAAGTCATATCATTTGGTCAAGTAGACTAGGTTTTCCTTTGAATATTGTTGGTAATATTTTTCTTTATGTTCTTGCTTCTTAATGAAGTTTCATGGATAATTTTGGTGTTGAGTATTATTTTACACAAGTTCATGAGATTTATAAATCTTATGGCATTCCCTATCAGAATTTGCATGATTATTACTAGCATTTTTATGATCCCTATCAAATAAAAAATGATCCTTATCAGCCTTCTCATGAGTTGTATTAGTCCTATAATCAGCCTTCTCAATTTCTTGCTCCTCCTAGTCAACCTAGTCACTTCTCAACTTAATCTATTTCAACCTTCAAGCAAACTCTCTTAGGTTATGAGAAGTACATGATAGATATTGATAAATTAAGGGGACATGGTTAAGATGTTCTTATTTACCTCATTCATAAGGTGAGATATGTAATAGAACTAGTTAAAAGAGAGTGGACACCTATTAAAAGAGCCAATTGGCAAAATATCATAAGTGAGATGCTAGATGTAGGTGGCTTGATTACATATTTAGAAGATAGACTAAGAATTCATGATGAGTAGCCTCACCAATTATATCAACCCTAATGTCCACTTCCTTAAGATTTCTATCAGTCCTACATGACTCTTACTCATGAGCCCAATCAATCTTATCAAAGCCATCCTTTTCCCAATCAGTTAAAAGAGAGAGTTGGAAAGACAAACCTCATTTTTGAAGAAAGTATTGATATGTAGATTGAGTTGGCCAATAGGTAGATGTAGGAGTCCATATCATCAAAAAATGAAGTAGAATTTAATCCCTCATTTCCCTCTCCCATTACATCCCCACCTCAAGAAGAGACCTCTAGATATGAGATTCCAAGATGGGGTCAAGGTGGAGAATCCAAGCCTAAAGAGATACCAAGTTTATTGAACACTACATCCACTCCTAAAAGTACATTTCTACCTCAATAAGATACTCCTAATCCTTACATCCTATGTTGGAATAAGGTAGTTGAATCATAGGGAAGGAAAGGAGACAAAAGTCTTGATAAACATTGTGATGTTGAGAAAGAGCTTGATCCTATACAAACCCATCCAATGCTTCCTCAAGATACCTCTTGTTTTCCATGTCAACCCTCTTATCCTCATTATTATTCCTATAAAATTCAATAGATACTTTTCCAAGAGAACCTAGCCAAGAAAATTGAAGAGTTAGAGTCAATGATGAAATTGATAAGTCAAGGTGTGATGGAAGGTTTAGACCCAAAAGAAGATCCTATGCCTAAACACACCCCATCTAACATTCCTCAAGAGAGTGCTCAATCTCAATCATATTTTATTGAAGTGATTTTCAAATGGAAGGAATAAAACTGATCTATTTTATCTCAAGGTCTGCCTTCCCTTCCTCAAGAGCTCCCAAAATAATCCCTTACAATTCATTCTCAATCTGAATTTGAGTTCTATGTTCTACCTCCACCAACTAGTTCATCTTATCCTCACCCCATCACACTTTTCCTTGATGTACCTATAGTATAGGAACCTAAAGAGTATAATTTGGTTGAGAATAATTTATAGCTCTTTCTTAACGAAAATATAGCTCCTTGGTAGCCTTATTGGGCTAAGTCACATGATTTCAAGATGCCTAGTCTTGGCATCACCAAGAAGGAGAAGGAGATTGAAGATATTTCAACCCTTGAGAACCAAATTCATATTATGTTGAAAATTATTATTAGGTTGATATGGAAGAATGTCTTCCTTTTGCCAAAGAAGAGGAAATCATCATTGGTTCTTCCATAACTGTGTAATATATCATGGATGGGCATGAACAATTTCCTAATCAGCCTTGGGATTACTTGTTTTCAATCATTATATTAGGTTATAATCCTCCTCAAGGAGTATATGATCTAATAAAAATGGATAAGGCAGCCTTGGCACTCAAGTGAGTATACAAAAAAAAGTAACTTTTCAATTTGTCCTTTCAAGAAGCATATGCATCCAATGATGACATGTTTAAAATCATCAAGATGGTTTATCATATTCTCAACAAATTGGGAGAAACACATCATATCTTAAAATATGGGACAAACTTCTATTAGCCTCAATCTTCTAAGGAACAAGAAACTACTCCTCTTGAAGCCATGTCTACCGAGAAGATATAAGTTGATCATGAGATGAAGAGTGGGAAGTAGTATAAGGTATGTTTACAAGTTCAAGATGAATATATCTACATTGGAGAAATATTTAAGGATATTCTAAATGATATCAAATAAATTGAAGTGCAAAGTAATAGGTCTGATCTATAAAGCATCCAATCCAAAGAGAAATGTGCTTGGCACTATGATTCATCTCATGAAGGAGACTCAAGAAAATTTCCTTTTGATCCTAGAAAGGAGGTATGCTTAGTTATTATTTGCACATAGTTGTTTGTTTTCTAATTTTCCTAAGTGCTTTTATCATATGTGTGTCTTGTTAGTTTGTTTGCTTTACTTTATTTGTGTCTTTTGTTTTGTGTGGTTGAGGTAATTAGTCGTCCTGTCTTGGTCAAATCCTTGTTGTTAAGTGTTAGGTCTTCTTATTTGTCCCAAACTTTATATGACCCCATATCCCTTATACTAATAAATCTACTGGTCTAGTTAGTATAGTAAGCATACTACCCCTATGAGTCACTAATTTGTTGACCAAATTTGACCTTGTAGGTCAAATTGGGGCCCTTATAGGTAAAAACTTGACTTTTAGGTGTTTAATATTATATCATAGGGTGTATTATATGTTTTTTCATTTCATTTAATGATATTTTAGCCTTAAATGATATATTATATTGTTTATTATATGATTTATGAGGGTAAATGATATATCAAAGTACATCTTCCATTATTCATCATCAGGGGGTGCTTCTTCTTCTTTAGTAGTCATTGTGGCCTCATTTAAAAATCCAAATGTAAAAGCTTGAATATCTTGAAGAGGAGCTTCGGCAAGTTGATCTATGAGTACTTATCCCTTAATGGCCGTTTGGTTGCCATATTAAATTTAAAACTCACTCAATAGCATGATCCATTCTCCATATGACCCTATAGAGCTAATTTGGATAGTAGATACTCAAGTGGATCTACTTTGGCAATAACAATGGCCTTGTTATTTAGCATATAATGATGCAAATTTTGGGATGAAAATACCATTAATAAACATGATTTTTCAATCAACATATAGTTTTATTTATGCATGACCATTGTTCAGCTATAATAATACATGACATGATCTTTTCCCTATTTATCATGTTGTGCCAAACATGCCCCAAGGTATTATCGGTTACTAATAGGTAAAGAATTAATGGCTTATTTGGCATTGGTGGCAACAAAATAGGTGGGTTGGTAAGATATTCTTTAAGTTAATAAAAAAAATTGATAGTTTTCATTGTAAGAGAATGTAACACCCTTTTTTAGTGTGTAAATGGATAGCATTTGTTAACTAATAATGAGATGAAACATCTGATAGATTGAATTTTTCCCTATAAACCATGGATCTACTTCAAGATAAATGGCGGTGGCATTTCTATAATTATAAAAACTTTGTTGGGTCAACCTCAATGCCCCTATGAGAGAAAATGAAGCCTAATAATTTGAAATAAATTATATCAAATACACATTTTTTAAAATTAAGTCAGACATTATATTAGTGAAGTCTCATAAATATTTCTCATAATATGACTAGATGATTGACACGGATCTTTGATTTACCTAGGATGTCATCGAAATAGTCCTCAACAATGTTGTGTATCATATTATGGAAAATCACTATCATAGCTCTTTCTTAAGTGGCCCCACTATTCTTAAGTCTAAATAGCATCACCTAATAACAAATATTCCCCATGGAATGGTGAATACAATTTTGTGTTGATCTTTTAGTGTGATTATGATCTAATCATATCCTAAAAAGCCATCCATTAAAGAAATCATTTCATACATGGTCATTGAATTGACTATCATGTCAATATTAGGCAAAGGAAAGTCATATTTCAAGTAGGATTTATTAATATCTCTAAAATCAATGCATATTCTAATACCTTCAATTTATTTACTCACTGGTACAATGTTTGAAATCCACTCTGAATAGTTGATTATCCTGATACATGTCATGTCTAAGAGTTTTTTAACTCTTTCTTGACTAGCACAATAATACCAAGATAAATCTTACATAAATTTTGTTAAATAGTCTTAGCATCAAGATGTATAATGAGATGGTGTACAACCAAAGTAGGGTCCAAACTTGGCATGTCTAAATAGTCCCATACAAACATGTTAACAAATTCTCTCAAATGGGTTACAAAAATTTCATTGTCCTCCTCAGTGAGGTATGTTCCTAATTTTATCCACTTTGGGTCCTCTAGAGTCCAATGTTTACCTCTAAAATGTCCTTCACAATAATTGTAAAACCATCATCTAAAATAATTGGTAAGGGGTTAAACTGATTGGTAATGGAAAGGTCCTCCAAATAGATTAGCTTGTTTAATTCTCCTAAGTAATACAAATCAAAATATCTTAATGTTGGCATCATCCATGAAATAAATACCTTCGGGAAATATTAAACAATATTTAAAAAAGTTTACCTCTCCTCAGTACTGATCTTTGATTCATAAATAGGCTTCGGGATATAGGTCTCCTATGCTTTATAGGAAGAAGGGTGAACGTATCCATCTAATGGTGTCAGAAACTAGTTTTCACCGAGAGACTTACCTTTATCTTTACTTTTCCTTGATTAGAAAGTGCTCTAATAGGTTTTCACTTTCATACCTCAATGTTTGATTTATTTTTGTTTTTGTCTAGGGAAGTTCACCCATTCTTTGAAATAGGTAGCAAGATCTAATATAATATAAAAGTCATGCTTTTGGTCTCTAAGAGGAATGTGACTCTTCAATATCAAAAAGTCACATATGGCCTCATCATTTTAAAAATCATCTAATGGCATCATTGACTCTTATTGGTCCTAGTCTATCAATTGTGGATGGTAAAATTTTAAATACAAAGGTTGATAAATGGGATTAATGATGTAAATGGCATGGGGGTTAAACAAAATTATAACAAAAATATTATTATAGATGTTATAATAAAACCCTATATCACTAATTACATCATCATCACTATTTATTGGTGTTGAAATATGAATAAGGTATGTTAGGTCACCCCCAAGTATCTAAATCTAATACCATGGGTTCCCTTATATTTAGCCATTAAGATTAGTTCAATCATGCCTTATTGATGATCCTTAGGCCTCTACCTTGATAAGATAATTGCTCCATAATTTGGTTAGGAATGGGATACTTTATGCTTTGATAATAGTTAGTTAACTTAGTAGTGTAAATCCATGAATCATCTTCTACTAACAGGTCTTATTATAGGCCAGAGGTTGATTCAAAAATAATGGGCTTATTTAGCTAAGATTTTCCTTTGGTTTCCCACTCCATATGAGTAGTTTTGGCCTTAGGGATCCCATAAGATTTTAGATTTTTTGACAATTTGGAAATATGGAATGTATTATGGATATTATATTCTCCAAGATCTTTGTCATTTATATAGAGGTGGTTGGCAATGTCTAGTAGAGGCATGGCTGAGGTTGAGGCTAAGTTTTTTAGGTCAATGCAATTAGCTTTTGAGCCTAATTTAATGGATTTTCCTTTCTTGACTCATTCTCTATCTGATTTGGGCATAGGATTCATGCCAAATTGGTAGTTATAGCTTTTATATTCAGCCTCAATGTATTTACAATATTGATATCACCTAAGATTGTTAAGTTGTGGAGCTAAAAGCTTCACTGATGCAAACATTGGAGGAGGTTGTTGAGTGCTAAAGCAACCGACATTGGCATGATCAATCGACGTCAGTCATATCTAGTTATAAAGTTGTCGACATCAATCAAGAATCTATCAACGTCGGTCATCTCCAGATAGATAGGGACTGACATCAGTCGCCTGTGCATTCCAAAACTGTTAGTTACATGAACAGTTAGTTTGTTAAATGATCAGTTTGCATGTAAAGACTAATTCTAGTCTTGAGCTGTGTTTCTAATTATTGTAATTAGGAAGTCTAATTATTGTTTGCATGGGATCTATATGATAGACTCATGGCACTGTATTGTAATCAAGGACAAGGAAGAGATCATTTCGATTGTAAGATCTAGGTTTGCAGGTGTGTAAAACCAAGTTGATCTATAGGTGTTGCAAGATCAGGTAAAAGATCTACATGGTAAGTAAGATCAGTTGATTTGCAGGTTGTTACAAGTTCAAGGGAGATCTACTTGGAGTACTTTGAGTACTTGTGTACTAGCAGTATTGTTACTGACTGGTGGAGGGTATAACTCTATGTTTGAGTTGTGGTTGTAATTGGTTGTGTGAGAGAGAACTCTTGAGGGAGAATTACCGATACACCCAAGAGGTGTGGGAAGAGTGTGATCTCTTCATTATATTTCCTTCTAGAATGAGTTGAATATTATTGTGTATTGTCTCTCAAATTCTGTGTTGTTTCTAATTTCTAGTTACTTGTTACTTCTCATTAAATTATGTGTTTAGTTGCTTATACAAGGTAATCAATTGTGCTCTTAATCTTGATAAAGTGGTATCAGAGCTAGGGTTGCAGGTTCATAGAGCTTGGTTCAGAGCAGGTTAGTGTTTGATTATAGGTCACTCTCAGGGGTTTCTGATTGAGTGGAAGTAAAGCAATGGTAGAAGAAAGTAAGCTAAGAATGGAGAAATTCAATGGCAAGAATTATCAATTATGGAGTATGCAGATAGAGAATTATCTGTATCAGAAAGATCTGTACTTACCATTGGGTGGGGTTGCATGCAAGCCCACAGATATGAAAGATGAAGAATAGAAGGTTCTTGATCAGAAGGCTCTGGGATCTATAAGGTTGAGCCTGGCATCGTCTGTGATTTTCAACTTCTCACAAGCTAAGACAATGGTAGAGTTAATGGAAACTTTGGCAAATTTATATGAAAAACCCTCAGCTTTAAATAAGGTATTTCTTATGAAGCAATTATTTAATTTGCAAATGTTAGATGGTGGATCGGTACACAGTCATCTTAGTGATTTCCATGGATTAGTAAATTAGTTAATTTTAGTCAATATTGATTTTAATAATGAAATTAAGGCTCTCTTAATCTTATTCTCATTACCTAAAAGTTGAGATAGTTTGGTAATGGCAGTTAGTAATATTGCATCTGCTTCAAATATCTTGAAAGTTGATGATGTTGTTAGTGTAATTTTGAATGAAGAAATTCGCAAGAAAAGCACAGGTGAATCATCAGGGAATGCTTTAAGTGTTGAAAGTAGGGGAAGGTAAAGAGAGAAGATCGAGCAAGGGAAATCAAGGTCAAAGATAGGTAGGATATCCAAATCCAGGTATGGCAGAATAATCTGTTGGAATTGTGGAAAGGCAGGGCACATAAAGAAAAATTGTAGGTTGGTTGAAGATTAGCATAAAGGAAATAAAGAAGTAGATGTTGTAGATATTGTTGCACAGGATGCTCTTGTATGTTCCTTGGATAAAGTGGAATCTTAGGTTTCAGATTCTGGTGCCTCTTTCCATGCAACCCCAAATAGAGAATTTTTCCATGATTATGTCCAAGGAGACTTTGGAAAGATTTATTTAGGGGATGGTAAGCCTTGTCAAATGGTTGGCAAAGGGAAATTGTAGCTGAAATTGCAGACAGGCAACACATGGGTGTTGAAGGAGGTCATGTATGTCCCAGTCCTAAAGTGGAACTTGATTTTTGTAGCAAAGATGGGTGATGAGGGATGCACAGTAACTCTCACAGTGGACTCTTGGAAAGTTTCCAAGGGTGCACTTGTTTTAGCAAGAGGTAAGAAAGTAGGTACTCTTTATCTATCTACTTGTATTATTGATTCTCTTTCTGGTTTATCTACTTCAGATGTAGATTCGAAGATGTGGTTCTGTAGGCTTGGTCACATGAATAAGAAGGGGATGCATATTCTTGAGTCAAAGGGTAAGAGTTCAGATCTAGAAAGCATAGATTGAGATTTCTGTAAGTAATAGAAGAAAGTGAGGTTTCTTGAAACACATGCTACAAGAAAAGATCAGGTTTATGGCATAAAGAGGAATTGACAAGAACAGAAAAGCCTTGGTTTTCAAGGAGAAGATGATGGATAGAGATCAGCTCAAGGGGCTAAATAATTCTAAGTAAGGCAGTTTGGACAAGGTTATGATCCAAAGTAAGCTCATAGGTAAAAATTCATCACTCACAGGAAAACAGAGTTCTGACATTGGTCAGGTGGAACTGACATTGATCAAGCAGGTACCGACATCGATCATGTGCAAACTAGAGTCAGTGGTGTCAGGCAAGTGGAGACTAATGTCAATTAGGGAATCGATGTTGGCAACTAGGTGGACACCGATGTCGGTTAGGGAACTGGCGTTGGTGATCAGGTGGGATCGACATCGATCAGGTGCAGACTAGGGTCGACCAAAAAATGGATTTTAGACAGACAACAAGCTGTCAAGGAGTCTCAAATGCCCATGAGGAAGACTAAAAAGGTAATTAAGCCTCAAATTTGTTATTCCCCTTCTTTAGACTACTTGTTGCTCACTGATGGTCAAGAACTAGGAAGTTTTAAAGAAGCAGAGCAGGTAAAATCTAGGAAACAGTAGGAGCATGGCATGAATGAGGAAGTTGATTCCTTGGATGAGAACCAAATGGGATATTTAGTAGAGTTTCCATCCAAAAATAAAGCACTGAAAGATGAATGGAATCCTAGGTTAAAGAAGAGAGAGAATGGACAAGTGAGACGGAAGGCCAGGGTATACGGTCTTGAGCAGGCTGCTGGACAATGGAGGTTTGATAGGTGTATGACAAAACATGGCTTTAGTTAATGTCAATGTAACCATTGTGTTTCCTTTACCAAGTTAGATAATATTAGCTACATTATCCTATTACTGTATGTTGTGTGTATGCTTGTTGTAGGGTCACACATGCAGGGAGTTGTTGAGCTAAAGGTAAAGTTAGTTCAGAGGTGTGTCATGAAGAATTTGGAAGCAGCAAAATTCTTTGGCATGAGTATTCTTAGAGATAGGGAAGATCACAGGTTGATGTTGTCTCAGGATGATTGTGTGAATAAGGTAGTGACAAGGTTCAATATGCAAGTTGCAGAACCAGTTAGCACACCTATGGATGGACAGTTCATAGAACAGTGTCCCAATTCACATGATGAGGTTACGTACATGTGTAATAGACCTGATATTGCCCAAGTAGTGGGTGTTGTCAGTAATTTCATGGCCAATTTGGGAAAGAAGCACTAAAAAGTAGTTCAGTGGATTCTCAGGTATCTGAGAGGGACCAGTGGCAGGTTAACATGCGATGCAGGGTCAAGCACTTCTCTACATGGGTATGTAGATTCGGATGTGGCAGGGGACTTGGATGATAGGTGTAGCACCATAGAATGTGTGGTGGTTGGTCTTCAAGATTGAACTTGAAGAGGGATACAAGCCAGGAAACAAAATTAGATGATGTACAAGTATAGGTACAGATGCAACTATTTATCTCCAAGTGGGAGATTGTTAAGTTGTGGAGCTAAAAGCTTCACTAATGCAAACATTGGAGGAGATTGTTGAGTGCTAAAGCAACTGACATCAATGTGATCAACTGACATTGGTCATATCTAGTTACAAAGTTGCTGACATCGGTCAGGAATCGGCCAACATCGGTCATCTCCAGACAGACAGGGACCGACATTAGTCGCCTGTGCATTCCAGAACTATTAGTTACATGAACAGTTAGTTTGTTGAATGGTTAGTTTGCATGTAAAGACTAATTTTAGTCTTGATCTATGTTTCTAATTATTGTAATTAGGAAGTCTAATTATTGTTTTCATGGGATCTATATAATAAACTCAAGGAGCTGTATTGTAATCAAGGACAAGGAAGAGATCCTTTCGATTGTAAGATCTAGATTTGTAGGTGTGCAAAACCAGATTGATCTGCAGGTGTTGCAAGATCAAGTAGAAAATCTACATGGTAAGTAAGATCAATTGATTTGCAGGTTGTTACAAGTTCAAGGGAGATCTACTTGGAGTACTTTGAGTACTTGTGTATTGGCAGTATTGTTACTGACTGGTGGAGGGTACAACTCTGTGTTTGAGTTATGGTTGTAATTGGTTGTGTGAGAGAGAAATCTTGAGGGAGAATTACTAGTACACCCAAGAGGTGTGGGAAGAGTGTGATCTCTTTATTGTATTTCCTTCTGGAATGAGTTGAATACAATTGTGTATTGTCTCTCAAATTTTGTGTTGTTTTTTATTTTTAGTTATTTGTTACTTCTGGTTAAATTCTGTGTTTAGTTGCTTATACAAGGTAATCAATTATGCTCATAATCCTGACAAAGATCAGCTGGTAGTCACTTCCATTCCTAAATGTGTAAATTTTATATACTGATGCAATGTATAAGGTATAGCCCTGATTTCATGGATCCAGGGGTGGCCTAATAATAGATTGTATGATAAGTATAGGTTTAACACATGGCATAGAGTGTCATGGGTAAAAGGCACAATGACCACCATTAGGCTAATGGTGCATTGATATTCCCATTCTTCATTATCATGTGATTTGATAATGATGGTATTTAGATACAAATCAATTTTTTTATATCTAAGATGTTTGACCAACTTTAAAGACACAATATTGAGGCTCAAACCACTGTCTACAAGGCTATGTTTAACTATATGGTTCATTATATTGACCTCAATATACAATGGGTTATTATGAAGATGGCATAGAGATTACATATCACTTTGGTCAAAGGTAAGATGTTGGCCAAGGGCCACGTGTCCTACCATGGCTTGGAATTTGTCTGGAGTGATATCATCTTGCATGAGGGACTGGTTTAAACACTCATTTAGGATGTCTTTATGGATGCTAGATGTATTCAAAAAATCCATGATGGATATGTGTGTAAGTGTCTTCTTCAATTATTCTGTAATACCATAGGTCTTCCCATCATTTTTGTCAATTTTTTTATTTATGTTAGGCATGGAAGGCTAAATGGGCTCACTTGTAATATTTGGTTACGATTCTTTGATAGTGACCCTAGCTCATCGATTTGTGATTCCATAATCTCAATCTAGTTCTTATATTTAGTAGTTGTCAAGGTAGGTAAAGAGGCTTGGAATGATAATTCTTAGAACATATAGATTTGGGTTATCAACATGGTCCATAGAATAATCACTAACATAAGGAGGTTAGTAAGCATTGCTCACCTGATAGGCATTATTAGATGAAGGTATATGTCTATTAGTAGTTGTCTAAGGATTAATGATAATAGTGATAACATAATTACCTAAAATGTGTCCTACAACATTGTTATAAGTATACACAACATCATGATGGTCTCCTTGGTTGGTTTGGTCATTTTTCCTTAGTTTTGACCATTCTATTATTATTATTGTGGTTAGGGTTATTATTATTGATTTTGTTATGGAGTTATCTAATGCTATTATTGCTCTTTTTGGTACTATTGATGGTTATTTTTACTTTTATTATATTTAGGAAATATATTCTGGTAGATACCTAAGTTATGATTGGTCATAGGAGCATGGGTGTCTGTTTCTAACTCTTTACTTTTTAGCATATTTTTAATCAAATCCTTGATTTGGATGCATTGTCTTATCAAATATCATCTAACATGATGGTAATCATAAAATTCATGTTCTTTGTACTAATCAAAAAAGGAATCCATTTAGGAAATGGCTTCAATATTGGGTAACTGATCATATTTATTTGAACTAATCTTTAAAACATAAATTTAATAGGCTCAATAAGGAATTCTTAATAATTTTGCAATGGGTGATCTTCTGCTCAGAGGAGGGGCTTGTAATTGGTTTTGATTTTGTGGAAATTTGTTTTATGGAGGTCTTGTTTGAATGTATAGAGGAGGTGGTTGATGGATGGGTGGAGGTAGATTAACATCCAGTATTTTCACCATTTGGACAAGGTGTGATTTAATAACCCTATTACCAACAACATTCTTATTATGGTTATAGGTTTTAAGTCTCTCATTGTTATTGGCTTGAGGTGGAATTAAAGTCAGTATTTGAAATGGGTTTTGATTAGAGTTTTAGCCTTGGTTTTATTTTTAGTTATGTTGGCCTTGATGTTGATTCTAGCTCTAATTAGAAGAGGATAGTATTAAAAATGCCCCATATTAGGGGAGAACCAAAGACTCAAACACAATATTTTTGGTCAATCACAATAGAATGATTTATTTAAAACTATTACAATAAATATACAAATGATATCCTAAAAAATAGGAGTCAACATTCATCCCTAAAAACTCTCTTATCACTTATCTCTCTAAATAATCTCTTTCAATTTTATCCCTAAATCTCTCTAACCTTTAACACTGTATCAATTGAATTATCTCGCATACAACTCATAAATGAGTTGTTTATTGCAAACAAACCTAATAATTAAATATTAATCTAATATTAATCTCACTAAATGTGAGCACTAACCTAATTATCTTTAACATTCCCCCCCCCCTTAGTGTTCATATGGGGAGAAGAATCACATGACTATATTCCCAACCCCCAATTATATCTTGTGGGCATCATGTTCAACTAAAAATGTGTCCATTATAATAAATGAACCATTTACATTGGAGTGGAAATTTATTAAAAATACCTTTTGAACATAGTATTATTTAAAAAAATGCCTCTCAAGGCTTATTTGAAGCTCACAATTTAAAAAAGACAAGACTATAGACTTAGACACACTTACTTTAAAAGACAACTAAAACATGACTCTTGACAATAACTTTGACACTTTTATTTTTTGACATAAAATAAAAATGTGAAACTACTAATTTTAATTGTCGAGAAAAATCACAATACTAGACTTATGATTAAAAAAATCAACAGGACACTTTGACCCTTATAATTCTAAAGACTCAAAAATACTAACACATTTTAAAAACATAAATTAAAAAGAGATAGACTTCAATTATAACACTTTATAAATTTTGAAAAATATTAAAATAATAATAATAACAATAAACCAAATAATACCTTGACAAATAAATCTTATACATTTGAAAATAAAACCTTTAAACTACATACCATGAATTGTTTTATTAAAATTAAAACTTGGTACTAAACACTAAAAGAAAGTCAAAACTATGAGCTAAACCTAATACCACAAAACTTTAAAAACAAAAACTAAATAAAAATCAAATACCATGAAATAAAAAAACATAAAAATGATAACATAAAACTTCATATAAAACAAAAACTCAAATAAACTAAACCTAAAGACTTAAACTTAATACCTAGAACTAAAAAGACCTAAAACCTAAAACTTTCGAACCCCATCATTATCTTCTTGGTTATTTGAAGTGTAGGTATATCTAATGCAATGGAAGAGTCTATTGTTGGAGGCATACTAGTGATTATATTCACCACAGTAGTGGAACACCATTCTAAGGAGGATCTGAGGAGAGGCAGAATGTAAAGAACACACAACTCCATAAATGTAGAGAAAATGTGGTCTTTAGATCCAAGGGCAAAGTGAGATGTTATTTTATTTTCCATATTTGATTCAAAACTTGAAGGAAGATGCTAAAAATAGTGGCCATGGGTCCAAATGTGGATAAGAGAATTCCAGAGAATTTATAAGTTTGCTAGATGAAGATAGTAGGGATGTCACACCCTAAAAACAATACTTGAATCCATTTTTTTACTGCAAACATCTCCTTGTATTTATATAATATCCTCAAACAATTTATATGTTTTCTTCCCCTTTGAAAGATATTTTCAGAACATATAACAATATCAAATTTTTCCAAAAAATAGAGAAGATATCATATTTTTGTGAGCATTTTCCAAATAATTTTTTTTTCAAAAACATATATCCTCTTTTTTATTTTTTGGATATATCAAAATTCAAACAATGGATAAAGTGGATGAGCATATAGTAGAGAGAATGGACAAGATGGAAGCTTTGAAGATAGATAGTGCTAGTGGATGGTGGAGCCAACAAATGTTCTCATGGTCTTTGCTACAATTCATTGACAGGTGAAAGTAGGGGTGGATAGACTATAATGGTTTTCATATCATAGCCATCAAGCCAATTTTATGCATAAAACAATGAATGGAAGGCACAAAGAGGTCCAAGATGGCCCTACCTTGATATCAAATTTTAAAAATAACCCATATTGAGGGAGAGCCAAAGGCTCAAACACAATATTTTTGGTCAATCACAATCAAATAATTTATTCATATAAAACTATTATAATACATAGACAAATTATCTCCTAAAAAATAGGAGTCACATTTATCTCTAAAAACTCTGTCACTTATCTCTCCAAATATCTCTCTTACAATTTTATCCCTAAATCTCTCTCAAACCTCTAACACTACATGAGTTTAATTATCTCACATACAACTTATAAATGAGTTTTTTATTACAAACAAACCTACTAATTAAATATTAATCTCATTAAATGTGAGAACTAATCTAATTATCTTTAATAGATAGCTTGGTTATATCTTTATTGACAAGGACTTTCTCAATCTGTATTCCTTTCTCTATAACCTCTTCAAATATATGAACACATTAAACTTGAGATGGTTAGATATATCATTGTGTAGGCTCCTAATAAATATCACATCCAACTATTTATCTAGTATATTATGAGTAAATTGACTCACTAGTGCCCTCCAACGTTTCAAGTATGTAGTGAGTCTTTCATCAGTCTTCTATTTAGTTTGGCCTAAATCCACAACATTAATCTCATGCTCAATAGTATATGAAAAGTGTTGTATGAACTTATCTAAAATATCATCAAAGTTAGGTACAAAATTCTTTAGTAATTTTATCCATTCCAAGGCTTGTCCAGCTAGACTCCTTAAAAAGAGTAAAAGCAAGTATATATCACTATATGCCACTAGCTAGTAAGCAACAAAGAATTATTTGAAATGTTATAAGAGATTGGTCTTTACCTTTATATTTATCAAATTTAGGTGGCTCATAACCCAACATAAATGTTATTTGAAGATACTCCATGTTGAATGGATAAGAGAATATTTCATCCAATTTGATTTTCTTTGTTTATTTTTCAATCTGTATAGTTTGAATTGTATCATTTATCTGTTATAACTCTTGGGCAAGGAAATAAAAAGGAATGGATTATTATTGTTGAGGTTTCATGGCCAAAGGTGAATTACCTTGATTAGGGTAGGTATATTGTGGAATGTTGGTTGAATTGGCTATATGACTAGGTATGTGTATCTGTGCATTAGGATTATACTGTAGATATATAATATGTTATTGTTGAAAAACATTTTGGTTAAGATTGACTTGATAACCTTGGCTATAAAAGTGTGGTTGTGATAATGGCATTTGGTTCTATGGGATGTGTTGGTATTTTTGGGTTTTAGAGGCAAATTACTACCTACTTTTCAAACTTTATTGTATATAGGGAACACGTTGTTGACTAGATCCCTATTGTTGGAGGTGTGGATAGTTGGATCCTTTTATATGTGTGATACCCTTTAGATGAAAGGTAATTTTTTCCTAGCACTTAGTACCTATTTTACATAAGAACATTATTTTTGGTTGAACACCTATTGTTAAATCAACATTTGTTATTGAATAGGCACTTGTTGTTGAATAGGCACTTATTGTTGGTTAGGTAGTTATTGGAGTTTTTGCACCTATTATTATTGATCAACTGGCACTTTCTAACTAATAGGAATACATTTTTGGTTAGGAAAAATTTATGATTGTTGAGATATATTGGTTTGTGCATGTTATGGCAAAACATTTTTTGTCGCCTATTAAGGTGTCATAGTGTTATAAACTTGTTGTTGTGGTAATTTGGTCCATTATTGGATGAGTAGTTTTGGCCTTAGGTCTCCCATAAGCTTTTGGAATTTTTTACAATTTGGCAATATGAAATGTATTATGGGTAATATATTATCCAAGACCTTTTTTAGTTATATAAAAGTGGTTGGAAATGTCTATTAGAGGTATGGTTGAGGTAGAGGCTAAGTTATATGGGCCAATGTAATTAGATTTTGGACCTGATTTAATGGATTTTCCTTTCTTGACTCTTTATCTATCTGATTTAGAAATAGGATTCATGTCAATTTGGTAGTTATATCTTTTATATTCACCCTCAAGGCATTTAAAATATTGATATGGATTAAGATCAGTCAGTATAGTCACTTCCATTCTTGAATGTGGAAATTTTATTCACTTATCAATGTAGAAGGTATAGCCTTGATTTCATGGATCCAGGGTTAGCCTAATAATAGATTGTAAGATAGTTCAGGTTATAACACATGGCATAGAGTGTCATGGGTCAAAGGCCCAATGACCACTGGTAGGCTAATGGTACATTGAGATTCCCATTCCTCATTATCATATGTTATGATAATGATGGTATCTGGTTACAAGTTGGTTACTATATATCTAAGATGTTTAACCAAATTTGAAGACACAATGTTGAGGCCTGAACTATTATCTACAAGGAAACATTTAACTCTATGGTTCATTATATCAACCTCAATGTATAATGGGTTATTATTGAAAGGGCTTAGAGATGACATATCACTTTGGTCAAAGGTAAGATATTAGCCAAGGGCCAAGTGTCCTACCATGGCTTATAATTTGCATATAATTATATCATTTGGCATGAGGGATTGGTTCAAATACTCATTCAAGATGTCTTTAAAGATGTTAAAATTATATAACAAATCCATGATGGATATATGTGCAAGTGTCTTCTTCAGTTATTTCACAATATCATAGGTCTTCCCCTTAGTTTTATCAATTGATTTATTTATGATAGGCAGTTCAAGTCCTTTGATAGTGACCTTGGATCACCGAGTTACCATTGCATAATATCAATCTAGTTCTTGGCTTTGGTAGTTAATGTGGCTTGGAATGATAATTATCAGAAAATATGGATTTGGATTGTCAACATGGTCCACAAAAAAATTGACATAAGGAGGTTGGTAAGCATTGCTAGCATGATAGGCATTTTTGGAAGGTCTAGGTTTATTGATAGTTGGCTGAGGATTAATAGTAATATTGATAATATAACTACTTAAATGTGTCCTAAAACATTATTATAGGTATACACAACTACATGATGGCCTTATTGGTTGGGTTGGTCATTTTTCCTTACTTTTTACCATTCTAATGTTTTTGTGGCTGGAATTATTGTTATTGATTTTGTAGTGGATTTATCTACCTCTATTGTTGCTCTTGTTGGTATTATTATTGGTTATTTTTATTATTATTATTAAATTAGGGAAATGGATTATGGTAGATACCCAAGTTATAGTTGGACATAGTACCATAGGTATTTATTTCTAGCTTTCCATTTTTTAGCATATTCTCAATCAAATGCCTGAGTTGGATACATTGTATTAATTAATTTCATATAACATGATGGTAATCACAAAATTCTTACTCTTTGTACCAATCACAAAAAGGAATCCATTTGGGAAATAGCTTTGGTATCATCCAACTGATCATATATGTTTGAATTAATCTTCAGAACACAAATTAAATAGGCTCACCAAGGTCATTAAATTATCTAGTAATGGGTGGTCTTCTCCTTAGAGGAGGGGCTTTCAATTAGTTTTTATTTTTTGGTGATTGGTTTTTTGTAGGTCTTGGTTGAATATATGGAGGAGGTGGTTGATGGATGGGTGGAGGTAGATGAACAACTAGCATTTGCACCATCTGAATATGGCATGATTCAGTAACCATGTTACCAACAACATTCTTATTTTGGTAATATCATTTAAGTTTATCATTATTATTATCTTGAAGTTCCATTAAAGTTGGTATTTCAAATGGGTTTTGATTATAGTTCTAGCTTTGGTTTTGGTTTTAGTTCCATTGGCATTTATGTTGATATAGTTCTTATTAGAAGAGGATAGCTTGATTATCCCTTTGTTGACAAGGGATTTCTCAATATGTATTCCTTTCTCTTAACCTCTTCAAATGTATGAACACATTTTAGCTCAAGATGATAATATATCTTGCTATGTAGACTCATAATAAATATCATGGCCAATTATTAATCTAGCATATTATAACTAAATTGGCTTGTTAGTTCTCTCCATTGTTGCAAGTATGGATCAAATCTTTCACCAATCTTCTATTTAGCTTGGCCTAAATCCATAACAGTAATCTCATGCTTGATATTTATAAAAAAAATTATACAAACTTTTTTGAAATATCATCAAAGTTAGGTAAATAATTCTTTGGTAATTTTAGCATCCATACCAAGGCTTATCCAGTTAGACTCCTTAGAAAGAGTAAAATAAACTATATGCCACTATATGACTCTAACTGGCACACAACAAAGATTTTTTTCAAATTCTCTTAAGGGTTGCCTTTGCCTTTGTATTTTTCAAATTTAGGTGGATCATAACCCAATAAAAATGGTATTTGAAGATACTACATATTGAATGGATAAGAACATATTTCATCCAATTTGAATTTATTTATTTATTTTCCAATCTGTATAACTTGAATTGTATCCTTTATCTACTAAAACTCATGGGCAAGGAATCAAAAGGAGTAGCATGTTGTTATTGAGGTTGCAAGGTCAAAGGTGGATTACCCTGACCAAGGTATGTATATTGTGTAATGTTGGTTGAATTGACTAGATGACCAGGTGTGCATATCCATGCATTGGTATTATATTTTAGATATATAATACATTGCTTTTGAAACACATTCTGGTTAATATTAGCATCATAAACTTGGCCATAAAATTATGGTTATGGTAATGGAATTTATCTCTATGGGATGTGTTGGTATTTTTAGGTTTGAGAGGGAACTTATTGCCTACTTGTTGAACCTTGTTGTATATAGGAAACACATTGTTGATTAGATCCCTATTTTTGGAGGTGTTGAAATTTGGATCCTTATTATACGTGTGATACCCATTGGATGAAAGGTAATTCTTGCCTAGTACTTGGTACCTACTATACATAATAACCTTGTTGTTGGCTAAACACCTATTATTGGATTAAAACTTGTTTAATAGGCACTTATTATTGGTTAGGTAATTGTTATAGGTTTTGTATCTATTATTGTTGACCAATTGGCACTTTATAACCAATAAGAATACATTGTTGGTTAGGAAATATTTGTGATTATTGAGGCATATTAGTTTGTACATGTTGTGGTAGAATATTTGTTGTCACCTATTGAGGTGTCATATTGCACTGCACATATTACAATGGCACTTTAGTTTTTTTTTGGTTTGTCTCCCCTTGTTTCTCACTTGAAGAAGTATTTGGTTGAGCAGTGGAGGTTTCTTGTTGATTTTGGGAAATAGGTGTACTTATCCCCTATTATTGTAATCCACTCATGGCATTATTTGGAGGAATCTAATGTGTATTGCTCGATGGTAACTTAGACCCATTTTGGTTTAAATTAAAATACACTTGTGTATTATCCATAACATTTTGAGTGAGGTCTTCCATTTAAGAGGAAGTCTCTTCCATCGAAATAGGAACATTATACATGTCACCAACTAATGTGCTTTGGCTCAATGAGTCTATGTTTTGGATTTCATAGCCTAAAACATCCATTTATTTCCCTATTGATGGAACTATCTCAATAAGTGGCATTTTAGAAATAGTCCTTGTGTTAAGATTGTGGGCTATGTTGAGATAGTTTTGGTACACTTATTTTACCTATTTTGTTTATTCATCCATAGGGCATTTCAATTTTTCAAGAATATTTTGGTTATGTTATGGAATTTGGACTAAAGTTTGACTATAATTAGTTGATGCATGTTTGAGTGGTTGAATTTGATGTGCATTACTAGGATTTCTAATCAAACTAATCATAATTTTGTGTGGAAAGTTTGGTAGAAACTTGGCTCCTACTTCAATAGTTCTAATGATAAATTCATCTTTATTCTCTAAAAAATGACATTCAAGCAAGTATGGATCATAGTTGTCTACATCATCATCATAACATAGTAGTGTTCTTGTTGTTGGATTTGTTTAATGTTAGGCATCATTTAAACAAGGTATTACGTCATTTTCTCTAGTTCTTGGCCTAGATAAGGAGGTACAGTCACCAAATATCATGTTAATGGGTCATGCCTTTTGTTTGATGTATGGAATATTATAAGATGTAATCCATCTCATAATTTAAATCATCATATGACTCTTAAATAAAAGGGTCACTAGTGACAAAGTTCTCATAGTTTGGATTATGCATAGTCCTATCATGTGTGTAATGAGGCATGTTTAGATCTTTAGCTAGGTCTCATGAAAAATAAAGGGTCCAAAGGTAAAAAATAAATGAGGTCTAAAAATAAAGAACCTTTAACTCTGTCAAAGAGGCACAAAGGGTAAAACAACTAAACTAGGCAAAGCCAAAACAAAACAAACTCGAAATTGGTCTAACAAATGATATTGATTTGCCCAAAGGCAAAAACTTTAATTGTAAAAGTAACACAAAACCTCAAAACTCATCTATGATGAAGACACTGAGTTTTCCAAAGGCAGTTATAATTAGTGACAAAAGTATCTATACAAAATAGAATAATTTAAAAACTAAGATCAAAAGATAGAAGTGATTTACTCAAAGGCAGTTATAATCTTAGCATGAAAAAAAAGCCAAACTTGAAAGCAAAGAACTCAAACAAGGACTAAAAAAGAAACTAAACTAAGGTAATTAAATTGGGTGACACTTGGTAATTGGCTCACTAATACTCTATATTTGATTCACAAGAGAGTTTTGGAATAGGGAACTAGGACACTCAAAATTTGGCATAACAAACTTCAAACAAGGCACATGGTAACAACTTGGTTTAAAGGACTCTCAAATAAGATATAAGACAAAAAATAATTATAGGTCTAATCAAGGTATTTTTTATATCAAATAGTAAATCAACCCAAGTAATACAATCCAAACACAAAAGGTAGACTACCTAAACCTAAATTAGATGAGGTTTTGGCATAAATCTGATTAGTTTAGAATTTGCACTTCAAAATGTTGAGTTTTGAATTTAATGCAAAAAGACTCAAATGTTCTAAGGCAAAATAGATAGCATAACCATGCATTTGAAATAAGAGAGATAAAATAATGGTTTCGAACTTAGTTTCAAAAGATGACAAAAGATCTGAAATGATTTAGGTAATGTAATAATGTTCCTTCAAATAAATGTCTTGAGAATGATTATGGACTTAAAAATACAAGGCAAATGTTTGATCTGAAATGCATAACATAATGATGACCCATTTAAACAATGTGACACACATATGGTTTTGTAATAAAACTCTAAGTCATAAAGTGTGACACAAAACAAACATAGTAACACCTCTTAGGCTAAAGTGGTGTGAAAATAATGTGACATTTTGGAATTATTTTGACATGATAATACAAATAAATAGATTTACTCGAAAAACAAACATGTAAATCAAAAATTTTAAAGTTTCACTAATGGCTCATCCTATATCTAAAATTGGCATGGGTGTGCATAGCTTCTACCATAATTTCTTACAAAATATCAATCTTTGTGAGGAATTAAGTGTTAATCTAAAAATTAAAGTACAAAGGTGTAGGTTGAGTTTTTATGGCCCCTCTATCTCTCAAGCATTGGTATGTGGCACGAACTTAGAGTGAGGATCACTCAGCATTTGGCAAGAAATTATATGGCAAGCAGGGTTGACTAAAAATTTATAAATTTTGCATACATCAAATGGTCTTAAGTATAGCTAACACAAGGGCACAATCACATCAGTTGAGTTCAAACTTACTAACTTACTATGCAAGGTTCTATTCTTTTACATAGAGACTCCAACCATGTATTTCTTAGTAGAGTTTCATATTTATCAAGACCTAACCTAGGTTTTCATTAGGATCAAAAAGGCTAGCCACTTGACCCCCTAGCAATCCCAGTATCATGTGCCCAATTTATATACCCCACCATGGAATGGATTTGGTATGATGTTGGGAGATGAAACCCCAGGTCAACACACCCATAGAGAACTTGTGAGGGAGAAATGATCTCTTGCACACAAGCCAAATGTAAAAAAATAAAATAAAAATACTTTAGAGGTTGTTTTTGGGTCTCCAAAGTCATTCAGAGCTTGGAGAGATCATACACAACATTATTTATGACAAGACCAAACAAATAAGACAATAAACTAAGCATTTTTGGTTACCCAAGTTTCATAAAGAGGATAGGGGGAGATCATATACACAATAGTTTCTAATTTGCCACAAATAAATAAATTATGAACTTTGAAATTTAGCTAGTAATTATTGACCATTATTACCATAGGCCAAAATGGGTCAATGCCCTATAGTCAGAATCTAGTATAGTTACTTTTTATAATGTCATAGGGTATGTTGTAGCTCATTTGATGTCATTTCATATGCCATTATAGCTTTGGTCATAGTCTAGCTTAGTCCTTATGTCATTTGGTGTCTTAGGGGTCATTTTAGAGTCATATATGCAAGTGGTAGGTTTTCATGGCATCCGAACAGTTCCAAGAACAAGTCCAAAAAATCCTAGCTTACACTTTGGAAATATTTCAACTTTCAGCTAAGTTCTATAATTATTCTTGGATATTTAGGTTTTGTGTCTTTACAAAAATCCCAAAGGAAAT
This sequence comes from Torreya grandis, assembly GCA_037957365.1. Classification (NCBI taxonomy): domain Eukaryota; kingdom Viridiplantae; phylum Streptophyta; class Pinopsida; order Cupressales; family Taxaceae; genus Torreya; species Torreya grandis. The sequence goes on along the minus strand of JARHVA010004331.1, from coordinate 1,365,114 downwards.
GTCTCTAAAAATTTTTTGAAGACTAATTATTTAGGGAAAGTTTTTAGGCAAAGTGTTAAAGGCATATTTTCTTCAGATAAAATGTCTACATAAAAGCTTCGACAAATATTACAAGGCAAATTTCTTTCAGAGAAAGTGGCTAAGCGAAATTCCTGAAGTCATGTTTCTTTCAAACATTTTGTCTGAGACAACATTTATGAAGATAGAACTCTTTCAGACATTTTGTCCACTGAAAAAGATAAGTTCAAATTGTTTTAGATATTTTGTCTAGAACAAAAAGCTTGTAGAAAAATTCTTTCTAAATTTTTTTCCATAGCATAATTCCTAAAGGTAGAATTCTTTTGAACAAAATTCCCAAAATAAAAGGCTCGAGGAAAGTAACTCAATGCAAAGGGTTCTTAATAGGCAAATTATTTCATGGAAATTATTCTACAATAATTTCCCTAATGACATAATTAAATCAGACAAATTATTTTGGCAAATTTGATCCAGTAGGGTTGTGATAGGTGTGAAAATGTCAAAATAAAGCTCAACAGTCATCTATTAGGGACCAAAGATTGACATTCATGCAAATATCTTTGACATTTTATGGACATCAATTGATAGGTACGTAGACATCAAATTTAAGTCATAGTAAATGACTATTGGTTTTCAAATATCTCAATGATGGTCATGTGGATTTCAAATACATTCATGTAGACATCAAGTTTAAGCCCCATGGAATAGTTATTTGGATTCAAAAATTAAGATCAGTGATCAATGTTAAATCATATAGAAGATCTAATGATGATCATAGACTAATAGGTTAATAGGCCCAAGTAGATTAATAGCTCACATTCAATCATAGATTTAAAACCAATGGCATGCAAACAAGTCAAAGAGTTAGTGGATCTTTAGAATGGATGCGTGATGATAAGTGGCATGAGCATGTTCAAGCTAGTAGAAGATTGATGAACCATGTCTTATCATGCAAACCAAGATCAACGGAGTGAGATGAGTTAAAAGGTCAATGATCTAAGTAAGTTTTCAATGGCCAATCAAATGAAGGAGAGCCCAAGTGACTTAGACAAAGGTCAATAAAGAAATTTTTGATGGGGTAAGGCAAATAAAAATCATGGATCTGAGTTCAAGCATGGCCCAATTTGAGCCAGAGCCAACATTTTAAAGGATGCCACCAAAGTAGACACATGAAATTCAATGACTTTGTCACCAGAGCCAATTACATGAAAGGGATTCTCCTCTCCAATCTTTCATGCTTTGATGAACCAATAAAGAGTAGTTAGCAACAAGATAAAATCCTAATAGATTGATCTAATGGTTGTAACTACATTGATGCTAGAACCTATCTCAAAATAATTTTATCCCACCATTACAACTATCAAAGAGCATCAACAATGGAATAATGTAACTATGATGTAATTGTGCAACAGATTAAAGTGACCTAGATCAATCAAGAAGCTTAAACGAGCATAATTGCAGATGTAGTTTTAACTATAATGAAAATAAATTCAAACTCATTTGATTCCCTTTTAGACTTATCTTTTCCCACTTCTCTCCCAAATGATATAAATAGTTGCCATTTTGGCCTTCTTAAGAGGCCACTCCATTTATGGTGAATCCCTATTGGAATGATGTCATAATTTACCTTTGAAAATTAATGCAAATCAGATTTTAAGTTTTTGAACAATTGTCTAAGTGTGAAAGTGATGTATGGTGATGCAAAGTGATAATTATATATCCTTTCTTCCCTTATCCTTCCATGTTTGTGTAATATCTCATGTTCTAATAGGTTATATGAAGTGTTGTCAAGTGTACAAGCCTATATTTTAATTGTACAATGAGTCTTAGTGTTTACAACTAGCCTATGGTTCACTTACCTTAGATAGCTCTCATGCATCTCACCTCCATATTAAAATACTCATGTTAGAATCCATAAGACTTAGAAGTTAGTTTGTGTACCTGTATGAAGGCCATATGGAAGACATATCAATATATCACCCCTTTATATTAGGTTTGTTTCATGAAACTTCTAACTCTTTTCCCCATAAGCAATTAGTTAAGTAAGTGTGAGAATTTAAAGATACATTCAGGGAGCTAGCCCTTAAATCTAGAGGCTCACTTCCATTATAGGTACACCCACATACTTAGAAGTGTTCCCATATTGCCCAAATCTGGAAGAGGATTAAACACCCTATTCTAGGGTGCAATATTTGGTGACAATAGTTCTAGCACATCCTATGGGACCCATTATCTTCAAGACAACTTGTAAAGGTGAATGTTGGCCTTAATAACATTAGCTTCAAATTGGTGTGTTACTCATCATTTGGTGACTCCTTCAAGGTAAATCTAGTTTAAGGCCATTGTTTTGTTATAAATGTGCCCTCATAATTCATGGTTCTCACTAGGTCATCCTCTACTAAAATATTTAATCCCATCAACTCGCCCATTCATCTTAAAATTCCTCTTAAAGCTCAGTATCTATAGCCTAATTTGTCCTTTGAATAAAAAGTAGATTTTTATAGAGAAGAAGAGGTCGAAGAGGTTGAATAAATTGAAGATCTTGAAGAAGAAGACATGGCTAGACCTCATGCTTTCCTTAGATTCAATATTGATAATCCAATTCAACTTCATGTATATGATGTCATTCCTCCTAACACGATGAATGGTGTGCCCACATTCAGTGGTGAGAGTCATATCACACCTAGTGAGCACATTAGAGATGTTTCTAACTTTTATAGTTTCCACAATATTGTTTAATAGAACATTTCCATTAGAATCCTTGCCATGTACCTTAAAGGAAAGGATCTTGATTGGTATAGGACTCTATAAGGTGGATGCATCACAACATGGGATGATTTTAGAGTGTTGTTGACTTTTATATTTGGGAATGAAAGTGACCATGCCTCTCTCGTACATCAACTTGATGTGATAAAAAAGGGACCCAAAGAAATAATGCATGACTTCAACGAAATGTTTTAGAAGACTTGTCATAGATTTCCTCCTCCCATGAGACCACCTATTGGCTTTGTGTTCCTTACTTGAAATCCAATGGGACTAAAATTACTATCATGTTTCAATCTATGGGAGATTCCACTCTTCTCAAAGTGTATGATCTTGTTATCAAAGATGAGAATAGTCTCATCCAAGCTAGAAGATTGCCTCTTAAGGTGTATATTCCTCCATTATATCATGCTTCTACTAATACTCGAAATGCAACCCTAGTTCCTAATGCTAATACCAAAAATAAGGTTGTTCCTAGGTAAGCAAAAAATAATGTTGATTAGAAATCAAAGTTCTTAGCCTCAAAGGCTCAAAATATGCAAGCTAATATGCAACAAGGTTCCTATCATAATCCTTACCCCTATCAACAATAGTATGGTCAACAATATGGAAGAGGAAGAGGCCAATGGTAGCTTAATCCTAATAGGCTTGATAATGCATACAATCCTATCTCTACCACCAATGCAAGAGATATGGTACTAGTTCATAATAATTTGGTGTAGGGAGAATATTAGAAGCAAGACCAATTTCTGGATGCCAATGAGAATAAAGAGTAAGCATTGATGGATCAAGGAGTATTTATTCCTCTCCTATCAAATGAGGATGAGGTAATGATGTAAATTAATGAGAATTGGCAACCTCAAGGAGAGATATACACCAATTTTTTGGTTGAGGACACTTTTATACTAAATCAAGGAGCCTGTATCATGGACAATACAAGGGCCAAGAGTAAGGATCTAGGAGGTGGTATTAGCATGCCCATAGGCTCATCCAATCCTCCTATAATGAAATAATATGTAGTTGTAAGTGTGACAATTCCAAAAACTTATACATCTCTATTAGGTCAAAATATGGTAAGCTCTGCTCATATTCCTCAAGTTCCAAGTAATTATCTACCTACAAGAGACAAATGAAAATTAGGTATGGCTTATTTAAAAAATTTATATTCTCTAAAGAACACCAAAACATCCATTTTTCTTTAGGATGTTCTTCATATGCCTGGTCAAAAATAAATATATAAGTAGTTATCTGCTATCCCTGCTAGTGTCTCAACCTCAAATCAAAGTCATGGCCATGTTAATATTTAAAATTATCTAAGTACCATTGTTTTACCATCCACTAGGGCTGATAAACCTCCGCCATTTTACCTCACCCTCATCATAGGTGACAAGTTAGTACATAATTGCATAGTCGATAGTGGAGCTTCTACTTTTATCATGCCCAAAGTTGTAGCTAACAATAGACCTAAAATATGAGCCACATAGCAAAGAGGTCACTAAATTATATGGTGCACCTACCAATATATTATAACTAATAAAATACTTTTAAGGTTTTCTTATACAAGTGTCCTAGTTTTCCTATCTTGCAAGACATAATTATGGTTGATCTCCCTGCCCACTTTGCAATCTGCCAATCAAGGGACTTCATAGTCAAGATAGGTGGCTATCTCTCAATTGATTGGTCTTTCTTGGCATTTATAAAAAGGTATGAGGCCAATGTGAAAATTAGGACACAACCCCATGCGAGGTTTCATATAGAACCTTACATTGAAACAAGTTCTAATTTGAATTATGTTGTTTACGAAGAAAAGGATTATATTGTAGATGATGGCACTTCCTCCAAGCTTGAAGGCATTGTAGATTTATTTCCTTATGAATATGGTACTAATAATTATGATCATTATCCATATGCTTTTGTGGAGAAAACCTATTTAGGAGTGTATTATATACATAAATAAGGAGTACCAACACTTCTACTTGTCAAGGAAGAGGGTGAAGATGATGAGCTATGGAAGATGTTTTTTGATGGTTAAAGAAATAAAGTTGGTGTATGGGCTGGTGTTATGTTGGTATCCTCATCTAAATATCAGTATTATTCTTCATACAAATTTTATTTTAGTTTTATTTATAATATGGCTGAGTATGAAGGTTTAATGCATGGCCTTCAATGCACAAGGAGAAAAGGAATCAAGAACTTGCAAGTATATGGAGGTAGTGAATTAGTTTTGCATCAAGTGAGGAATGTTTTTTCTGAAAATAATCCTTTTCTTAATTAATATAATCATATTTTATGTAATTCTATTTAATACTTTAATGTGTTCAATATACAATCAGTCCCAAGGGAGTAGAATAGTCATGATGATAGACTAGTTGACATAAGAGCTCAATTTGATACTCCAACTACCATAAAAGAGGAAAGAAAATAGTCTCATATTAAGGTCATTATCATAACTTCTATACCTGATAATGAAGTGCCTTGACAAGTGTTTCACAGTGACAAACACATTGCATTCTTCTTGGAAAATGAGGCTGAGTTTTCTTCAAGGAATCAAAGGAGGCTCCAAAAATAATTGGGTGAGCAAATTGTGCAGCTAAGAACCAATAATATACCTAAGGGTTTGGTTACCTTATAAATTATGTCTAAAAAAGAGGATAAATATGAGAGAATCTTGATCTTCAAGGACAAACTCCTAAAACTAGGCAAGGTATGTTCTACATTAAAGAAGCAAGCATTCATTTAGTTGTGTGGAGAATTTCATGAAATCTTTGTTTGAGAATATAAGGACCTCAAATTATTTGATCCTAGCCTAACACACCATACCATTGAGTTATAAACTCAAGTTATATCGGTTAGATAAAATCAAATACCCATCCAAGGTTGAGCAACTCATGAGGTTAGAGCTTACCAAACTCCTTGAATCTGAGATAATCTTTCTCATCTAGAATTCAACATGGGTATCCAACCTTGTGCCTATTATAAATAAGAATGGGGAGATAAGACTTTTTGTGGACTTTATAGAGATTAATAGAGTGTCACTAAAATATCACTATCATCTTCCCTTAATGGAGCAAATTTTGTAAATGGTCTCAAGTTCTCAACATTTCTTTCTTTTAGATGGATATTCAGGCTATAATCAGATTTTAATCAGTGAGGATGATCATTTTAAGATAGCCTTCACTACTAAATGGAGGAATTTTGATTTTAGGAAGATGCCTTTTGGTTTGTCTAATGTCGGTGCCACATTTAAAAGAGCAATGGACATGGCTTTCAAAGGTTTGATCAATGAGATGTTATTGGTTTATCTAGATGATATAATAGTGTTTTCTAAAGATGTTAATGAACACACGAAACACTTGAGATAAGTGTTTGAAATATGTAGGCAGTATGGGGTATCTCTTAATCCAAAAAAGTGCATCTTTGTTGTTCATTAAGGTAAGCTCTTAAGACATGTTATTTCCAAGGATGGTTTGACTATTGATCCTAATAGGATAGAATTTATTCTACACCTATCATTTCCCTTGCATAAGAAAGGCCTTCAAATTTTCTTAAGCAAGATAAAAATTTTAAGGAGTTTCATACCTAGTTTTGCATCTTTGGTGAAACCTATCATAGCTATGTTTATCAAGAACCAAGTCTTTTCTTGTATCATAGAGGGTAAGAGAAATTTTGAAGCCATAAAGAAAGCAATTATAGAATATCCTACTCTTATGAATCATAATCTTACTAAAGAATTAGATTCATTTTCCAACCTTGATACTATAGCAGCCATGTTGATCCAAAAGAATGATGAGGGTGTGGAGTATCCAATTTTATTTTTTAGCCAAGGTTTATAAGATTACGAAGTCAAGTACAACTTTGTAGATAAACAATTCCTTGTTGTTGTGAGAGAAATAAAGAAATTCAGACATATAATTGCAAATAATAAGATTCATGTTATGGTCTTTCATCCTAGTGCCAAAGAGTTTCTTTTGAGAAAATATCTTAGTGAAAAGAGGGTAGGGGTGGATCACTAAGGTAATGGAATATGATGTTTATATCAAAGTGACAAAATTGATAAGGGGTAAAGGCCTTTGTGAACATCTAGATTTAGATATTTATGAGTCAAAGGAAGAGGCTCTGGTTAATCATGATTTTTCCCAATCAGCTAGTTCATTACCTCCACAAAGTTGGAAATAGGATGTGATCATATTTATTTAAAATGGTGAGTATCCTAATAATATGAGTAGATCACAAAGGAGATATTTTAGATTATAATCTATTCACGTTTATCTTATGTATGGTGTGATTTTTAGGAGGGACATCAATGGTGTGCTATTGAAATGCATTGATAATGATTAGTTTGAAGTGTTGCTTAATAAATTTCATGATGGGACAGTAGGAGGTCATTTATATCAAAGAACCACAGCTGCCAAGATCATGAGGGTAGGTTATTATTGGCCTAGACTCTTCAAAGACTGCCATGCTTAGGTGAGAAGGTGTGGACAATGTGTTTTTTTATATGAAAATAGAATCTTGTAGCTCTTCCTCTGAATCCTATCCAAGTTGATCAACCTTTCATGCACTGGGGTCTTGATTTCATTGCCATGATAAATCCCCCATCAAGTACTGGTCATAAATGGATACTCATAGCAACTGACTATTTTACAAGATGGGTTGAGGAAGTAACATTGAAGGAAGCTAATGAGAATTATATATTGAAGTTCTATGAGAGCATCATAACAAGGTTTGGCACTTCTACTATTATTTTAGATAATACTCTTGCTTTTATGGATGTTAAGATAGTGGATTGGGAAAATAGTGATGGTATATTCTTGAGCACTTCATCTAACTATTACCCTCAAGGTAATGGGTTGGTTGAATCCACAAACAAGAATATGATCAGAACCATCAAGAGGACCTTGGAGCATAACCAAATATCTTGGTAAACCAAATTGAAGATAGCCTTATGGGTTGATAGGATAACTCCCAAGAGGTCAACAGGGAATTATCCTTTTTTATTTGTCTATGGAAAGGAAGCTAGGTTATTTATCTCTCAAGAGATACCTACCTTAGAGTTAGTACATCAAATAGAGTCTCTTGAGAATACCGCAATGGAAGTGAGATTGATAGAATTAATGTAATTTCAAGAGACTAGAGATAAATCTCATCAAGCTATGGAGCATCACCAAGCACTAATGAAGAGGTAGTTTGACAAGAAGGCAACTCCAAGATCATTTCAAGAAGGTGACATAGTATTGAAATGGGATGAACATAGACCAAAGCCAGGGAGACATACCAAATTTGATACCCTATAGAGTGGACCATATTTCATCATCAAGTGTAAGCAAATTAACTCTTTCCAGTTAGCAAGGATGAATGGAGAAGATTTGCCTATCCCTATGAATGGGATACATTGGAAACCCTGCTATTTAGAACTAAAGGTTAGTTTTATAAATATTAGATTAGGTGTGAGTTTTCATTCTTTTTATTTTGTGTTAAATAAGTGATTTTGAAAAAAATGTGTGTTTCTATTTTGTGTCTTTTTCTTGTTGTTTTCTATCATTTTTATGTGTTTTCAAGACAATGTGTATGTCAAACTTACTAAACATGTGAATCCATATCCTAATAGAAATTATTAGGCAACCGGTCATGGTATATCAAGCATGCTACCCTTAGGAAATCACCAATAATGTTTACTATTTTTACCCCAAGCCAAAATGGGTCAACCCCCTATAGTCAAAATCTATATAAGGGCTTTTTATAATGTCATAGGGTATAGTGTATTTCATTTGATGTCATTTCATATGACATTCTTGATTTGGTCATAGTCTAGCTTAGTCCTTGTGTAATTTAGTGTCTTAAGGGTCATTTTAGAGTCATATATGCAAGTGGTAGTTTCTCATGGCATCCAATCCATTGTAAGAATAAGTACAAAAAATCTTAGCTTACACATAGAAAATATTTCAACTTTAGGCTAAGTGCAATAATTGTTCTCAGGTGTTTAGGTTTTGTGTCTTTTCAAAAATCTCGAAGGAAATGTCTTTGAAAAAAAATTGAAAACTAATTGTTCGGGGAAAGTGTTTAGGCAAAGTGTTAAAGGCATATTTCCTTTGGGCAAAATGTCTGCACAAAATTTCTAACAAAAAGTATAAGGCAAATTTATTTTGGGAAAAGTGACTAATCAAAATTCTCAAAGTCATGTTTCTTTCAGACATTTTGTCTTGGACAAAATTTCCAAAGACAGAATTCTTTCAAACATTTTATCCACTGAATAATCTAAGTACAAATTGTTTTGAACATTTTGTCTAAAAAAAAAAGCCCATAGATAAATTATTTTAGTATTTTTATCTACATCATAATTCTCGAAGGTGTAATTCTTCTAGAAAAAATTTCCAAAATAAAAGGATCAAGGAAAATAGTCCAATGCAAAGGGTTCTGAATAGGGGAATTCATTTGGATAAATTATTCCACAACAATTTCCTCGAAGACATAATTACATTAGTGTCAGGAATCTAGAACAACAAACATGCTCTGATGCCACTAGTTGGGATCTTGCTCCTCAGAAAGAGCACAGTATGATTACCAAATATAAGCAATTGAATATGAGGAAATAACTAGAAACACAAGTAACTAGAATTCACCAATAGCATAGAATATGAGAGACAATACACTATCTTGTATTAACACTAACAGAAAAGAATACAACAAAGAGCCGCCACACTCTTTCACCTTACAGAGATTCGCCACACCTCAAGTGTTCAGTAATTCTTCTCACACACACTCTCCTACACAAAAACGGTCCCAACAACCAACTCACACACAGAATTGGTGTTCACCTCACCAACCAGTCAGTAATAACCCTGTCGGTACATCAAGCACTCTATAGCACTTCAAGCTGATCTCTCATGAACCTGCAACCTGCAATTCAAAGACCAAACTTACATGTAGATCCCCAATGAGCTTGCAACAACCTGCAACTCACAGATCTTACAACTAGAAGGAACTCTTCCTTTCTATCTCATGCCCTATACAATACATGCCAATGGGTCTATAAATAGATCCCTAACTCAAACAATAACTTAGACTCTTAATTTAGACAATTGTCCTCGCAGCACAAGACTCTAACTGGTCTCAACATGCAAACTCTTTGTTCACTTAACTAACTGTCCGTGAAATGAGCAGTTCTGGAACACACAGGCGACCGATGTCGGTCCCTGCTTGTCTGGTTCTGCCGATGTCGGTCGACTTTCTACCGTCGCCGGTGGCCTTCTGCACTGGTCCCTGCCGTCGTCGGTCCTGCTGCCGATGCCGGTTCCTGTAGAACTCAGCAACCATCTGTTCCTCAATTTGCAAAGGTTGAAGCTTTTAGCTCCACAACCTAACAATCTCCCACTTAGAGATAAACAGCTGCAACCTGTACATGTACCTATACACCGTCTAGTTTGTTACCTTGGCTATGTATCCATCTTCAAAATCATCCTTGAAGACCAACCACCACAAAATCTGTGATGCAAAACCTGTCATCCAAATTACCTGCCACATCCACATCTACAACCATGTAGAAATAAACCTGAACTTGCATAGCATGTGCACCTGCTACTAGTCCCTATAAGAATCCACTGAGCTGACCTCCAATGGTTCTCTCCCGGATTGACTCCTAACTTGTGACAACTCCCACTGCTTGGGAAAACTCAGGTTTAGTACATACCATGCACTCAACCTCATTATGTGAATCAAGACACCTGTTCTATGAACTGTCTAACCATCGGTGTGCTAACCGGTTTCACACAATCATCCTGAAACAAAATCAACACATGACCTTCCATGTCTCTAGAACACACTCTTGCCAAAGAATCTTGCTGCTCCCAGATTCTCCATGACAAACACCTGAACTAGCTTTACCTTTAGTTCAGCAATACCTGTATATGTAACCCTGCAACAAGCACATCATACAGAAAATAGGATAGTGTAGCTAATACTATCCAACCTGGTAAAGAGAAACACAATGAACAAACCTCCATTGCCCTGCAGCTAATACAAGATCAAATACCCTGATCTTCCATCTCACGTTTCCACTTCTGCTCTTCTTCATCCTTAACATCCATTCGTCTCTTAGTGCTTACTTCTAGCTGGCCACACTACCCAAAACACCTGTTTGGTTCTCCTCCAAGGAATCACATCCTCATCCATGCCTAGCTCCCACTATTTCCTGGATCTACCTGTTCTGCTTCTTCAATAACTCCCTGGTCTTATGCCATAAGTGAGCAACAAGTAGTGTAAAGAAGGGAAATGACGAATTTAAGAACTTACTTACACCTTCAGTCCTCCATATGGGTGCTTGAGACTCCATGACAGCTTGTTGTCCACCCAAAATTCGTCTCAGTGACCGATGCCGGTCACATCTCAGTCTACAGCTGACCGATGTCGGTTCCCTGCGACTGCCTCTCCGCCGACGTCAGTTTCCCCTGGCCGACGCCGGTCTCTGTCTGCCCCGAGTCACCGACGTCGGGCTGCACATAGCCGACATCGGTCCCTGTCTGGACACCGACGCCAGTTTTCCTGCCAACGTCGGTCTCTGTGTTTTTCTTGTGAGACCTGACTTTTTCCCGCGAGCTCCTTTTGGATCAAACCCTTGTCTAAATCACCCTTGCTCTGCTCAGAATTCATCTGCATCTTGTGCTGAACTCTGTCCGTCACTTTCTCCTTGAAAACCAAGGCTTTCCTGTTCTTGTCACTAACATCAGATTCCTCAAGAAATCTCACCTTCTTCTTCTGCATACAGAAACCACGATCCATGCCTTCCAAATCTAAAAGCATATCATTTGACTCAAGAACCAGCATCTCCTTCTTATCTATGTGACCAAGCCTATCAAGCCACATCTCTGAATCTACAGCTGAAGTAGATAACCCAGAAGAAGAATCAGTAAAACAAGTAGATAGATAAAGCGTACCTACTTTCTTACCTCTAGCTATAACAAGTGTACCCTTGGTAACCTTCCAAGAGTCCGCTGTGAGAGTTACTGTGCAACCCTCTTCACCCAAGCTTCTAACAGAAATCAGATTTCGCTTCAGAACTGGGACGTGCATGACCTCCTTTAACACCCATGTGTTACCTGTCTGCAGTTTCAGCTTCACTTTGCCTTTGCCAACAATCTGACAAGGCTTACCATCCCCTACACAAATTTCTCCAAAATCTCCCTGGACATACTCATGAAAAAATTCCCTATGTGGGGATGCATGAAAAGAGGCACCAGAATCTAATACCCAAGATTCTGCTTTATCCAAAGAACATACCAGAGCATCCTGTGCAATGTAACCCGCAACATCTGCTTCTTCTTCATGTTCTTCATGCTGATCTGTACCCGATCTGCAATCTCTCTTTAAGTGCCCTTGCTTTCCACATTTCCAGCAGGTTATTCTGCCATACCTGGACTTGGATCTCTTGCCCGTCTTCGACCTTGATCTCCCACGCTCTATCTTCTCTCTTGGCCTTCCTCTTCCTTCAACACTCAAAGCATCTCCAGATGATTCACCTGTGCTTTTCCTGCGTATCTCTTCGTTCAAGATCACACTCACAATATCATCCACTTTTAGGACTTTTGAAGGAGACACAGTATTAGAAACTGCCATTACCAAACCTTCCCAACTTTCAGGTAATGAACACAAGATTAAGAGAGCTCTTATTTCATCATCAAATACAATATTGACTGAACTTAACTGGTTTACTAAACCATGGAAATCACTAAGATGGCTATGAACAGATCCACCTTCCAACATTTGCAAATTAAATAAACGCTTCATAAGAAATACCTTATTCGAAGCTGAGGGTTTTTCATATAAATTTGCCAAAGATTCCATCAACTCCACCGTTGTCTTACACTGTGATAAGCTAGAAATCACAGATGATGCAAGACTCAATCTAACAGATCTCAGAGCCTTCCGATCAAGAACCTCCCATTCTTCATCTTTCATATCCAAGGGTTTGCTAGCAACCCCACCCAACGGTAAGTACAAATCTTTCTGATACAGATAGTCCTCAATCTGCATCCTCCATAATTGGTAGTTCTTGCCATTGAACTTTTCCATTCGTAGTTGACTGCTTTCTGTCATTGCTCAACTCCCACTCAAACAGAAACCCTGTGAGTAACCTGTAATCAAAACACACTAACCAGATCTACACCAATCTGTTAGTATCCCAACCAAAAGCTCTGATACCAATTGATGGTATCAAGCTTAAGAACCTACAACCAAGGCTCTGATACCAGTTGTCAGGAATCTAGAACAACAAACATGCTCTGATGCCACTAGTTGGGATCTTGCTCCTCAGAAAGAGCACAGTATGATTACCAAATATAAGCAATTGAATATGCAAAAATAACCAGAAACACAAGTAACTAGAATTCACCAATAGCACAGAATATGAGAGACAATACACTATCTTGTATTAACACTAACAGAAAAGAATACAATAAAGAGCCGCCACACTCTTTCACCTTACAGAGATTCGCCACACCTCAAGTGTTCAGTAATTCTTCTCACACACACTCTCCTACACAAAAACGGTCCCAACAACCAACTCACACACAGAATTGGTGTTCACCTCACCAACCAGTCAGTAATAACCCTGCCGGTACATCAAGCACTCTATAGCACTTCAAGCTGATCTCTCATGAACCTGCAACCTGCAATTCAAAGACCAAACTTACATGTAGATCCCCAATGAGCTTGCAACAACCTGCAACTCACAGATCTTACAACTAGAAGGAACTCTTCCTTTTTATCTCATGCCCTATACAATACATGCCAATGGGTCTATAAATAGATCCCTAACTCAAACAATAACTTAGACTCTTAATTTAGACAATTGTCCTCGCAGCACAAGACTCTAACTGGTCTCAACATGCAAACTCTTTGTTCACTTAACTAACTGTCCGTGAAACGAGCAGTTTTGGAACACACAGGCGACCGACGTCGGTCCCTGCTTGTCTGGTTCTGCCGACGTCGGCCGACTTTCTACCGTCGCCGGTGGCCTTCTGCACTGGTCCCTGCCGTCGTCGGTCCTGCTGCCGACGCCGGTTCCTGTAGAACTCAGCAACCATCTGTTCCTCAATTTGCAAAGGTTGAAGCTTTTAGCTCCACAACCTAACAATTAGCCAAATTATTTTGCCAAATTTGATCCATTAGGGTGGTGACAGGTGTGCAAACATCAAAATAAATCTCAAAAATCATCCATTGGGGACCAAAGATTGACAATCACGTAAAGGTCTTTGGCATTCCCATGGATGTCAATTGATGGGTGTACAGATGCCAAATTTAAGTCATGGTAAATGATCATTATTTTTCAAATATCTCAGTGATGGTCATGTAGAAATCAAATACATTCGCATAGGTGTCAATTTTGAGCCCCATGGAATAGCTATTTGGATTCAAAAGTTAGGATCAAGGATCAATGTTCAATCATATAGAAGATCTCATGGAAAGTGGTGACTGATAGGTTAATGGGCCCAAGCAAATCAATGGCTCATATTCAATCATGGATTCAAGATCAATGGCAGATAATAAATTCAAAGAGTTAATGGATCTTAAGAATAGATGTGTGATTAACAAGTGGCATGAGCATGTTCAAGTTGGTATAATATCGATGAACCACATCTTATCATGCAAATTAGGATCAACAAAGTGAGATGAGTCAAGAATTCAATGATCTGAGTTAGTTTTTGATGGAAAATCAAATAAAGGTGAGCTCAAGTGACTTAAATGAAGGTTGACAAAGAAATTTTTGATGGGGCAAGGTAAATGAAAATCATGGATCCAGGTTTGAACATGGCCCAGTTTGAGCTAGATCCAACATTTCAAAGGATGAAATCAAATTAGATATGTGGAATTTAATGACTTCATTCCCAAAGCTAGCTACATGAAATTGACCCTCCTATCCACTCTTTCATGCCTTGATGAACTAGTTAAGAGTATCTAGTAATAAGATAAAATACAAATATATTGATCTAATGGTCAGAATTGTATTAATGCCAAAACCCATCTTAGAACAACTTGATCAATCAATGAGATAATAATTTAATTGTGATTGATCTATGCAATGGACTAAAGTGACCTAGATCAATCAGGAAGCTTGAATGAGCATAATTACAAAAGTAGTTGTAAATATGGTCAAAATAAAGTTAAACTCATTTGATTTCCCTTTGGACTTCTCTTTTCCCACTACTCTCTCACATGCTATAAATAGATTCCATTTTGCCCTTTGTAGGAAGCCACTCCATGTATGGTGAAGCCCTACTAGAATTATATCATATTTTTCCTTTGAACATTAATGTAAATCATATTTTAGGTTATTGAATAATTGTCTAAGTGTGCAAGTGATGTATGGTGATGCAAAGTGATAACTGTTTATCCTTTCTTCCCTTATCCTTCCACTTTTGTTTAATATCTCCTATTTTAATAAGGTATATGAAGTGTTGTCAAGTATATGAGCCTATATTTTAAGTGTACGATGAGCCTTAGTGTCTGAAACTAGCCTATGGTTCACTTACCTTGGATAGCTCTCATGCATCTCACCTCCATATTGAAATACTCATGTTAGAATCCATAAGACTTGGAAGTTAGTTTGTGTGCCTTGTTTCATAGTGCAAGAAAGTATGATGGACATATGGAAGATATCTTAGTGTATCACCCCCTTAGATTAGGTGCATTTCATGTAACTTATAACTCTTTTCCCCGTAAGCAACTAGTTAAGTAGGTGTGAGCATTTCAAGATATATTTAGGGATCTAGACCTTAAATCTAGAGTCTCACTTCTATTATACGTGCACCCACATACCTAGAAGTGTTCTCATGTTTCCAAAATCTAGAAGAGGATTGAAAACCCTTTTTTAGGGTGCAAGATTTGGTGACAATAGTAACAAAAAATAAACATAAAGTGAAAAATCTCTTAAGATCTCTAGCTAAAATGTATTTTCCCTTTAATAGCACTAAATATAAATGTGATTGAAATTTTAGCCCCTTGGTCTTGGTTGCACTTGTAAAAAAAAATTAAAAACTAAACACCAAACAAAATTTTAAGCACCAAACAAAAAGGATTTTAAGCACCAAACAAAATTTTATGTGAGTTTTTAGAAATGTCAAAACCTCTCTATTTCCACCTTAGTTCCTATATAAAAAGTTATTGGGTTTATTTGTCTCTAAGATAAAAAGCAAATGACTAAACAATAATTCATTTCAAGCTCTCAAGTTTTGGAAAAACACATAAAAAAGTTGTTGTTTAGTAGGGTGAAGCCATTATTTTTATACAAACACAAACACAAAGAGAAACTTTAGAAAATCCACCATTTAGTAGGGTGAAGTCACCAATTAGGTCAGGCAAATCTATTGAAAACAAAAAAAAATAGGTTAACACAGTGTAAATTTACCTAACAAAGTTGTTGTTTAGCAGGGTCAAAGCTATTGAATCTATAGAGTAAAGCCACTATTTAGAAATAAAAGCCATCATTTACTAAGTCAAAGTTATAGGTTCAAAGCTACCATATTTTCACACATAAAGATCACAAATAAACATGTGACTGACAAAGCTAATGATTATTCAAAAAAATAAAATGACATTAATTTTAAGGCTATAATAAAATGCATTTGTTAGAAAAACTAATTTTAGTAGATCATTCTCCTTGTCTATATTAGATGCATGGTCCCATTAGACATGCCATTATGTATCTTAGGTGTTTGAAGATTTAAAAAAATGTAGATTAGTCCCTTGTTAATCCAAATGCAAAAAATCAAGCATAAAAATACACTAAGACTAAACACTCTTGCCTAAGAACTAATGAGAGAATAACATAATAATCAAGATCACAATATAAATATAAAATCAATGCAAGTAATTTACCTCTTTTATCAAATTTGATGCTTTCTTTTTAGCATTAAGATGTTCGTGCTCAACCTATGTTGATTAGAGTCTTCTAGCAATGCTTCCCCATGGTGGTAGCATCTCTCAAATGGTAACTTGTGGCTTTATGTGAATCTTGGCATAAATTGGGCATTATAACACTAATCTCAAAGGTTTATTGAAGGTATTCTAGAAAAATAACCTTAGATACAAAATCTTGTTGGCATATGGTGTGGGCACTTATATTTATATCTCAAAGAACTAACTCTAACCGTAAGGAGCTTAGGTTAAATTATAACTTTGGTTGAGTCTAAAATAATATAGGTTGAGTCAGGCTAACCCTAGGTTGGGTTAAATCACTCAATAAATCTTAACACTTTAGTTTTAGATATTTATAAGGCATGACAACTCACTTTAGATTTTTGTGAAGTTGTGACTCATAATTTTTATAGTATTTATGAAATAATAAATCATTCTATTAGTTCCTTTGACCTTTGACTTCATATTTGGCTAAAAAATATTTTTTTGGGTAAATGAAATTCACTAATTTGATTTAGAATTTTTGTTTAGGCAAGTTAATTAAGATTTATAATGTAATTAATCTTGCTTGGTGCTTTTTGCATTTTGGTAATTGTTTTAAATGTTATGAATTAGTAACTTGATGGGTCAAAAGTGTCAAATTACGAGGTCATAATTTGACAAAGGTTAAAAACAAACTATGTTATTAGTGCATATAGGGTAATATTCCAAATAAGCTAGCCTCATCACATTATTGGGAAAATAAATCTCCTACATGGATGAATTAGGCAATTCAAGTGATTTCTAGGCTTAAATTATGTCATTTACTAGAAATTAAATTGAATCTTGATTTACACATGAAAGTGGTCAAAACTAAGTATCTACACTATATGTTCTTAACATCACTACAAGTTTTCTTTTTGTTTATCAAATTTGTCATTCTGGTCAAGGTAAGACAATGATTTCCACACCACAAGGGGCTAAATTTGAAACTTGTTAGAGCCTCATTCACTTTTTACACAAAGTTTTGTTGATGAAATTCCTAATTGTATCACTTTGATGGTTTTGATGACACTTCTTTTATGGGATATGTTTGGTTTCTCATGTTGATTCTAAAAGTAAGCTTTAGCATGAGAGATTTTGATATCTAAATTATATATATTTGAAGGAGTTGAGCACTCATGGTATGGTTGATGGTCTTCCTAGAGTTTCTTATCTTTATAAATTTTTCCTTGGAAATGCATTAAGGAAACAACACCAAGATCCATTTCATAAGGGTATGTCCAAGAGATCTTATTCACAACTTGAGCTTGTGCATAGTGATTTGATGGTTTTTCCTACTCTTTCATTCAATGGAGCTAAGTATGCACTTATATTTATTGATAATTTATTGAGGTGTATTTGTGTTTATTTTCTCAAGTATAAGAGTGATGTTTTTTCACACTTCAAAGTCTTCAAGGCTTTGGTCAAAAATCAATCTTCTGGTTGCATAGAGAAGATTCACATTAATAATAGGGAGAGTACTTTAGAAAAGAGTTTTCTTATTTTTTGGAAGTTCATGACATTGTTCATCAACATTTTATTCCTCAAACTCCACAATAGCTTGGCCTAGAAGAAAGGAAGAACCAAACTTTAAAGGAGATAGATAATTGTAGGATGTATTCTTAAGATTTACTTTATGTATACTAGATAGAAGCAGTTAATTATGCAAAATACATTCATAATCGTACACCACACAAAGCACTTGAGAATTTGACTCCAGAGGAGGCTTGGTCTAGAACTAAGCCTAATGTCTCATTTTTTTGAGTTTTTTAGAGCCATGATTGGGCTTCTATACCAAATAATAAAAGGAAAGATTTGGGTAATAAGATCAAACCCTTACTTTTTGTAGGGTATTGTGAGTACATGAGAGCTTATTGACTTTTGTATCCTAATACTCATGATGTTATTTTTTAAACACATGTTTAATTTGATGAGAACTTTTCTTCTCATGATTCTTCATCTCTTTTAATGTTTTTTTCTTATTTACTCCCATCCATTGATGATTCTTAACTTCATATTAAGAATCTCTTCTTTGAGGATTTAATTTAGAAGGACACTGAGGAGGTTATGGATGAATAATTAGATGAGGATCATGTTCCCATGATGCCTAAGTGGCTCATACTATAGTTTCCAAGGAAACAACTTTCATATAGGATATTCCACCCACTAGACATCTTCAAGCACATTCTACATGTTTTAGACTTTTGTGTCAAGCATTTTTTATGGATCCACAATTTTTTCACATGCTTAACGGATATAGGAGTGGGATGATGTGATGATAGATGAGTATTCTTATTTGATGAAGAATCATACTTGGGATCTTATCTCTCTTCCTAAGGGAATAAATTTGGTTAGATGCGAGTGGATATACCGAACAAAATATGCATTTGATGGGTCCATTGATAAGTATAAGGCTTGTCTTGTTACAAAGGGTTTCTCACAAGTCAAATGTATTGATTACTCTAAGACTTTTTACCCCATTACCAAGATGGATTATGTGCATCTTGTCATTTATCTTTTTGCATCACAAGGTTGGACAATGTACCAAATAGACGTAAAGAGTGCCTTCTTACATGGATATTTATAGGAGGAAATCTACATGGAGTAACATGTTGGGTTTGTTCTTGATTCTTGTTATGTTTATAGACTCTAAATGTCTCTATATGGTCTCAAATAGGGCCCTCAATATTGCTATGAGAAGATTGATTATTTTATTCTATCTACTAGTTTTGTTCACTTCTACTTAGATCCTATAATATATATACAATATGTTGGAGATTATATTGTTATACTTATCTTGTATTTTGACAATCTACTTCTTACTAGGAGTTTTTCTTCCCATATTCAAACTATTCAATAGGCTCTTTCCACACAAATTTGATATGGCATAGCTTTGTCTTTTGCACTTTTTTCTTGGTCTACAAATTTTTTCGTTAAATTCAGGGATTTATTTGAGTCATAAAAATTACACCCATGATCTTCTTCAACATTTTGGTATGGCTAATTGTAATCCAATTCCCTCTCCTTTCCAGTCTAGATTCACTCCTACTTTTACCTACTCCATTACTCTTTGATAATATTTGTTTGGAAGTCTCATGTACTTAACCCATACTTTCCTTAATATTTCCTTTGTATTTGGGATTATACCTTAGTTTGCACATACTCCTCCTGATAGTCACTAGAAAGTTAATAGAAAGATTTTATAATATCTTTAGGGCACTCCCCACTTTAGATTACACTACACCAAAGATTCTACTTGGTTGGATATATTGATTTAAATTGGGTAGGATTTATTGATGACATGCATTCCACTTATAGATACCATTTTCATCTTAGTTATTCTCTAGTTATCTAGGCATACAAGAAGCAACATGCTATTTCATTTTCATGTACAGAGGTAGAGTATAGGGTAGCATTCATAATGAGTTAGCATAGTCTTTGGCTCCAATAGTTATTAATAGAGTTTGGCTTCTCACAAGATTCACCTATTGTACTTTGGTGTGATAACCAAAGTGAAATTCACATTTCTCACATCCCTATTGAGCACCATCAGACCAAGCATATTGAGATTCACATGCACTTCACTCATTAGCACATTCAAGATGAGTTCATTGCTTGTATTACATTCTGACTCAGTAGCAGGTTGTTGACATGTTTATGAATCCTTTTTCATCACTTCATTACCTTGAGTTGAATGGCCTACTTGGGGTTTCATAAGTTGTCATTGGGTGGTGTTTGTGAGGACATATTCCTTATTCATTTCTTCATACATATATTATACATGAATACTTGATTGGGCCTTATTTTGGTACTCATATTATCAATATGTTACTTATTTTTACCCCCAGCTTCACATGAGGAGGGATGTTAGAGTAGGTTATTTACCTTATCTCATGTTCCCTAGATGTTTTACTTAGTTAATCATTATTTTTTTTCTCACCCACTTATGCGTAGATATTAAATGTTTTTTTAATTTAGGTATAGTGGGTTTTTATTCCTAAATTATCTCTTATCTTGATCTTACACCTATGATTGATCTTCATTGCCTATATATGTATGACACTTGCATGAAGATTTTTGAAGATGTATTGTATGATATTTCTCTTTGTGATATATATCGATATGCAAGTCTATATTATCATATTCTCCTTATGATGTTTTATTGTTAACACCTAAGATCTTTGTGTCTTTAAACATTTTATTTTTTGTTCCTTTCAAAAGTATGTTTTAATTAAATTTTGGGATAGATAGTTGATTTGTGTTCTATTATTTATAATTTTGTAGAGATGTTGGTGACTTTAGATACAGGTGGATTCACTTTGGTTACTAGATCTACTGAATAGATTATTTGTCATGGATCAAGTGCAACTAGCTATACTTTGTTTTGGTGGGCTGATGAAGATGTGATGTATCCCATTGAATGTTGAGTTAGTCACCATGTTCTTAGGAACATGGTTGAGTCTAATTAACACCCTTTCAATGAGTGGTATATGGGGATACCATAGAGGTGGATATTACCTTAGAGGATGTAATACATGCCTTATTAGGGTTACCTATTATTGGCACACTAGTGGTGTGCAATACACCATATTGATATGATGATATTCAAGCTTTAACATTATGAATGATAGGTTTGGAGAGATATATCCAACTTGGGTTGGTAGTTTGTCCTTTTATGTATATGTTTTATTGTTCCAAATATCTAGGTCATTATTGAACTTATGATAGCTCGATTAATTGGTAAAATTTTAGATGGGAAGGTCCCATTATATATTATATATTTGTGTTTCTCAATGTTGGAGAAAGGTACCTTATATGAATTGGGTTTTATAATTTGGGTGCAATTGGTGCATAAATTTTATAGTATTTTATCTAGGGGCCAATAGACTATGGGGCCCATTTATCTTATTTTAGGTTGGATTTATGATAGGTTTCCTATGTATACGTTGACAAAATTACCTCATGTTTTGTAAGATGCCCTCCTACATGTGCAGACATGGACACAGGACCATGTGATGGACACAGGACCATGTGATGCATGTTTTACCATATGTCTTGACATTGCATTTTATGACATAGGGGAAGATTTTTATTCATCCATATCAAGGCATGGAGGATATTTGACAGTCAAGGCCAAGTACTTTTCAAGAATAGGGTCAATTTTAGATTACTGGACATTGTCTATGGTGAGTGGAGCCACATCCATTACATTGAGTACTAGGGTGGTTTAGGTTACCACATCTAGTAGATCCAATAGTGGATCTTGCATTTTAGGCTCAACATGCAAGGGAGCAACATGGTGTGGGAGGTACATAGACACTAATAAAGGTTTTTATTGCATAGTCTCATCAAACAAAGATTTTGATAAGATGGCATTGGTGATAATGAGGAGATAGAGGACTAGATTTTGTATCATATAAATATATTCACACCCACTACTATGACCATAGAGATAGAAACAATCTCTAATGCAGCCATAAGAAGAGCCACAACCATAGTGAGACCTAGTCACATAGCTTGCATCGATTTAATTTATTATGAGGTAGATTTTTAGTGGAGCACATCATGCTCGTGTGATTCATCATTGTCAGCATAGAGGTTTCACACCACCATAGAACCATGCATCATACAAGGTGCTTAGTGGCCAAGTAGATGGAGTGACCATTAGTGAGTAAAATAGGGTTTCTTATGATTATTTTGTTTTAAAGTAGAGAGATAGAGATACATGCTATATATAAGTCTATTTTTGGATATATATATATATATATATATATATATATATATACGTATGTATGTATGTATGTATGTGAGAGTCAATGTAATTTTTGGTTCTTTTTAAATATGTTACAGTGGAGGAGACTAGATGGGTGACCATGGTGTATATTACCCATCATGATGTATTAGATAATATTATATTGCACCATGATACTATGTATATGGTTGATCTTAAGGTGCCTTCACTGCCTACTTATGAAAGTTGGTTTTGATTGGTCAGTGAGGTAGATTGAGAGCTACAGATACTATTAGATGTAGCTTAGGTAGTAGTACCACTAGGATTTGGTGATGAGGAGCTATGAGTGTGGCAGTTGTTGGCTCAAAATTGACACATTCACTTCTCCACATCTAAATAGTTAGCACAAGTACATGGTCTAGTGGCCCATCTATAGGGATAGGTGGAGGGTTTATATTCATAGACATAGTCACTGTACCAAAATGTTTAGAGAGGGTAGTCTGAGGCCTCTATGGGTAGTGTAGCATCTCCTCATGATGGACCACAGACTTAGAGATATATTTTTTACTATGATTATATCTTGTTGTATTGTATCAAAATTTTGGCCCATGTATAATTATATGTTGTGGATGACTCATGAATCTTATATATGTATTTATTTTATTTATAGCACATGTGTTGATTATTATATATGCTATGAAAAAATGTATGATGTATGTGTTAATCTTTTCTAGAAAATGTGAACAAATAAATGTCAAAAATAATGATAATCGAATAAATTATAAGTAAAAAAATGAAAAACTAAAATTACTAATAGATAACACTTGTAAAAGATGTCGAAAATGAACAAAATGTGAATAATGAAAAACTTAAATGGAAATGAGAGAAATATCAATGTAAGATAAGAACACAAAAAAAATATGTAAATGAAATTAAAAATATTGATGTGAGATAAGAAAAAAAACAAAAATATGTAAATGAAATCACAATATCAATGGAAGATAAGAGAAACAAACAAATATATGTGAATGAAATAACAATATCAATGTAAGATAAGAGGAATAAACAAATATATGTAAATGAAATAAAAATAAGAGATGTGAAAATAGAAATGACAAACCAAACTTAGGGCTTGTGGTACTCTGTAGTATAAAAGAGTATGGGAAGGCATAGTCCTATTCAAGATCTTATAGTGAAACTCACAAAATTAAAACCAATGAGGTGTAAAAATGAAGGGTATTTATAGTAGATAGGGGTATTTTTTTAGGAAGTATTATTCCTATCTAAGGTCTTACACTAAAACTCACAAAAGGAAAACCAACAAGGTGTGATCAGTTATTAAATGATATTCATCAAGGGGGAATATTAGGGATTATATGATGAATATAGGGAATGGAAAACACTACATACACATTATATAAATCTTTAGTAGAAATGAGACACACTAAGCAAATGTGCCACTATTAAGACCTATTTGAACAATAAAGACCTAAGATACTCTAAATAGGAGATGAAAATCTTGGGCTAACAAGTGAAGTACATATATCATCCCATAAAGGTTGTCTATGCATGAAAAATTAAAATGGGCCTACATTCCCACAATCTGTTCTCATTCCTCAAGAACCCCTATAGAGTTCTCAATCTACTGTGAAGATTAGGTACTTGCATGAGAAAGTAAGTGGTATAAAAAATTATAATGAGACCTCCTATCACAGTCTACTAGCCTACCATACCCCAATGGACCTCAAATATATTATGAGGCTAATTATGGAGTTTGAGATTCAACTAGAATAGGAAATGTGCCAAAGTAGAATCATGTATTTTGGTGTGATTTTGACTTTTGAATTTGTAAATGCCTTTTGATCATTTCCTTTTATTTCTTTTATGATTTGGCTTTTAAATTTTTATGGCTTTTTCTATTCCTCCTCAGTATAGATTTGGAAGACCAATCATCAAGGATATTAGTAACAAACACAAGAAAGATTACACTTTGATTACAAGATACAAGTACTTAAAGGCTATGCCATCTAAAAGATTCTTAAACTTGATGACGAGTAAGTGTGTAATCTCAATACTAACCTTATATGTGTTTTGAATGAAATAATTATGTGGGATAAATGAGAATCATAAGAGATCTATTTATGTAATATATGGTAGAATGATGAATATGCTTTGTAGTTGATCACAAGATAAATATGATAGTATATGGTATGGTATGATAGCCATGGCACATAAATAAATATTAAATTTAACAAATGAGCTAACATAAGCATGAATGTAAGGAAAAATCATCCCAAAATATGGGGAAATAAATGATTGTCAATTATAAATGAATCATAGACAAAGATTTAACCTTATGAATCATAGTGCAATGCTTGTAATACAAAAGATCATAGATGCATGAAGTATTTTACAAATATTAAAGAGGAGAATCATGAGATCAAAAGATAAAAAATAAATCACAAAAGCTATAGTGAAATGTAAATATGAAATCTAACTCATAAAAATGTGAATAATAATAATGTGACATAGCACAACAATGTGCTCACAAATGCTAATAAATTTCACGACATGCATCATCAATGACATCTAATAAATTATATTATAACTAAAATCTAAATTTAATCATAGTCTCATATATACTCACCTAAATTCATGCAAGGACTTTCTGATGTACAGTCTCTATGGAGAATTCATGTATGTTAAAAGGAGGATGAGCATGTGGCATCTCTTATGAAGGGTAATCAGTGTGATGAATAGGTACCACAATGTGACTGGCATCCTTAGATCTATTATAGGATATAGGTGTCAAGTAAGGTTGAGACTTAGTCTATGAATGACCTTGAGTATGTTTATGAGAAGGTGACAATGTAGGTTATGGTAAATCACATAAGTGTTGATGTAATACTCTACACCTATCTATGTGATGTGTAGCACATTAATGCTAAAGACAATAAACATCCCCATGTTTATGGATATAATTTATAAGTATTTTAGGTGGAGTTAGGGTTTTATTAGTAGAAGAATGTATGGTTTTTGGTTGAAGTGCATCAATGTATTATCAAATTTGTGGACAATGCATAGAGGTTTGTGTGTTCAAGCCATGAAAATAGAAAAAACATCTAAGAGTAGCTGACTATGGAGGTTAATTATTTGTGGTATAGGGGGAATTTAATGCCTATTATTGTACTAATAATCATTGATGTGCATAATAATATTTGGCCCAATGACTGACAACCTTATGGAATTCATAATATGGCCCATTTTCTTATCATGAAGGTAAAAGATCAAGTTTGAGAAAAGGTAGTATGCCATCACCACCAATTTAATAATTTTGAGTAGGATAAACAACTATGAGAGAAGATCTCAATGTGGGTTGGTGTAATATGGCCGACATCTCAGGAAGAAGCATGCTTGAAGGATCATAAAACTTGACAAACCATTATGGTCCCATCGTGGCATGATCAAGAAGCATACTCTAAAGAGGCTCAGAAGTGACTAAATGAGAAGTAACTGGTATCTACTCCATCTTAGGTTATGGACATCAAGTGAAGATGCAATAATTTTAGGTGTGGTAAAATACTAAGAAATTATATCAATATAACTAGCACTATGTAAATGTAAAGAATGTTATAAAGAAGAATGATATCTAAGAATTTTTATATCTTTATCTTGAGTAAATCAAGCTAAAAAGGGATCATATAATGAATATGCATCATCATAATTAGGGGTATGAATTTAAATAGTGAAAGCATCAATGATTTTATCGATCAAGGAATAATGAGGAATGGGTTGTTTTGACATTATTATAGAAGTGAGAATTTCATCCATTGAATTTTGATGAGAACTAGGTCATAGAGGAGGTATTTGAGTAATTATGTGCAAATGGAGATCAAAAGTTTTATTTTTAAACTGATCTCATCAGTTTTATCATCATCACAATATAATATGTTAGGTGTTATATTTCCCACAAGTTTAGGGTGTCCATTATAACCTCTATTAGAATTAACATGATAATGGAATCATTGAAATTCATAAAAAGGAATACTAGGTAAAGGTTCAAGAGTGGGTGTTTTGAAAACACCACATTCTTGGAATTATTCAAAATTCTAAGGGTTCATGCCTCCTTAAATATTATATATAGCACCATTGTGGGGAAATTTGACACATTGGCATGCTGATGAATCTATAACTCTCATGTAGTGTGTCCATGATCGACCGATTAAAATATTATATGATAATGGGAATTTAAAGATTATGAATTTAATACAAACCATGATTGGAAGAATCATGATAGGAATCCAAACACAACTGAGTGGAGCTATTTATCTTCTATCATAACCTTGACACATTATTTTGGAGATTTAAGATTGCATTATGAATATCCAAGTGTTTTAATGGAGTCAAGGGATACCACACAAGTACTAGAACCTTCATCAATTAAAGTGTGCTTGATTTGGATATTTCTAACTTAGACACTAATTAATAGCAGAGGATCATATTCACAAAGTAATATTTCATCAAAGATCATTGAATCTATAGGAAATTTAAGTGAAAGAGAACCATCTACAGTTTCATCAACATTTATAAACATTTATTCACATTGTTGAAGGATATTATCCTCAAACACAGATAAAGTAGATTCTCGATCCATAGGTGAAGGTCAAGGGATATTAATTTCAAATAAAATTTGTATTAAATAATTAAGATGATGAGGGGAAGTCCTCATGAGTTTGAGAAAAGGAATTTGAGATGGGAGGCAAGAAAGTTCAATTATATGATCCTAGTCACCATAACTAGTGAGAATCGTATCCAATAAAGTTGTATAATGTTGAATCAAATCCATTAAAGGATGAACATAAGTGCATTTAAATGGATGAGGATTATAAGTACATTGGTTGGACTTGGATGGTATAGGTTGGCTTGGTAAATCATGTTATGTGAATGCAGTTGATTGCTTTTGTTGTATAGTTGGTGTAAGAACTAACTCCCTTGAGGTAGTTGATGTGATAGGTGGAGATGTATGTTGGGTCATTTAATGATCCAAAGTTATTTTATTTTGTTAGATTAATATTTAGTTAGTATAGTTTGTATTTAATTTACTTTTATGCTTTGTTTTAAATAAATTGTTGGTTCACGGGAAAGTTGGTTTTAACCCGTAACCACTCGTGAAAAGCTTCTAAAGCTTTTCATGTGCTTTGTAAATATTGATTCAAGAAATAATACAATACAATTTTGGTGTGTAAAAAAAGGATTTTGTCATAATGTAATTTATTCATTATTTTCACTATAACCTAGGCCATCAGTGGTATCAGAGCATGGTTTTTTGAAGCATGGTGAATACAGGAGAGGCAAAGTGAGAAATTGATTCACATGGGATGAAAAGCCTCGTGTGAAATCAAATTTTGGAATTTTGTTGAATAGTATATGGTATGATTTTTTTAAAGTGTGTCCTTTCTTTTCATACTTAGTCTAATGTTGAAATTTTTGAAAAATTATTAAAATATTTTAATTTTTTAAATAATTTTACATTAGAAAGTCTGAAATTTTTTGAGAAAATACCCTGTGTATGCCATATAATTGGAGAATTTTTTTCCTACTCCCTAGTAGTGCATCAAAATTCAATCTTAAGCATTCAAGATTGGATTTTTAAGCCACAAAGTGATCCAAATTTATTTTTCAAACGCCAAAATCTGCTAAAAAGCCATTTGTATGGCCTTGTTGAACTTGGAAGTCTCTGTGAAATGTGAAAAATGTATTCAAACTCTATTCAATCCATTTACTAAGTTTTGGTATGTTTTCATTCTCTTAAGATCATATTTCAATACCAATAGACATCTGGGATTTTTTTTCAAGTTGGAAAATTAAATTACAGCCCATATATGCATTTATATAGCCTTTCCATTCTGGATATGCCTGTGTTTGGATAAAAATAGCTTCCATTTATCTGGCAATTGATCTACCTACTTATTAAACTAAATCTGAGTTCCTAAAAACCATTTATCAAATCTTAATGCATTCTAGAATTTTTTCAAGATAAAAAATGGAGTTGTACGACTAAATTTTGAAAAAGTATGGCCTTGCATCATCAAAAAATAGATTTCATTTATCAAAATTCTCTTTAAAAGTCTCAAACTGATTTGTATATGCAAAAATAAAGGTCATGTACATATTTGTATGGCTCAGTTAGAATGCTAGAAGAGGATTAAAATTCTCCAAATCAATGTAGGCATTGGAAGTTTGAGCAAAGTTTATTTTTTTATTTGGCAAAGTTTTTTATTATAGTTTGTCAAATATTAGGGTTTGGATGGGACCCACATACAGCCTTGAAAATATTTAGGTTTTATTTTAAAACTAATTTCATGGGAAAAAAAAATTCTCAAAAGTACCCAAAAAAAAATTTAAAAAAAAGAGGTCATTTAAATTAATTCTAAAAGCTAGGAAAATTTGTAACTACTATGATTGTCTCTACCATATCTTGAACAGACTATCATATTATTTTGTAAAAGTTACTTTTTTGGAAACTAGACTCAAATAGATTTCTAAAGAGTATAAGCAAGGAGGGTCCATAATGTCTTGCTATGAAATTTTAATCCCCGTAAACTAGTAAAACATTTTGAATTAGCATTGAGGGGGGGTCTATGTAGGCTGACAGAGGAGCAAAATTTCAAAGTGTCATATCTTCTACATGTGGTCTCCAAAATATTCATATAACCACTCATTTTTCATGTAAATAGATTTTTAAGAGCATCAATATATACAATTTTTAATTCTAACATGTGTAAATATATTTTTTCCACTTATTCTGAATAAACTATGCATTGTAATGAAATTGGGTGCATTTTGGTAGAATCTGACACCCCAAGTTTTTTTCAAATAGTAAAAATGTGTTTTATACATCAAACAAATATTGTAATTATGTCTCCCACTACTTGTGTTAATAGTGATGATGGTATTACATTTCAGTGTTTACAGGTCCCTAAGGATCTAACAGGCTAAACAAAGCAAACTGGAGGTTGGAGGATCCACAAAGGTTGGAGGATATTTTCCCTTCTCCAATTCTCTAGTAGCTTGGAGTATGGGTTCACTACTAGGATAGCAAATTTTTGGCTTGTGTACTTTACTTTCATAGATGTAGTGTTGATATGATCTTTGATGTGGAGCATTTCAGTGATTTGTACTTGGTTTATTTATTGCATAGCTTCTCACCTCTCACCTGATAGGGGAGAATATATTGTATATTGGTTTTTCAATCAATCATCAGTGATATATGGTATGAGTTAGCATTATGTTGCTAGTATTTTTAGTGTTGAGCAAAGGTCTATGAGAGATGTTGGTGATTGTTGGGCATTAGATTGAGATGTATTATACACAGTACAAAGGGCAGTCACTTGTTGGATGGATTATGTGTGAGGATTGATGTAGTTGGATAGTGTGTGATCATGTTCTACTATAATGCAGGGATGATCAAGGTGTGGATCAGTCTAGGATGCATAGTGTACCAGTTGCAGTTATGGTAGAGTCTAATTGGATGACTCACAGTTCATTACTCCAGTCTTTCTATACCCCTTTGGATCAAGGGGGAGTTTGTTGGGTCATTTAATGATCTAAAATTAGTTTTTTTTAAGATTAATATTTAGTTAGTATAGTTCATATTTAATTTACTTTTATGCTTTGTTTTAAATAAATTGTTGGTTCACAGGAAAGTTGGTTTTAACCCATAACCACCCGTGAATGTCACATGATTTGTAAATATTGATTCGAGAAATAATACAATACAATTTTGATGTGTAAAAAAGGCTTTTGTCATAATGTAATTTATTCATTATTTTCACTGTGACTTGGGCCATCAATGTAGGAATAGAAATGGAATGATTCATGATATTTGAATTAAATAGATCTGAGTGGGGAATTGATGACGGTATCAAATTAGTATATGTATTATCAATAAAAGAATGATGAGTGTCAGAGTGTAAGGGGGTAAAAAAAAATTGTATAGATGTAGGAATTATTTTCATATGTTCAATATATGTGAAGTGAGATGGATAAGTATCTTGAACAATGCAGAATGTAGGAAAATCACTATAAGTGGAATGTAGATAAGGATCAATATATGATAATACATGCCTCATGTTGTTCATGTTGACTACATTTTTATTGTTGGTTAGAGAGTTAGGATCAACTGAATTTTCCACAACATTGGAGGTAGGAGGTTGAGTAGTATTAGCTTGGTGATTAGGAAGTGGATCTTTATAGATAGTCAAGTGAGCATTATCTTGATTAAGATCATCATGATTGACTCTTGAATCATGGGATTTAGATACTTTTTTATAGGCTTGTTGACATTCCTGAATTATTGTTTCATGATCCAAATTGGGACCAAGGATAAATTCAAGATAAAAGTTCCTAAGTTGTCCAAAACTTTCATGAGAATGCCCCCAACTTGCATGATACCAACATAATTTATGTGGATCATATCAATGATTGGTAGCATGAGTAGGATCAAGTTATTGTGTTGAAGGATTGTGAATGTGTTTTTATATTTCGACCATGGAGATAGGTTGGTCAGCATCCACATTATTCTCATGTGAATATGTAGAAGGAGAAGAGTGGAAGGGATTATTTTTCTATGGTGTAGAGGGAGTTGCATCATTGGAGAAACATAAAATAATGTCATGGATGGTGTGCATATAATCATGGGTACCATTATACCATAATTAGTAGAATGTTTGTTTTTAGATCTCATAAGCATGTGAGTTATTGTTGGAGGTTGGGAAAGCTTGAATTGTCTTATGAATAAATCTTGATGTTTAGCTTGATCGAGGGCTTATTCCAAATATTTTGGAGAAAATTCCTAACGAAGTACTATAGTTTGGGATGAAGAGAATTAGTGAACAAGTGGAAGATATTATCTTTTGGCATGTTGTGTGCAGCATTGTTAGATAAGGATTTCCATATTTTAATGAAATTTTGAGTAATTTCAGATTCTACCTATTTATAATTGATAAAATGATCTAAGCTACTTTCAATTAAATAATTGGTTTGAAATTCATGAACCAATGCATTGACTAAGTCTTTAAAACTATAAATAGTGTTAGAATTGAATTGATTTTACCAATCTAAGGTATCACCTGAAAATATTTTAGATAAAAGTTTGGTAATAACAAAGGTATTTAACTTCATCAAATATTTATAAAGGTTTCCAAAGGCTTTCAGATGCAATGGGGATCAGTAGATCCATTGTAGGTTATCGTAAGGGTAATACCACCTATGTCTATATAATCAATTTGAGGAATTAATGGTTCATTTTGAATATGTTTGATGACTTTTTTAAAAAGTGGTGGTTGAGGAATAAGATTACATTATGTATCTCTAAGTTGGGGTGGGGTAGCATTTAAATTTTTCCCTTCCCATTACATAGGTTGAGAAGACTTTGCAATTGTAATAATTGATTTTTCATTTTCATTATTCGATTAGCATTATTGGTTTGGAAGGTAGTCATTTGATTCATGGCCTGAAATAAGATTTGGATAGTGTTGAGGGCTTGAGAGGTATTATTAGTAGCAACTTGAATACACTAATAGTAGTAGCTTTAAATGCACTAGTAGCAGTGTTAATTTGAGTGTTAATATGCAAACTTTGAGTAGGGCCACTAGAAGAATGATATTTCATAATAGTGGATATACTATGCAAGGTAAAAGAAGAAGGGATAGAGGAAGTTGTATATTGATATGCCCTAAATCTTGTAGAAAAACTATGTGATGGTAAATAAGGACATCCTACGTAGGGTCCTATCATGGGGTTATAGATTATCATGGGATCCTTGTCCCTATGTTGAGAGTTTTCATTAATGAAAATGATCATTTTGATAGTATATTTAATATCACTTTTATCCTCTATAATAGGCATGTGTGGGGGATAATTAAGTGGATCAAGATTTTTAGTAGGGGGTGACCAATAATTTTTGGTTTTAATGGTCACATAACATTACTTAAATCTATATTTTTTAGAGAAGTATAAGGCAATAATTGGGATGTTTAGGGGAGTTAGCTAGATCCATCATGTCCTGTTATGTTCTTTGTTCAAAATTATCAAAGATATATTACATGATGGAAGGTTTATGTTGTATCAAAAAACAAATAAAAGTAAAAAATGTATTGTGTCGACCATGGTTTATGTAGTTATACAAAAATAAATATGGAATATGAACTAAATCGACTCAGGTCGATGTAGTTAAGTGTGGAAAATTTTAATAGAATTAATAAATGAACCATATCAATCTCAATCAACGTAGTTATATAAATAGAGATGTGAAAGAACAGATTGTATCAAGATAGGTCCATGAAATTTGATCTAGAAATAATTTTACAGAAACTATAGTTGTATTATATTGAGCCTGGTTGATGTAGTTACACATGTAGATGAATGAGATAACATATTATTTTGAGCCTGGTTGATGAGTCTAATCTAGAAATAATGTTATATAAACTATAATTTTAATATATCGATCATGGTCAATGTGCTTACACAAGTATACAGATGATAAAAAAGACTATGTCAAACCTAGTCAATGAAGTCTGATCTAGAATAAATTTTATAGAAATAGTAAATGTATTATATAAAACCCGGATGATGTAGTTACATAGGAATAAGAGGAAGGATCAAACATTATCGATCTTGGTCAATGAAGTATATTAAGTGGAGAGAATGCAAACTTAGAAGACTATAGTGAGCTTGGTCAATCTATTATGTTCACATAGACAACTATATTAGTGTTGGTCGATGTAGTTATAACACACAACATAGAATTATGTCAATGTTAGCCAATACATTTTACACTAAAAATACAATAACAAGTGGAGAACTTAAAATTTTAATTATTTTTTCTAATTATTTATCTGAAATGAAGATAGGGTAAATGTGATAAAAGGATATGACTAATTTGTAGGCCCTCAAAACACTTGTTTTTTTATTGGATAGTGTTGGCCGAATATTTTAGATCACTAACTATGGAGGAAGTATCATTTTCATATCCCACTAAACCAGGTTTTAAGGGTAAGATGAGAGTAATTTTGTAGTACTAACTTCTAACTGGTGCACTACATAATCAAATAGATGGTTGGCTTCCTAAAGTTCAATAAAAATGGGAATCATAGGCATTTCTTAAATACTGTGAGGTATGTGAAAACTAAAATATGTGTTTAACTTTGTACCATGGATATAAGTATTAAAGCAATCCCCTCACACCATGATGTCTATAATCAATAAATAAAGATTTTAAATAGAACACTATGTATCCCTTCATAACAGTAGCTAAGTAATTTGAAAACTGTTAGAACATAATTTCTTGGAAAATCCAATCAAACATAAAATAAAGATGAAAATCGATGTTAAAAATTAATTTGTAGCTTTTATTGAATGGAAATAAATAGGAAACCAACTTGAAAATGTATGTTTGACTATATTATAAAGGAAAGTTAATTTGTCTTATTTGTGAAAAAAATAAAAACATAAAGAATTAGATCAACGTAGGCTAACGTAGTTATTCAGATAGTACATAATTGTATCAATGCAAGTTGATGCAGTCTATGTAATAATAACTAAAATAGGTAGAGTAAACTAGATTAAACTGAGTCAATGTAGTTTACCAGTAGTAAATATACAAACATGACAATATTGACTTGGATTGATGTATTTTTAACGTAGAAGAAAATAATTGTATGACTATATCGACCTAGGTTGATATAGTTTTTTGTGAAGAATTAATTTTTGACATAATGTAAAATTTTCAAGTATAAATCTGAATTGATTTGATCAATTAAATTGACTATGAATATAAATAAAACTATATCAGTCTGGATTGATGTAGTTAACATAAAAATACTTGGAAGATAGAGCTAGATCAACCTAGTCTGATGTAGTTGGGTGACTAGAGATAATGCAAATCTGAGTACAAGACCTAGATCATCTTGCATTAGGGTAGCCTACTAGAAACACATAAATAACATTGTATCGACATAGGTTGATGTATTTTCCTAAAAATCACAAAATTTAATCAAACTAGAGTGACCTGGATCGATGTAGTTACTTGGAAAATACACAAAAATTTAAACCAGATCGCCCTAGGTCAATGTAGTTTGTAGAAAATTTAGAAAAATAAATTAGAAGGATAAAACTAGATTGGGCCTGGATGATATAGTTGGCTAACAAATAAATATATAAATTAAACTAGATCGACTTGCATCGATGTAGCCTATTGAGAAATACACAAAAAAATAAAATTGTGTCAGCATGCATCGATGTATATTTTGGTACGTATAGACAAAAGTTAGACTAGATCAACCTAAATTGATGTAGTCTGTAAAAATACATAGAAAAATAAAATTTTATCAATCTATACTGATATAGTTTGTTGAATGAGGAGAAAGCAATGGTTAATGCATATAGGAATCACCAGAATGTATGCAATGAATTAAGATAGACCTGCAACCTATCATATGTAATAGATTCAAACTCAGAGAATGTAAATCAACTAAAACCCATTGGATACTTAGCTATATTATGGTATGACCAATTGGATCCAATAAACCTATCTAAAAGAGAACTTATCACACAACATCAATGGAGAGGGTTCCAAAACATCTAGGCAATCAATATAATACAATAACCCTAACTAGGTCTCATGACAATAATGGAATTAATATAATCTAGTGTTAGCAAATATTGCAACATAAATAAAGGGAGTGGTTACAACACAACTAAAAGAAGCAAGGAACAATGGTATGCAAATTGAGGCCTAGGTTACCTAGGGTGAACAATAAAAAGTTTGAATAACGCTATAACCACACTAAGTTTAAGTGTAGAGGAAATCCAAACAATTTATACATTCAAAAATATTGCTTATGTAATATCTATCTATTAAATGAAAGAGTTAAGGTTATAAATACTTACCTTGAATATAACCTATCGAGACTCAATCTCTCCCTTGGCCAAAGGTGCTTTACAATTGGTTGTTGTGGTTGTAAGGATTATAATGGTTGGAATCAACTTTAGGCTACAATACTTATTTTATTTATATCCAAGACTCCACAAGATAAGTTATTTTCCCTTCAATAAAAGATCTAAACAACAACTTCTCCCAAATGTATACTAAATTCAAAATTGTGATCAATAATAGTGCAAAAATGAATGTTTCTCTCTATTGGATTGAAATGAGTTATATTTATAGAGATGAGTTAACCCTAAACCCTTTCAAAATTCTATCCATCAATATTGTCTCACCTTGATAGAGTTACAAAGTGATCATTTACCCTCTAACTAGGTCGACCTAGTACGAAGCGTGTGTCATGACTTTTAGAACTACATCAACCTAAGATGACCTAGTTTGAATTTTGGTGAGAAATAGGAATACTACATCAACTCAGGTTGATATAGTCAAAAAAGATAGGTCAACTTAGTTAGGGATTATTTATAAGGAATATTTATTAGGAGATTAAGTAAGTGGGATTTTTTAGTGGATATAGGCATGATAGATTTAGACATCAATCTTACAAAGCACCAATGGACTACATACCCCTTTCTCAATACACCTTTTAATGCATGCATTCAGAGAGATTGAAACTCGGTAGGTTGTTACAAAAGAGAAAACATTTATAAATAATAAAGTTTTTAAAAATATTATGTGTATATAGTGTCCTCCTACATATGATGAGTCAAACATCATCTCACTCTTTCCTACAAACACTCAACTATTATTATCCTTATGTCAGTTTTTACAACAATGAACATATTCTTAATATAGGGAAAGGTAAAATTACACACATATTACAACAAACATGTAATTTGACACATACTTTGATAGATGAGAACACTTCAAGCAATCTATGAATGAGAACACATCACCAATGTAAGTATGAACTAGGACACATATAGTAGTTCATACTCCATATCTATGTGAACATGTACATTAATTTTCAAACACACTAGGTATGCATGAATAAGGACACACATTATTATTTGTTATGATCTACATACATAAATAGGGAATAACAGATCTATTTACAATTTATACATATTAAAAACACATCGTCACTAATACACCACATATGCAAATAGGGACACACACACACATATGTTTACAATTTATCCACAATTAGAACACATCATCACTTCACACACAAACACATAATAAAATACATTAATATAGTGGCACTAAGTCCTTGCTATGTCTTTAGTGGATGTTGGCCAGCTCACTGAAGCTCATGATTACAACCATTGTATATGATTATTTCCACCTAATCACGAGAAACATAAATTATCACCATTTCTATTGGACACCATTCTTGGTTTTAGTATTTTTTGGCATAGGTTTTTAATTATCTATAGATAAAGTACATCATCACTATTACTAATGACTAACAACTCTTTAGGTTATATAATCATTTAGGTGCATTCTAGTTTTGCCACTATAATGGACTGCTATTGTAAACTGACTTATTATTCATCGAATAGGCATACATATAGAGAAAGGATCTTCTATGAATAAGGAGTCCTTAATTATCTCCTCAAATCACTTAACCTTAAAATAAGTGAGTTTTTCTAACAACTCATGTAACTACATCTCTTAGATTATTCTTTCACATAATGATTATATTTTTCACATACTTAACTAATAACTCACCCATGTGAGTACTCACATTATTATTTTTAACATAAATAGTTGAGATGTTCTCTTACACATAATGATTATATTTTCTCACATACCTAACTAATAGCTCACCCATGTGAGTACTCACATTATTATTTATAACATTATTATTTTTAATTATCTCCTTAAATTATTTAACCTTAAAATATGTGAGTTGTTAGAACAAACCACATAACTACATCTCTTATATTATTATCTTACACATTATGACTATATTTTCTCACATACTTAATTAGTAGTTCACCCATGTGAGTACTCACATTATTATTTTTAACATCCCCCATGCCACCTTCCCCATCTCATGAAAATATGACAAAATAAAATGTCGCTCGATAACTAAAACAAGCACTTTCTTAACACACAAGGGAACACATCAACTACAAATTGGGACCCATCAACAAATCCATAAGAATACATCAGCCACATCTAATAGTTTAGAATACATCAACCATATATCATGACCCATCAATTGATCATTTTAAACACATCACCCAACCTAATAGTATTAGTGGGAATGGCCTCACTACTATTTTTCTCAATAAACTATTCTATGACAGCAAAAGAGATATAGACTTTTAATTTATTATCAATATGCCATACATAGAAATAAAATATAGAAATTTTGAGGACTACATCCACATTGTTGTATTTGTAATCTTTGTTCACAATCATTACCATAAGGTTGTGAATAAAATAGATGATCCCCTACCACTAAAAATCATATTCGGTATTTTTGACGCAGTGGATTGCACCCGTGGGAAGGAGGCCGAGCTCCTGCCTTTTCCACACGCAACAATGGAAACTCCCCTCTCGCCTATGGGACCAGCAAAGCTGGAGGGGAGAGTCTCTAGATAAGGGCTAGCTCCCTCTGATGTATCCTTTAGGCCCTAGTTTCCCCTACTGCTAACAAATAAAATGAAAAAAGGGGGAGGGGATGAAAAGGGAGAGAGAGATGCTGAAAATAGAAACTAAGCCTAAAAAATGAAAAGGTGATACACCAAAAAAGTGATGACCCACCCAGCCTGAATATACACTTTTCACCAGGAAGAAATGCCCATACACTTCATCTGAAGTGGGAAGCTCTTCTACAACAGTCACCTAGGGGTCTGTGGAAGTACAGGGAGGAAGGAACCACCAGAGGCATCGTCAAACACACTTATGGCAGCCTATTCACAAGCACCTACATTCCTTTGTAGACACTTCTGGCAGACCTGCAGAAAGGAGACTTCACAATGCACTGGACATGCTGTGATCAATCTATGAAAGCATGAAATACAATGACTTAACACAAAAGAATAAAGTAGACATATACTTTAAAGTGCAAGTCCAGGTAGTGGTAAAAATGCTAAGTCCTGATTCAAGGTAAAATCTGGCAGCTCTGCCTTACAAGCTTGAGATATTTTTGGGCAGATTTTTGCCTTAAGGCTAAGAGAGTCGATCCTTTCTCAAATAATAAATTTTACAATATATAGAAAGAGGAAGATAACTTGGCGCTTCTTGGGAAATATTTTAGTGCTCTTTTTTCAAGTGGCCCATGTGCGTTTTGAACCTTGGGAAGAGGAAACCATTTGATTATCGGCTCTTGCTTTGACTTTGGCATTCCATATTAATGTAAAAACATGGGCATGCCTCTTTTTTGCAAATAGACTGTGGTTTTTCCCCTCATAAATGCCAACTAGAGGAAACAGGCCGTGTCACTCATCTGGGAATAACTCACCTCCTCTTTGCCACTTGAACTGCTTTGTCTCTTTCCACACCTTGTCTCATCCTAGTTTTGTCTTCTTCTGCTCTTTCAGCCCTTGGGGTGATCTTTAGGTGGGTCACTACATTACTTGGGCTCTTTTCATGGTTGGCGCTCAGGCAATTCAAAAGCAAATAGCTATTTCATTGTCTTAAAATTGACATTTGCGTAGCTGTCACCTTGAAATTGAATACCCAACGGCTAGTTTGTCTCCTTAAAATTGATGGCTTTCAGGATGTCACCGTCCTTGGCAAATTCTATCAGGTCTTTTCTATGGATTTCTTCCCGTGAACAAAAAGTCTGTGAGAATTGTCTCAATCTTTTATCCTTTTATCTTCGGGTTCTTTGGCTGCAGCTTTCCTCCGAATTCCTTCAGACTTTTTGTCCGAAGGAATTCCTTCAAACAAAAAGTCCAAAAGAATTCATGCTTTTCAAAATTCTAAAAACTTCCCTTTATGGCTATCTTTCCTTTGAAGTGCTTCCTTCCCTCTGCAAGGGCTCCTGAACCCAGAATTGCCCTCCACAAGGGCACCTGCCCTTTGACTTTGGGATGCCCCCTTGAACTAAGCCGTTGAACCAACCCATTAAACCAAAAATGGTTTAATGATTCAACACTTCACGCCAAACCTTTGAACCTTCCGCAGTGAACCAAGTGATTGAACCAAATGTTGAACCCATCGATTGAACCAAGTGTTGAACCGGTTCAACAGTTTAACACTGTGCACTGAGCCTTTGAACTGAGTGTTGAACCAAGCTCATTGAACTGTCTGATGAATTGATCGATTGAACCAAAGCATTGAATCAATGCATTGAACCAAGCTGAAGCATTAAGCCAACTAAATTGAACCAAGGCTGATGAACCTTGCATTGAACTTCGTCGATTGAACCAAGTGATGAACCAAGTGGTTGAACCAAGTCCTATTGAACTAAGGCATTAAACTAGTTCAATGGTTCAACAGTTCAAAGCTACCAACCTTCCCTATGAATTTATTTAGACAAGAGCCCAAAGAAGCCTTGCAAAACCTAGCACTTTCTGAACTGATCCTTCATGCACCAAAAGACTGACTTGTAAAGTCTGTAGAAAAATCTTCTTTGCAAAATCAGTAGAAACTCCACCTGTAGAGTCCATAGAAATAGACCTACAAATTCCATAGAAACTCCACCTATAGAGTCTATAGAAATAGACCTGGAGAGTCCATATAAATTCTTGGAGAGTCCATAGAAATGGACAGATTCATGCAAAATAAAAAAATGAAATAGCCCAAAATAGCAGGGACAGAAGGGGACTAATTTTTGGCCTGTTGGGCAAAAAATGGTCAACAAATTGGTGACTCCCAAGGGAAGCATGCCTGTTATGCTTAGAGACCAGTTGCCTTGTAGTCCATTGGGCACAGAGTTAGAATACAGCTTTGAAGAAAGGTTAGCAACTACCCCAAAGATCCAAGAATCAAACATGAAGCTTTTACCCCACACATAAAGGGAAACACACAAGGCTAAAAACACTACTTGTGAAAATTGAACTTAGGGAAAGTAGGAAAAGAAACTAAAAGCAAACTACTATAAAAAACTAACCAGGTACATCTACTTCCCTCCTAGATCAAAGGGAAAACTTCTGAAGTCCTCTTCTTGGCAAGAAGACTTACAGTGCCAGACAAGTGGCTGAATAAAAAGGAGATTTGGTGACCTGCTCCTCTTGCCTGCCACCTAGATTGGCTGGTATCCGAGTGGATCAAATTCAAACATGCTTCCAATATATACATACTCTGCTCATTCCTAGAAGCTTGTTGAATGCTGGACATTCATGTTGGTGCATTTCACCAAGAAATCAATGGTTGTTGGCTCATCACCATAAGCCCTTTGATATGTATAGCTCCCTTGTAGTGCATCATGGTCTGACCCATTTCCTTTTGCTTCATTAAAGACTCTATCAGACTCATCCTCTGCTTCCTCTTGGCCTTCTTTAAGAAGGGTGACTGTGATGATGTCTAAAATGGAATCACAAAATGATTGCTCATCCCACAGAACATCACTTCTCTATTTAAAACTTTCTTCTTCAAGGCTTTCCTCAAGGAAGATAGACCTCTCCTTTTCCTCCTCAAAGATCAGAATCTCTAAAAGTTCAAGTATATTCTCCTGATCCTCCTCCAACTCAAGTTCCTCAGCATAGTAGTCCTCCTCATCGAAGCAACAAGGAAGTTCATCAAAAAGAGGGGAAGAGAGCTCACCATGCTTATGTTCCTCCTCGTATTGCTAGAACATTTGAAGGTATGCATGCCTTGTGTCTTCTCCATTGCTGATGAGGTCTTCACAAGGATCATCGATGATGATTTCTTCTTTGTTATCACTCATGATAACCTCCTGGGAAACTATAGATTGGATCTTCTACTCCTCACTTGCCTCTTGCAGGACATGTTCTTCCTTGAGAAGGGGTGAAGTGGAAAAACCATGTGGAAGAGGAGGCAGTCCTTGAGCTAGAATCGAATGATTCTCCTCCTTCCATTTGGTTAGTACTTCATCAATATCAGGTGTATCCTGATAGCTCTCTTAGAAGTGTGTAGATGGGGTGTGTTCAGATATGGAATGTGCCATTGGGTTTGAACCGTCTATCACACATTGGCTGAGGAAACTCTCTCTGGATTCCAACTCTGTAATTCTTCTGGCCATATCCTCTTAGAAGTGCATTTCTTAGAGGCCACCAACATTATCATGATCAGGAGTAGCCTCATCTTCTTCCAGGTTTTAAACAAAACCTTTCTCCTCCTCTTCCTTTTTGCTCCAAGATTCTACTATTTACTTCCAACTCATGATCTTAGGATTGGAATCTTACTCCTGTGAACAGGCAGCAGCTTTATCCTCTTTAAGGTCCTGAGCCGATTCATGATGTTCCTTCTTCCAGCATGGAATTTGGAGATCATGTTGAAAAACTTGAGGAGGTTGGCAAAGATTTGGGAGGGTCTACTCATGTACAGGAAGAGCTGTCTGAAAAGAGGCATGCTAGAAAGCTAGGCATACAGGATTAGAAGCAAGATCGATTGATGCATTAGATGAGTCAGAATGAGCAAGTGCCATCTGATAGAAAGGATTTGGCACTCAAGAGGGAGTTTTCTCTAGAATAGGAGGGGGCAGACCTTGGGCCAAAATTCCTTGATTTTCATCCCTCCACTTTACCAACACTTCCTCAATATTCAAATTAGCTTGTGGATTGGTGGAAGGGGTGTCTTTTGGCGTTGGCTCCTCTACAAGGTCTAAAAACTCCATCTCTCTTTCTCCAAGCAGCCTCATCTTAGCCTCTAATTCCTCAATCTACTTAGCTAGATTATCTTGAAAGAGTCTTTCTTAGAGGTCACCAGCATCATCATGTTGAGTAGGAGCAGTTTCAAGAGAGATGTGTTGGTTTGTTATGCTCCCCCCAAAGGAAAATTCATGATCTAAGGAATTTAGAAGGTTCATCTCTATGGGAGGTTGTTCTAGTTCCCTTTGATGCTTGAAGGCTAGGTGCATAGGGTCAAGAGTAGGGTTGATTGATGCATCAGATGAGCTGGATTGAGCAAGTACCATCTGATAGAAAGGATTTGGTGTATAAGAGGGGGCTTTCTTTAGGATAAGAGGGGGTGCGCAAGGCTGACTGCCTTACATGAATGGATTCCTCCACTTTGTTACCTCCTCCTCCATGGATTGTAAGGCTTGAGCTTGCCTAAATAAACATACCTCTTTATACATCAGGTCCTGCTGATAACCATACTGCTCGTCTAGTCTGTCTATTTCCATTACCTACTTTTCAAATTCTAGCGCCACCTCCCTTATCATTGAATAGCAACTAGGAGAGCTGCTTGAGGGGATTCCCTGAATATCTAGAGCTTGATCATAGTAGTATGAAGGAATACAAGGTCCATGAATTTGTGCAAAGGAATTATACATACAAAAATAT
Organism: Torreya grandis; assembly: GCA_037957365.1. Taxonomy (NCBI): domain Eukaryota; kingdom Viridiplantae; phylum Streptophyta; class Pinopsida; order Cupressales; family Taxaceae; genus Torreya; species Torreya grandis. Next base: position 1,322,297 of record JARHVA010004331.1, on the reverse strand, counting down.
GATTTCTGATGGCATCAAGCTGCTTAACCAGTTGATTTAACTCGAAGTCACCATTGGTGTTGATGCAAAATCCTCCAAAGGTTGGTTGGCTGAAGAACACACCAAAAATTCTTCAACTCTGTGGACACAACTTTTCCTAGTTGGTCCCATCGGGCAAGCCAAAAATTGTTGACGCAGTGGATTGCACCCATGGGTAGGAGGCCAAGCTCCTACCTTTTCCACACACAACAATGGAACTCCCCTCTCGCCTGTGGGACTGGTGAAGCTAGAGGGGAGAGTCTCTAGATAAGGGCTACCTCCTTTGGATGTATCCTTTAGGCCCTGGTTTCTCCTACTGATAACAAATAAAATGAAAAAAGGGGGGGATGAAAAGGGAGAGAGAGATGCTGAAAATAGAACCTAAGCCTAAAAAATGAAAAGGTGATACACTAAAAAAGTGATGACCCACCTAGCCTGAATATACACTTTTCACCAGGAAGAAATGCCCATACACTTCATCTGAAGTGGGAAGCTCTTCTACAATAGTCATCTAGGGGTCCGTGGAAGTACAAGGGGGAAGGAACCACCAGAGGCATCCTCAGACACACTTATGGCAGCCTATTCACAGGCACCTACATTCCTCTGTAGACACTTCTGGCAGACCTGCAGAAAGGAGACTTCATAATGCACTGGACATGCTGTGATCGATCTGTGAAAGCATGAAATATAATGACTTAACACAAAAGAAGAAATCAAATATATACTTTAAAGTGCAAGTCCAAGTAGAGGTAAAAATGCTAAGTCCTGATTCAAGGTAAAATCTGGTAGCTCTACCTTACAAGCCCAAGAGATTTTTGGGCAAAGTTTTGTCTTAAGGCTAAGAGAGTCAATCCTTTCTCAAATGAGAAATTTTACAATATATAGAAAGAGGAAGAGAACTTGGCACTTCCTGGGAAAGATTTTGGCGCTCTTTTTTCAAGTGGCCCATGTGCATTTTGAACCTTGGGAAGAGGAAACCGTCTGATTGTTGGCTCCTGCTTTGACTTTGGCATTCCATATTAATGTAAAAACATGGCCTCACCTCTTTTTTGAAAATAGACTACAGTTTGTTCCCTCATAAATGCCAACTAAAGGAAACATGCCACACCACTCATATTGCAATAACTTGCCTCCTCTTTGCCACTTGAACTGCTTTGTCTCTTTTCGCACCTTGTCTCATCTTGGTTTTGTCTTCTTTTGCTCTTTCAGCCCTCGAGGGTGATCTTCAAGAAGGTTGATGCATTCCTTGGGCTCTTTTCATGGTTGGCACTCAGGCAATTCAAAAGCAAATGACTATTTCACTGTCTTAAAATTGACGTTCGCACAGCCATTACCTTGAAATTGAATACTCAATAGCTAGTCTATCTCTTTAAAATTGATGGTTTTTAGGATGTCACCATCCTTGGCAAATTTTGTCAAGTCTTTTATGTAGATTTATTTCCACGGACTTTTTTTGCAGACAAATTTCTCTCAGACAAAAATTCCACGAGAATTATCTCAGTCTTTTGTCCTTTTGTCTTCGGGTTCTTTGGCTGTAGCTTTCCTCTGAATCAAAATTTTGAAAAACTTCCCTTTGCGGCTATCTTTCCTTTGAAGTGCTTCCTACCCTCCACAAGGGCTCCTGAACCCAGAATTACCCTCCGCAAGGGCACCTACCCTTCAGCTTTGGGATGCCCCCTTGAACCAAGCCATTGAACCAACCCATTGAACCAAAAATGGTTCAACGGTTCAACACTGCATGTCAAACCTTTGAACCTTTCATGGTGAACCAAGTGATTGAACCAAATGTTGAACTTGTCCATTGAACCAAGTGTTGAATCGGTTCAACAGTTCAAAACTACGCATCGATCCTTTGAATTGAGCATTAAACCAAGCTCATTGAACCATCCGATGTACTGAGTGATTGAACTAAAGCATTGAATCAATGCGTTGAACCAAGCTGAAGCATTGAGCAAACAAAATTGAACCAAGGCTGGTGAACCTTGCATTGAACTTTGTCGATTGAACCAAGCGATGAACCAAGTGGTTGAACCAAGGCCGATTGAACCAAGGCGTTGAACTAGTTCAATGGTTCAATGGTTCAAAGCTGCCAACCTTCCTTGTGAATTTATTTAGACAAGAGCCCAAAGATGCCTTGCAAAACCCAACACTTTCTGAACTGATCCTTCATGTGCCAAAAGACTGACTTGCAAAGTCCATAGAAAAATCTTCTTTGCAAAATCAGTAGAAACTCCACCTGTAGAGTCCATAGAAATAGACCTGTAGAGTCCGTAGAAACTCCACCTGTAGAGTCTGTATAAATAGACCTGCAGAGTCCGTAGAAATTCCTGGAGAGTCCGTAGAAATGGACAGATTCATGCAAAATCAAAAAATGAAATGGCCCAGAATAGTAGGGACAAAAAGGGACCAATTTTTGGCCTGTTGGACAAAAAATGGTCAACAGGTATTATTATATTTCACACAATTCAACAATTTTGATCTTGTATTTAGTTTCCTATCCCCCCACAATATAAATAGAATTTTTTGGATATCATTTTTGCCTAAAAATGAATCCATTTATAGTGAAATATTTTTTATCTGTTTAACTATAAAACCAACAACACTTGATTATTGTTTTGGTTGGAATAATAGACCAAAATAAATTGGACCATAAACCTATAATGTAACTTCAAAAAAGAGGATTCAAACTATGGAGCTATGATTAAAAATTAAACCTAGACCCTATATAAAGAATAAACCACTAAACAAATAATCATAACATAGTATAGATGTGAGAGATTATAGGATAAAAGTTAAAATAGTAATCTTGTGTAACATTAAAAAGTAAAATAAAATGGATTTATGACTTTAAAATTAACCATAAAAATAAAATGATAACCAAAAATAAAGGCAAACTTTAAAGACCACCTAAATAACATACTAATAGTATATGAAATCTAAAATCTAAAAAGATGATGGTAACAACTCTAAACTACTTTTCTAAACCTAAATACAAAATAGGGCATAAGACAATGTAATCAAGAGAGATACATGATTGTATATGAAAATGACAGAATGATGATGGATACATAATTGAATTTATAGGACATCAATTTCCTAGCATAATAGCAAGAGACCATATAGAATATTTATAAACTGAAATGCCCACAAATAGGTCTACAAAAATACGTTGGAAGAACATTTAAAGCACATGGGTACACTATAGATAATGTTTTAGGACTCCAAATCAATCTCCTAGAGAACCTTAATTTATGAAACTACTACTTTAATCCATATTACAAAAACTCTTCACAAATTATTCTCTCATCATCTACTAGTAGTAGATCTGCCGTAAAATCTCATATTTCTTTCATACTAAATGTTGTAAACTCAATAATTATTATTCATCAAATGGGGATATATATAGGAATAATATCTCCTATGAATAAGGAGTCTTTAATTATCTCCTCAAACCATTTAACCTATTTTTAAAATAGGCTAATTATTTTCAAAATTCACCTTACTTAACACATAATGACTATATTTGATTACATACTTAACTAATAATTCACCCATGTGAGTACTTATATCTACAACATTTGAGTTAGCCACAAACTTAGTTCTCTTTCCTTTGTTTCCTTCAACCTCTAGGGTGTTTAACAAGCCACGTCAAACTATATGTCTTATATTTGTGATCAAATTCTCCCCCTCCCCTGTCCCATCCCATCCTCTCATCCCTCACTCACCCCCACCTCAGAATAGACTAATATATTTGATTGGACGTTAAGTTCTCTCGATAAGTCATCCTTATAAGAGAGATAATCAACTCTTACAAACCACACACAATTGCTTTGTTTAAACCTCTAACCACTTATTAAATTAATAAAATATAATCTGTAAATCCAAATTTTACTTAATAATCAACATGCCACTATAGACCACCTAGAAACAACATATTTTTAAAAATAAAATTGTATCATATTAATAAAACAACCTAAAAAACTATATGAAATAAAATTATAAAATAGCCACTATATTATAAAACAAATAAACTTAAAAAACTATAATGATTTGTAATGTTAAATATAGTTTTAGGTAGTTTTTAGACATGAATCAATCCCACGTCATCATAGTTTCCAGAGTTGCACAGCATCAACTCGAATGATTTGCACACAAGTATGTTAGTGCACACAAAGAGGAGATTGTTTTGCATGCACATTAAAGTGGTCAAAGACATCAATGAACATGCATAAAAAATGTTTAGTGTTCAAACACAATAGCTCCTTCTTTGACGCCTCCTTCTATTCTACTAATTTCCCCCCATTGCTCATTGCCTTCTTTTATAAATAAATGTTGTTGTGTGTTGGCCTCAATTCCTACTACCAATAAAATAAAAATACCTTTCTCAAGGTAAAATACACAATCTCCAATTTTGAACAATTTTATTTATTGATAATTTTACGTCACACTCTCTAAATAATGTATTTAAATAAAACAAACAACAAAATAAATGATGACAATCATCACATAGGCCACCCAAATAACTCGAATTATCCCTTGGTAATCAAAAATACTCCACATAGGTTTGCATCTTGTACAGGAGCATAAGATGCTCTTATAACAACTAAAGTAAAGTAGTGATTCACTTTATTCATTATAATGTGAGATATTTGTATAAGTTATATCCTCTTACATATGAGGATCCAAACCTCATCTCTCTCTTTCCTACAAACATTCAACTATCATTATCCCCATGTTAGTTGTTACAACAACTTGTGTACTCACACACCCGCTCATAATAACACAAATACTATGTTATATTAACTAAATATTTTCAGCATTGGCCAAGTCTGAATTCTGATAAGATCCTTCAAAACTTATAATTTGTATTATAACTATTAGAAATCTGAACCCACTCTCAAACAACCTGAAAGTGTGTGTGTGTGTGTGTGTGTGTGTGTGTGTGTGTGTGTGTGTGTGTAGAGAGAAAGAGAGAGAGAGAAGTTAAAATAAACTAAATGTCCATAAATAAATGTAAACTTATGTTTATATATACTAGCAAATTTAGTCTTGTATGACCCTCTTCTTCATCTTGGCATGCCTTTTTTCTATTGTATTAGCCTTGCTAAGGGAGTTTTATAGTGTTGTCTATATTTTCCTATTGTATTAGTTAGGCTGATACAATCTTATTGTTATTCTCATTTTTCTATATTGTATTAATCGGGCCAATACAATTATTTTCTTGCTAATTTCCTTTCTACTGCATCAATGTTATTCTTATTATTTTAGTTTTGATGTCTTGTATTCCTATTGATTGCATGTCACCCTTGGATGCTCTTACATCATGGAGGCATTACGTATTCCTTAGGTAATTTGTTTTACGTATAAATCATCAAGCTATGAAGTTTATAAAAACTCACAATGAAATTTGAGCCAAATACATGCTAAATAGGTTGAGACATTGCAATAATATACCTTTAAGTCACAACATAAGATGAGAAAGGGAATTTGTGTTGAAAATGCATGGAGTATAAGAGTTATATTTCTTGTTATCATGAGAATCGAGATTGTTAATTTTAGAGGTATGAAGGAATTAAATGAGTATAGAGAGTTTGGAGAAGCTTGGAAGGTATTTTGAAAATCAATTGGTCTTAGTAGAACTTCATTCTTTGATTATTTTATGCATAATGGATTTTTATTTAGAAAGAAATAATTTTAGATTCCTGATAGCTCCTTGATAGAACATTCAATTTGAAGAACTACATAATGATGATTCATGACATTATTTTGCTCATGATAAAACCATGGCAATAGTAGAGGAGATGTATGATTAGCCTTTACTATGAAAATATGTTTTTAGATTTCTTGAAAGATGTAAAGTATGTCAAGTAGCAAGGGAAAGATTCAAAAAACATGGTTGCAAACTACTACTTGTGCCAAACAAACCATGGGAGATAATAAAGGATATGATTTTACTTTTGTATTTATGAACATGGTTTATAAAATAGCTCATTTCATCCCTCCTAAGAAGACAATTGATACAATTAAAATGACACACTTGGTTTTCAAAAAAATTGTGAGACTACATGAGTTGCCCAAGAGAATTACATCCAATAGACATACAAGCTTCCTAAGTTACTTAAGGAAGATATTATGGAAGATGTTTACAAAAATGTAGTTAAGTTTTTCATTTCATCCTCAAATTGATGAATGAATAAAATTTGCTATCAAAACCTTTGGGAAATTTATTGAGTGCTTAGCAAGAGAAAGGTAAAAAGTAATGGGATATCATGTTGCCTCATGATGGGTGTCATCATTCCCTTCATTTAATCAACTTTCTATTGATGTCATATTTTACCAGGGTTGTGTCTAAAGCTATATGCAATAATAAGAATCGTAGCGATTTAGTAATTGATTGTAGGTATTTGTATTTTTTTTCTTTTTTGTTTTGGGGGATTTTTAATGTCTTGAGGACTTCTTGGTTAAAACCTTATTGGAATCAAACTATGCAAATTTGCCGGAAGTAGACACATGTTGCAAAAATGAAATAAATCACTGGAAATAAACACACTTTTGTAGAATAAAATAGATTGCTATAAATAAACACACTTTTGCAGAATAAAATAGATTGTTGGAAATAAACACACTTTTGCAAAATGAAATAGATTGCTGGAAAATGATTACAAAGAAATGAGAATTTAATCTAAAATGCCTGCAGGAATAAATTTACAACAAATTTTAACTTTAAGGAGTTGGAAGCATTTATAAATTTAACAGAGTTACCTATTTGCTTTTGCAAATAAAATATAAATACCGACCAAAAATGAAGATCCTGGTTCTTTGGAGGAGTGGGCCCTTGCTCCGCTTAAAAATAGGATTGAACAATTTAATTTGCTTTCAAAACAGAAATGGCTATTTCATTGATAAAATGTTTTGTATTACAAAAATGTACTAATCTATCATTTTCTCTCTATTCTTCAATGATTTTCTATCACTTCCTAAATTCACAAGTCTGTATATATAGATGCTTTAATGGTTGTAACTATTTCATAGATATGACGGAACTGAATCATACCCAGAATAGATGATGAATCAAGATGTGGTTGGATGTCTAGTTGTGTGATAAATGTCTTAGATCTAAAAGTACAGAAAGTAGGAATTTACTCCTAATTTAATGGGATCATTGACCTGACAGATCGTCAGCCATTTGGAATAGATCTTTATCAGTTCCATATCTATCCATGAAAGTTCTATAGCTTATTTACAAGAGTATCAGATCTAATTTAGATAATTTTGGAGCTTAAATATAGAGTTCTGGAGCTGTCCAAAAATGCGACAACTTGAAATAGTATGGTAGAGTTCTGAAACTAAGCTGAATTGATTCCAATGCTTCCAAAAACATGCAATCCACTTCATATTTATTCTTTAGCCTGATGATGACCTATTTTATTGCAAAACTTGAATTTTCCAACACACTTGTTAAGAATTACAGGTTTTTAAATGTTAGAATCACAATCAACAAAAGATGGATAATTACATCCTAACTCATCTCAGATCAAAATAAAAGTTACAAAATGCAATCAAACTTAATAGAAAGAGAGTAAGATGAGGTCATTTATTATAGATTTATCGGGCATATCCTGGCCTCATCATTTCCCCCATACTTACTTGTTTGTAAGTCCCTTTACAAACTTCACTCTTCAAATTTGGGATTGTATATCCTGCATTCCATTTGTTTGCTCAGATCAAATGGCTGGAACTGAATATCCCAATGCTTTGATTCAAAGGTACTATACCCAGCTCCTGCTTCTACTTTTCTTTTCCATTCCATAAATTGAGTGGGATTTTGAAGTTCTCTATTTTACCAAGGAGATATGGGAGTGAGAAGTAGAGGTGGCCTTATCCGCATGCCTATCCATATACACAGGGGGGTTTCATTGATCTGAGGAATTATTGTGCATAAAGCTTTTGCCCTTTCTAGACTCTAGATCAAATTTGAAGGGGATATTACTTCCCTTCTTTTCAATGCCACCAGAAGAAATTTCCATTTTTTTAAACATGCATCATAGATATTATCAAAAAAATTCTTCTCATAAGAGGTGAAGACATCCATGCTTTACTGTAAATTGAAAAGATAAGGTCCCTTGAATTTGTCATTAAATGCATGGGATTGGAAATGTGTAGCAAAGGCGAGTGGGTTACCATAATGAATTTTCATACAGAAACTAGATGAACTAGCCTTTGACCAATGCTCTGACTCCCTTTCTTTCCATGCAATTTGATTTTGAAGAACAAAGACAAATGTGTTAAGCTAGCTTTCCCCTACATACAAATTGATCATAAAACCTATATTTATTTTTAGCATAAAATTGCAAAGGTAAAATTCACAAAGAAGGTTTTTCTATTCTATATTGGCTAAGGAGTAGGCAGCCGAGAAGTCAGCTTCATCTTTTATTTCATGTGGAAAGCCACATGCTATCCTTGCCAACTGCCAGTGAATGAATTGTTCCTCTAAAAACATGTTATAAACAGGAGAAGGTCTTCTGCATGCAAGCAGTTTCTCACTCATCATACAAACTATTTGTATTTTCACAAGACATTTATACCTATCATTTTCCTCCTTGAAAAAATTGTCTTCCCATTTCTTCCTTGCTTTCTCTTCTTCCACTAGTTTGCCTTTCAAGTCTGTATTAGATGCCTTGATTACACTGAGTTCTCTGCATGTATCATCCCATAACTGCTTGAGTGGCAGATAAGTGAATTCAGTCTGTGCAGAGACTATTGACATAGAGGTCTGTATTGTACATTTTTCCTCGTTCTCCATCAGTTGCCTTTTAATCTCTGCTAATTCCTCTTTCTTGGTTGTGAACTAGTTTGTTAATTCTTCAAGGAGCATTTCTTTTTGTTCTAATTTGAGTTTGAGGAAGTTCAATTCCTCATCCTTTTCCTTGATAATGAGTTCTACTCTAGACAAAAATAGAGCCTATTTAATCTGTTGGTTTTGTTCTTATTTATTATAAATTGATAGTAAATTTCCTTACCAGTTCATCATTATATTTGGGAAATTTTCTCAAAAACTCCAGCGATCTTGCCTATTGAAAGATAGTTGCTACTTCTTCATCTGCAAGGAGTTGGGTATCATTTTATGGTTCTGACTTTTTTTTATTCCCATGATTCATTCTTATTTAATCTTACATAGGTTAGCTGAAGATTGCTTCTCTTATCGGGGAAACTGATGATTTTGGCTACGAAACTAGCACATTTAGTTGCTGATTTGGTGAATTCAGTAGCAGAATTATTGTAATCAGCTAAAGAACTTAGGGATTTTGACTATGGAACTACTATACTTAGCTACAAAACTGATGAAGGTAATTCATTGTATCTCTTTTGAAATTTTTATGTAGTTATCTTTTACTTTGTTGATGCAATAATAAGAATGATTCTTTATGACTATCCACCAACTCATTCCATCATCAATATCCTTCTCATGATTTTGCACATTTAACCATGATGTACAATAGATGACTCATCATACTAATCTTTTAAATTAAGTCTAATCACACATGCAAACTTTCAATTTAACCTTTAACAAGTTAAAAACATAATTACCATCCTTGATGATGTAATCCCTCCATCATGATGACTCATCATTCCTGAAAAATGGTTAGAAAAAATAGCTAGAATAAAAGAAAATTATTTGAATTAGCCATTTATTTGAGAAGTTCAACTGCCATCACTAGTTTTCAATTGATCCTTTTTTTTTAAAGAAGAGAACGCCATTTACTAGTTTTCATCCTCTTCCCTTTATTCTAGATCTTTTCATCTGATTATTTGATCATTTTGGAAGAACTGAGTTCTTCCATATGATCAAATTCTTTGTTTGCTTCAATCTGCTTCAAGAATTCATCCTTAGTAAGAGGCTTCCTATAAATTTTTAGCTTGTGTCCATTGACTAAGAGTATTCTTCTGCTATCAGCAATGGAAAATAACTGGATAGAACCATTGTCAAATATCTCCTTGATCTAATAAGGTCCCAACCATCTAGTTCTTAATTTGCCTTTGAATTGTTGTTACTTAGAGTCAAACAGCAATGCCCAGTGTCCTAATTTGAATTGTCTTTCCTTAATATGTGAGTCATGTCATTGCTTCTTTTGACCTTGGATTATCTCTGTCTAGTGAAGTGCTTCCATTCTGAATTCATTCAATTCATTGAGTTAAAGGATTCACTCCTTTTAAGCTACATCCAATTCAATTCCCACCTTAGCTGTTATTCTCAATGTCTGTAGTTCAAACTCAATAGGCAACAAGGGCTTTTTATTATAGATTAACTCAATATGAAAACCTTGTTGTGGTTTTTCAAGTTGTATTGTAAGTCCAAACAGCTTCAGGTAGTCTTTTTACCCAATCTCTTCTTTCAACTTCAACTATTTTAGCGAGGATGTTTTCTAATTCTCTATTTATTACTTCAACTTGTCCATTTGCTTACGGGTGACAGGGAGATGACTTCTTATGATTGAACTGATAATACATTGTGAAGGCCTGGATCATATTAAACATAAATTATGGTCCTTGGTTTGAAACTAAGCTTCTTGGCACTCTAAACTTTACCATAATTATGTGCTAAAGGAAATCAGCAACTGCTTCTTTAGTGGCATTTGTTAAAGCTTGCACTTCTACCCATTTTGTTACATAATCAATACACACAAGAATGTGTTTTCTCCCTATGAAGGAGGATTAAAGGGTCCAAAAAAAATCCAATCCCAATCTCTCAAATGGTTCAATCACTACTTGTGGTTGCAGAGGCATTTCATTGGTAATGGTTGGCTATCCCATCCTTTGACAAGGATCACACACCCTGATATATCTCTTCACATCTTTATACAGAGATGGCCAATAGTAACCAGTGTCAAGTATCTTGTGAGCTGTTCTTTTCACTAAATAGTGTCCTCCACTTGGTTCATCATGACATGCCCGAAGGATGTCAAATATTTCATCTTCTCTCACACACCTACGTAAAACCAAATTAGGACCACATTTAAATAGCATTCCTTTTAACCATTTGAACTGTGCACTAGTTTTGATTAATTTTTTTATTTACTTTTTAGTGAAAGGAGGAACTTCTCTGTTGCAAGATAATTTTCCATGTCAGTAAACCATGGTGTATTAGCTGAAATAACAAACAATTGTTCATTTGGAAAGTTATCCTTGATTGGATTCTACTCCCCTGTAGTGGTCAATCTTGACAAGAAATTAGCTACCACATTAGATTTGCCTGGATTATCCACAATGGTAATATCAAATTCTTGTAGAAGTAATAACCATCTAATTATTCTACCTTCAACCACTAGTTTGTTCATTAAATATTTAATTGCTGAGTGATCTATATGTACAAATATTTTGTACCTCGTAATGTAATGTCTAAATTTATTGATTGCATAGATCACTACCAGAAATTCTTTTTCAATGGTAGTGTAATTTCTTTCAGTGGGAGAAATATTTTTATTGAGATAGTAAATAGCATACATTCTTCTTTCTTCATCTTTCTGTCCCAAAACTGCACCAAATAAGGTATTTGAGGCATCAATTTAGATGTGAAAAGGTTTATCCTAATTAGGTCCTTGCAATATTGAGGTAGTTACTAATTTCTCTTTAATTTCTTCAAAAGCATGTTGACACTATTCATCCCAAATAAATTCACAGTCCTTGGTAAGCAATTTAAACATGGGGGCAACAATTTTATTAAAATCTTTGATAAAGCACCTATAGTATCCAACATGTCCTAAAAATGATTTGATATCTATGGGAGTGTGAGGAATAGGGAAGTCTGAAATAATCTTGATTTTGTTTTGGTCAACCTGAATTCCTCTTTTTGAAATATGGTGCCCTAATATGATCCCTTCATCAACCATCATCAAACATTTCTCATGACTAAGAGACAAGTGATGTTGTTCACATCTTGTTAATACTCTGTCCAAATTTTTTAAGGCATCATCAAATGTATCTCCATACACAGTAAAGTCATCCATGTATACCTCCACACAGTCATTTGTTAGGTCTACAAAAATTGCTAATATAGCTCTTTGAAAGGTTGATGGAGCATTACATAGTCCAAATGGCAATACCCTGTAAGTAAAGGTACCCCATGGACAAGTAAATGTAATTTTGTCCTGATCCTCAGTAGCAACTCTAATTTGATTATATCCACTAAATCCATCTACGAAGGAAAAGTATTGTTTACCTGAAAGGTTGTCTAAGACTTAATCTATGAATGGTAAGGAAAAATAATCTTTCAGGGTGGCTTTGTTCAATTTCCTATAGTCAACACAAATTCTCTATTTTCTATTCTTTTTAAGGACAATTACAAGAGGAGACACCCACTGGCTATCTGAGATAGGGTAGATAAAACCTACTTGTAATAGTTTTTCAATTTCTTGTTTGATTATATCCCTTAAGGCTGGATTAATCCTTCTCTAAGGTTGCCTAACTGGTCTAATATTTTCAGTATAAATGTGATGCGTGCAGATACTTGGATGAATTCCCTTCATATCTCTATAGTCCTAAGCAAAAGCTTTAGTATGATCCTTCAGAACATCAAATAGTTTGACTTCTTCATCATTCTTTAACAAGTTATTAATATTCAAAAAAAATCATGGTTGAATCTCAACATGTTTGGTTCCAGGATATGATGAACTGATTTGTTGAAACAGTTTTATTAAGATATTTAGTGGATAGGCATGTGGTAACAACATATTATATGTGGCAACATCTTCAAAAGTTCTTAGAGGCATAATGCTGGACAAAGGACAGCAGGAAGAGTTATGATACTTATCCTATTGTAGGTCAAACTCCTTGTTACTGCTATTTTCCAAAAATTCTTCATCATCTTTTCATATCTGTAAAGCTAAAGCTACAGATCCTGCCTCTCACCAAGAGAAATCACGTTCCTTCATAGCAAAATTATCTTCATTTATAGAGAATTGGTGTGGTTCTAGAACTAACTATAATGGTTCCAGAATAGATTATGCATGTTTTGGAACTAATCCTGACTACTCCAATAATGATTGATGTTCATTTAATGAAGGATTAACCATATCATCTATTTCCTATACATGATCCTGCAATGTTATCATAGCCAAAGAAGATAGATTTTACTCATTAATATCAAGATTATCAACCCATAATTTTGCTTGATTATCAGTAAAAGGTCGTACAGAGGGATATAATGAAATTTGCTTAGAATTCTTACCATTTGAAATACTCATATCCCCTGACCTGCAATCAATTGAGGCAGTAACTGTAGCTAACCATGGTCTCCCCAAAATAATGGGATAACCAAGTGTTTTACCTTTTAGTTGTAAGATAAGGAATTCAACTGGATATTCCCATGATTCTACCATTACTACCACATCTTCAATAATTCCTAGTTTTGCTACAGACTGATCTGTCATCTACAATATGGTATTAGTAGGTTGTATGCCTATTAATGGTAATGTTTTCAAAGTGTCCATTGTCATTACATTGATAGATGTGCCCAAATCAATCAAAAAATTATGTATATCCTTATTCCCTATAGAAATAGAAATAACAGGGCTTTCAGGATCTCCATATTTGGGTAGTAGGAGTTTTCCTGCTAATAAATTAGCAAGTTTCCTGTCTACCTGAATAGTCTTGGGGTACTGCTTCTTTCTTCCAGGTTTTTTAAAACATAACAGTTTGATTAACTTGTTCAACTCTAGAATATCCTTAATTTCTCGTAAAAATGGTATTTCAATATTTAATATTCTTGGTTCCTACACCAATTCAGATTCCTTAAGTTCTATGGTTTCTTTAAGTCTTTCTGGAAATGGAATCTCAGTAGAATTTCTTTCTGGTTCCTTATCTTTTTCTTTGTCATCTTCTTTAAGTGTAACTGTGCTTCTTTTGTCATCTCAGTGATTATAACAAGTGGACTATTAACTATTTTTCCAAATCTAGTTTGAATGTTTTTACAATCCATTGTATTTAAATCAACTGATTTTTTTGGTTCTATTTCGTATACAGGAGTTGTTTGTTTGTTTCTTGGGTTTGCTACTGGTTATGCTAGAATTTGTGTTTGGATTATGTTTTTAACCTATGGATTTTGTGTTGGAGGTCCCATTATGGATTGTTGGTTTTTATTTGGATATGTCTTCCCTTCCACATAATTATTAGGGCCCCATCTAAGTTGTGGCCAAGCATAAGGATTTCCTTGACCAGCCCAAGGTTGTTGATGTCCTTGAGTATACCAAGATTGAATTTCCCAAACCTAAGGATGACATGTGGGTTAAGGGGCCCAAGGTACCTATCCCCAACTTTGTGGTACTGTTTGAGCTACCCATGGCATCATCCAGGGATTAAGAGCTGGTCTTGGCATAAATTGTTCTTGGTTAGGTTGTCTCTGAACAAAATTTAATTCTTCTATGGTGGATGATGTATTAGTTTGTTTGAGATGATTTTTTATGAGTGGAAGAAGAGAACAAGCATGAGTATCATGTTCTTTAGATTCACAGACAAGACATACTTTTATTTTATCCAAAGGACATTCCCTTATTGCATGCTTCTTCCTGCATCTAGGATAATACATGGCTAATGGTTCAAGTTGGGCATTTTCTTTAGCTTGCAATCCATCCATGGTGGAGGTTAATTGAACTAATATGTCTATTTTAAATTTTTCCAATTCATCCATCAATTTGTTCATATCTGGATTCAAATTTTTAACCGTTTTCCCTTTTCTAGGAACACCCCTTGTCCTTGAATGGTTTCTACAAATTTATATGATTTCATCTATTCTTAATTGAGGAATGTTTCCTCCACTAATAAAATCAAGGGTTTCCCTAGATTCATCATCCAGACCTTTGAGAAAAATGGTTTTACTTAAATCTTCTTGAAGTATAAATCCACATCTTTTACTCACAAAGAGGAATCTGTCCAAACAATCTTCCATATTTTCATCTTCTTCCTGTTTGGTTTTAAAAAATTCTTCCTTTTGATTTCTTCCTCTAAAATAATCTTGATATTTGTCTAGGAAGACAGTTTCCATTTGTTCCCAATTGGTAATAAAATTAGATGTTAATCCCATAAACCACCTCATTGTTGCATCCTTCAGAGTAGATGGAAACAACTTTAGTTTTTGATTATCTGTCTTGTAATCATAAGTCTGACATAGTACTTTAAACTCAAATAGAAATTGGTCAGAATCCTCAAATGGCATTCCTCTAAATCTGGGCAAGTGTGCAGGTGAAATATTTTTCATAGTGGTTTCATCATCCTCGATCTGAATGGGATAGGTAAAGGTTCTCTCAGGTTCTCTTCCAGCTTCTAGTGCCATCTCTCTAGTATTTTCTAATCCCTTCTCCCAGTCAATGTGGTATGTGGTTTGTTTTGGGGATGGTGAAAAGTCAGGAGTAGGAGGTTGACTACTCAATTGAGAATCAAAAAATTTCCTCAATGGATCGTGAGAAATAATCCTCCTCCCTAAGGTTCTACTTGGTTCTGGTGACTGATCCAAAAACTCCAAAAATGGCAATTTTGCTTCTTGTCTTGTAGGAGATAATGGTGCCTCCAATTCTTGCTCAACATCCTTTCTTAAACTAGAGGATGATGGAAATTCTTATTCAAATATTTTGGGGAGAAATCTACCCTTGGAGTCTCGTGGTCTACTCATAAATTAGGGAAAATTTATTTAATTACTAAATGAATGATTGTTGCTCTTGTTGACACGTACTTCGAAAATTCCAACTATTGAGTCCCCGGTAATGGCGCCAAAAATGATGGGTGTCATCATTCCCTTCATTTAATCAACTTTCTGTTGATGTCATATTTTATCAGAGTTGTGTCTAAAGCTATATGTAACAAGAAGAATCATAGCAATTTAGTAATTGATTGTAGGTATTTGTATTTTTTCTTTTTTGTTTTGGGGAATTTTTAATGTCTTGAGGACTTCTTGGTTAAAACCTTATTGGAATCAAACTATGTGAATTTGCCAAAAGTAGACACACATTGCAAAAATGAAATAGATCACTGGAAATAAACACGCTTTTGTAGAATAAAATAGATTGTTGAAAATAAACACATTTTTGCAGAATAAAATATATTGCTGGAAATAAACACACTTTTGCATAATGAAATAGATTGTTGGAAAATGATTGTAAAGAAATGAGAATTTAATCTAAAACACCTGCAGGAACAAATTTACAACAAATTTTAACTTTAAGGAGCTGGAAACATTTTTAAATTTAACAGAGTTACCTATTTTCTTTTGCAAATAAAATATAAATACCGACCAAAAATGAAGATCCTAGTTCTTTGGAGGAGTGGGCCCTTGCTCCACCTAGAAATAGGATTGAACAATTTAATTTGCTTTCAAAACATAAATGGCTATTTTATTGATAAAATGTTTTGTATTACAAAAATGTACTAATCTATCTTTTTCTCTCTATTCTTCAATGATTTTCTATTACTTCCTAAATTCCCAGGTCTATATATATAAATGCTTTGATGGCTGTAACTATTTCATAGATACGATGGAACTGAATCGTACCTAGAATAGATGTTGAATCAAGATGTGGCTAGATGTCTAGCTATGTGATAAATGTCTTGGATCTGCAAGTGCAAAAAGCAGGAATCTACTCTTGATTTAATGGGATCATTGACCTGACAAATCGTCGGCCATTTGGAATAGATCCTTATTAGTTCCATAGCTAGCCGTGAAAGTTTTGGAGCTTATCTACAAGAGTACCAGAGCTAATTTAGATAATTTTGGAGCTTAAATATTGAGTTCTAAAGCTAAGTCCAAAAATGCAACAACTTG
Source organism: Torreya grandis (assembly GCA_037957365.1). Lineage (NCBI taxonomy): Eukaryota > Viridiplantae > Streptophyta > Pinopsida > Cupressales > Taxaceae > Torreya > Torreya grandis. Next base: position 1,305,472 of record JARHVA010004331.1, on the reverse strand, counting down.
AAATAGTATGGCGGAGTTTCAAAACTAAGCTGAATTGATTCCAATGCTTCCAAAAACATGCAATCCACTTCATATTTTTTCTTTAGCTTGATGATGACCTATTTTATTGCAAAACTTGAATTTTCCAACACACTTGTTAGGAATTACAGGTTTTTAAATGTTAGAATCATAATCAACAAAAGATGGATAATTACATCCTAACTCATCTCAGATCAAAATAAAAGTTAAAAAATGCAATCAAATTTAATAGAAAGAGAGAGTCAGATGAGGTCATTTATTATACATTTATCGGGCATATCCTGGCCTCATCACCTCACACTAAATTTGCATGTGAAAGTATTTTAAATGGGAGCATAAGTCACACTCCATTTCAAATTATAAATGTAACTATTCCTAAATGTGTTTCAAATTTAATAAAATATTTCCTTTGGAATGATTAGTGATCATGCAAAAAGATTTGTAAAACAAATACAACAAATGCATGAACATGTTAACAAAGAAAGCTACTCAAAGCAATGCCAAATTTAAGAAAAATGCCAATTTATCAAGGAGAGTACATAGGTTTGAATTTTATTACCATGTAATGCATTCTTAAAAAAGCAAAGACTTCCTAGATCAAGGTATAACAAGTTGACATATAAAAAGATCAGATTGTATAAAATTTAGAAGAAACTTGTAGATAATGCTTACCAATTGAGTACCAAATCATATTGATATATCTCCTATTTTCAACATTACCTATCATGGACACCATGCTTTAGGTTACATATAAAGTACAAGATCCAAGTAAATGGTAAAATAAATCACTGAAAACAAAATCATAAATAGAGAGCACTACGGTGCAATGAAAACCTCAACTTATGTGACATATGCTCCTTTGTTTATAAACAAAAATAATGGAAGACTTGAAAAGCATCACAAGACAACCACCACATGCAAGAGAAGATCCACAAGGAATGACAATGAAACCAATAGCGATGATAGTAGGGGAATCATGGTGAGTATATCCCACCACTTCAAGGTTTTTAACATCTAACCTTACTCCATTGGTAAATTTTAATACTGGTAATGTCTCATAAACCACCTCTTCCTCACAATTGATATGAATGTGGTATTCCTAACACACACACATAATTTTAGATAGATAATATTATAGAATATGCCACTTTGTGTATAAAGACGTATGAAGGAAAAGACTACTTAGACTAAACACTCTCAATACAATAATATCTCACGTGGAAAGAAACACCTCAACAAGAAAACACTTCTTTCACAAATTGAATTTAGAAAACTTGGAGAAGAAAGGTTACTAGATTTTCTATTAACATGGGGAGAATAATTCCTAAAAAATTTATTGAGAAAGGGATAATAATAAATCGGGCCACTTGCATGGATGAATGTGTAGGATATTTATCACTTAGAAAAAAAGGAACGAAGGAATAAGGCCATTTCCATAGATGGATGTGTAGGATAATTATCACTTATAAAAAAGGAACAAAGCATAATGCCACTTGCATTGATGGATGAGTGTAGGTTAAATATCATTCAGATTTAAAAAAACAAAGAATAATTGTGCATATGAATCAGGGAATCAATTTATAAGAAAGTGTAGTGAGCAGATAAGGATAAAGATACAAATATTAATAAACATTTAGATAAGAATAAATAATAAGGCCAGAAGAGAAATAAGGCAAGACGGTTTTAGTTAATAAGTGTCTATTTTACAAAGTTTCTTTTATTTTCTTTCTTTTTTATTTTTGTAAATATTTATACTCCTTATATAAGAGAACCAACATAATTACTAAGGAAGAGAGAATAGTACCTTTTTTTGAAATTTCATAATGAATAACAAATTGTGATAGAAATTTATATCACTATTGAATTGAGTGTTTCAACCTCTTTTTCTACTCGTCTTAGTTTTTTGTGTGCTTAGAACTTATTTCTTGTACTGTTGTTGTTGCTTCACCTTCCCTTGGCACACCCATCTAGTCTTTGCAAACTAGGCTCCAAAATGCATAACTATAAAGAGAGTTGAAGTTATAATTGTATAAAAGATATGTTTTCTTTATTTGATCTTATAAATACAAAAGACAAACACTACCTCTATAAATTGTTATAGCTCTTAATTAATTAGAATCATAAAGGAGAACCATTGTAGAGAATGAGAAAGTGAAAACATTGTAAAACCACATCACTTAATTTTTTTTTCAAATGTCAAGTTGTGTGCAAGTAACTATTTTTTCAGACATGTTAGAGTCAACAATGTTTTAAGTTGATGGCAAGATTAAGAATCACAAAATGTGTTCAAAATATAAAAATGTTTATTTGTGGTCCACTCTTATGGAAGGTAATAAAATTTTATTGTCAATAAAATTCATAATCAAGGCAAGGATACAAAAAATAATTCAAGTGCCAATTAGACCAAGTGTTAGATAATCTCTTTAGTTCATCGACGCAGAGGCCAAAGTGTGAAAAAAAGAGGATACCTTTGCTCTACACCATTAGTATTTTTGGATATCAAAAAAATAATGTATTAGGGTATGTACTTATCCAAAAATGCTCTCCTATATAGGTTCATCTTCAAATTGGTTATTTTATCATAAATACCTTGTAATTTAAAGCCTCCAACAAAGTAAAACCTCAAAAAGAATAAACATATCAACAATAACACAACACATTAAATGAATTTTTCAAATCAATAATATCAATTTTGAAGGATACCACCTTTAAAATATAGCCTCCAAACACAAATAAAACATCTACACAAGCAATAAGCAAACACTATTTCACTAGACCTTTTTCTAATATTTGCAAGAGCTCGAGATTCCTATAGGTAATTATGGACCAAATTTTTTATAAATGTATGTTTAGTATTTTTACATTATTAGAACTCAATCTCACTCTAGGTGAATATGGGGTTCTCATCCTGCCTTGTCTTAACCCTAGGTCCCTTGCATAGGAATGTCATCTCGACCCTAAGTGGTTTGCACAGCAATGCCCTGTCTCAACCTTGGGTAGTTTTCACAATGATGTTGTCTCGACCATTGGTAGTTTGCACAGTGATGCCATGTCTCAACCCTGGGGAGTTTTCACAACAATGCCCTATCTCCACTATTAAACCTAACTCAATGGACAAAGAGATGACGCTTTTTCTATATTTATTACTACACTTGAACATCAATTTTATTGTTAATAAAACACCACATTCTCGTTTGACCTTTAAGTAGACTAATTTTATTGGTTTTCAACATTATGATCTAAAAATTAAATCAAATGAAACTAGCAACATAAGAACCTGAGCACTTACATTTGGCTAAAATGATAAAAGTGTTAAGAATAGTTTGATATTTTGTATAACAAAAATACTTCACTTTGGATAATAATCTATTAAGTGTAGCCATAGTTTGGATATATATATATATATATATATATATATATATATATATATATATATATATATATATATATTGTTTTTACTACAGAAGCATTCCTGCACTTGGATCATTAACCTCAATGTTAATGGACTATAACAATCTGTCATATACAGAATCTCACTTCACCTATTACTAAGAAATTCGCTTTGCAGCCCCTACCACATTGGATTATTTAAATGTGTTCTCTATTCTTGTGTTTCAAACCACCATAATCTCTTATTGATTACTTTGTCACAAAAAATGTAATCAAATATTAACCCCAATAATAATAACTGCCCATAGATAGTACTAAAAGCAGAGTTCTTGTTACCATATATATTGTGAGAAAGTAGTTACATATCCATAACGATGGTTTTTTACATCAATGCCAAGTGAGAAACTAATTATGTGTATGGAACCCCCATATGGAAGCCCACAAAGTGAAGAAACATAAGAACCTAAGCATATGCATTTGGCTAAAATGTTATGAGTGTTACGAATAGTTTAATTTTTGTGTAACAAAAAATAGTTCACTTTGGCTAATGATCTGTAAGTGTAGCCACATTTTGTATACATATCATTTTTACTATATACATTCCTGCACCTAGATCATTAACTTCAATTTTAATGGAATATAGCAGCCCATCATATACTAAAAATCAATTCACCTATTATTGAGAAACTCTTTGTGTCACCCCCCACCACAATGGATTATTAAAATGTGTTTTCTTCTTGTGTTGCAAACTACCATTGTCTCTGATTGATTATTTTATTATAAATTTTTAAATCAAATACTAACCCCAATAATAAGAAATTCCCATAGATAGTACTAAAAAGTAGAGTTCTTATTGTCATGTATTGTAAGAAAGTAGTTACATAATCATGAAAATAGTCTTTTAGGTCACTGTTGTAGACATCTAAAAATGGCCACCAACGGCTTCATACTAGACTTTAGATTAATTCTTACCAACTTTTGAATATCTAGCCTAATAACTTTTAAACAACTTGAATTTGGCTTCATCACATGAAATTTGATCTAAAAATCAATTAAATAGAGCAAATGCGTACATCAAATTAAGAAACTAGAAATGTTCAAATGCCTAAAAAGAATTAATTAAACATGCAAATCATAATCAAATGCCTAATTGAATTAACCCATGAGCAATTAAATGAATTATCAAAAAGTAAATTCAAAAATCAAAGAATATCCTAGGTTTTCATCATCAGCTTTTGTGAGTTGTCCAAAATCCAAAATATCTCAAACACACCTATTCCATGCTAATAATGAGGTTTGGACACATTTTTAACTACTAGGGTTAATAAAGCAAACCTAGGTTAGTATTTAACCTATTCCAAGCCCTTTGCTAAACCTATAAATACAAGTATTTGTCTCTTCATTTGGAGAGCTTGGACATAATAAAGTTATAATGCAGGATTTAGGGCATGAAGCAAATGCATAGTGTTATAATGCCAAAATTGAGCCAAACCATTAAGCCATATCAAACCAGCCATGGTGTTAAGGAGAGATGGAGATAGCCAATCTCCATTGATGAAGAATTCTTGAGCATAATCCGAGCAAGCCAAACAAATAAATCTATTGGAGCATTCAAGGAAGGTAAGAAAGGTAAGTTTTCTTGCATTTTAGTTGCGCTTTGTTCAATTTTTTTTCTTCACTATGCTCCTCCCTTTGATCTAGGCAAGATAGTGTTATACATGTTAGTGTGTTTTTTTTCATTTTGATTTGATTTCATTGTAAATCTAACAGATGATCTAACCACCCTTTTTAGATTCCTTGATCATAACTGCCAAGTGTGCATCAATTTTGTATATTAGACCCCCATGTGGAAGCCCACAAGGGTATTGCTTTCATTTTATGTCAAATATTGTTCAAATTTCATACTTATGGGTTTTAACCTCATGACCAAGCTCAATATTATTCTCAAACTTGTCGATCCACCTACCCTCATAATATAACATACACAATAATACAATTCCTTTTGGTTAGTCTTCTGTAGCTAGGAGGATATCCTCAAGTACTAAGAAATTTTAAGTTTTCTTCAGCTAGCCCTCTTACTTTTCAGGACTTGGCTAGTCTTTATAATCAATCATTATAAGACTACAAACATAGTTTGCATAATCGTAACCGGCGAGTACTCGCCAAGGGGGAATTTTGGGTAATCGATGGTTATTCAATAGGGGTGGTCGAATAACCAAGAATAACCAACAAAGGCAAAAAATACTTGAAATTCTCTTGAAGCAAATAGTATATAAATTAAATAAACATTTAAGTATAAGTTGACTTATACTTTAAGTTATACTTTATTTATATACTTTTAGGATGTTTGAGAGTGGTTTTGAACCTCTAGGAGCTATAAAGCAAATTCTAGGTTTTGGAGGATCCTATCATAATTCAAACTTAGTCAAAGTTTAGGGTTTCAGAATTAGCCATATTTTAGGGTTTTAGACTTAGCCATATTTTAGGGTTTCAAAATTTCAAGGAGACATCATAGGAGGGATGAAGGTTGCATGAAGGGATGTAGGTATGATAAAATAGTATGAGAACATCTCTTGCAAAATGCTACAAGTCGATCCCACCCCATTCCTTGTGCATAAATTACTAGACTTTCTCAGTCTCCCTTAGTTTTCCTAAGAGCTGGAAAGAGAAAAATATAGATTCTTGTAATTTGTACTTTTAGATTCTTGTATAAGTATCATTGTATCAATTTTAATCTATGCATAGGGAATGGGGTGGGGTCAACTTGTGGCACATTGTGAGATATATTTTCATACTATTCTATCATACCTACATCCCTTCATGAAACCTTCATTCCTCCTACAATGTCTCCTTGAAATTTTAAAACCCTAAAATATGGCTAAGTCTGACACCCTAAAACCCTAAAATTTGACTAAGTCTAAAATATGATAGGATCCTTCAAAACCTATAATTTGCATTATAGCTCCTAGAGGTCCGAAACCACTCTCAAACATCTTGAAAGTATATAAATAAAATATAACTTAAAGTATAATAAACTAGACTGTTGGAACACAATTATATACTGAGAGGGGGGTGAATCAGTAGATTTATTAAAATTGGTCCTTTAATCATTTTTAATGTAATTTAGAAAGGATATGCAGAGATCGCACACACACACACACACATGCATAACACTACATGTACGTGAAAACCCCAAATATGAGAAAACCCACCATGAGAATAGTTGTTATAATCTATTGTTCTAATCTAGCCTCATAATTAAGAACCTCACTAGTTACAATGTTTAAGGGCACTGACCCTAAGGAGACACCAATCCCTTGATTTAAGAGAACCTACTCTAAGGAAGCACCAACTCCCTAATTGAGCACCAACTCAGCTCTTCTGATGGCACCTACCAATCAGATCTATTATGGAGCTACAACTCCAGATTACAAAATTGATTCATAAATGAATCTAGTTCTCTATTACAAACATGTTCTGTAACTACTCATACTTTGTTCTACATGTTTCTTGCTCTCTTTCTCTCTCCTACTCAATTCAACTCTAAATCTCTCTTCTTCTCTCCCACTCAATTCAACTCTGCATCTTCAAATTTTTTTAACACGGTGCATTTTATAGATGATGTATATATGCATTGATCTAGGTCTCACATATTTTGTGTTCGCACTTGGTCATTAACACATCATGCTCCTACAAGTTTCCCACTTCTTGAATTCATGCACCACCGCCAAAATTCTCTGTCTTTTACTATATTTAGCATAAGGATCTATTTTTGATGCGCATGTCATATTACACAATTTAGATCAATCACAATAATTTATATCATTCTATATGTCATATAATGCATCTTTCCTATATGTTTTGTCACTTGACTATTGAGATGAACATATCCTTAAATACTGACCATTGATCTTAAGTTTTGTGCCATGATCCAATGATCCTCGTTTAAATGTCCCAACTTTAAAACACAATCATTAGATGAAACTTTGACAGGTTCATACGCTTTGTTAGATCCTTGCAAGCTTTCAAACTTTAACATTTTAACTTTGAAACACGTCTATTGATCTTTGATCCTGAACTCCTATGTGTTGTTAGATCTTCAAAAGTAGCAAGGACTTTACCTTTGCTTATTGTTAAACATCGAACACTGGATCTCATCTCACTGCTTCCTTATAATTTGGAATACATATGCAACGTTGATCTAGATTGATCTTTAACATGTTAAACATCAAACACTTTGACCTCTTTGACTCCACGCTCTCCATTGATCTTCATTGCACAATCACACGCTCACCATTAGATCTTCTGACAAGCTCTTGAGGTTAGGACACTTGGCACTCTCACGTGCCTTTTGAGCAATATTGTCAGTCTTTGTGCTTGTGACACTTGGCACTCTCACATGCCTTTTGCACATTGTCAATCCATGCACTTGTAACACTTAGCACTAGTGTGTTCACTCTCATGTACCTTTGACATATTAACTCTACTATGCATCATTGGATATTCATGGTATGATTTAGCTCTAGCCATTGATCAAGCTCGGATAAGTCTTAAGTCAAAGAATTAAGAAATATTAAAGTCTTTGATCACTGCTCCAAACCAGTAATTGCTAGGTCAAAAGAGATGGCTACACAACAACAGGGAAGGCTTAAGTTATAACTTAAGTGACTGGTTCCCACCTATATCCAATCAACATGAAAATAGAAAATGCCTATGAATGCCATGACTAAAAACCTTAGGGTTTTACTGAGAAACCCTAATAATGTTTGAGAGCTAAAATAAATCTTTTTTGGGCTCATTTATCTTCATCTAAACCTATGGACCATATATATGAGATGCACTTGAAAAACCCATAATGGATCTTCTATTAATTTCTCTGCAAACATCTAGAAATAGTCTATAAAATCATGACAACTATGTATGATAATATTGCAACTTATGTAATTATTAAACATGTTCTTCTCTCCATCAATCTTGTTTGTGATTGATTATTTTGACATCAATGACATCCATAGTGCTAACTATCTCCCTTTTGACATCAATGACAATCATATTTTCAATAATCTCTCCCTTTGTCATTGATGGCAAACTAAATGCTCTGATATTTTAATGTATGCTCTACTCCTCTAGGATTTGACTAAAATTGTAGTGCTTACATTGACTTCTGATGAATACGAGTTGAAGTTGTTCATACCAAATTGTTCTACCCCTTAGGAAATGGAACATTTTCCTAAACACACCTTGGACACGAGCTTTGCTCTTTATTTGAGAAACATAAAGCTTTAATAAAGAGCATTTGCACTTTTTCTCCCCCTTTGACATCAATCGCAAAGGGAGTCCAACTTTCTCACTGTTTGTCTAAGTTTTTCTCCCCCTTTATCATATAAAGGAATTTGTCCAAGAATTTTTCAACCATCAACTCATTATAAATTTACAAAAATATGTGTACCTAAGTTCTCTTTTCACTTTTCTTCCATGGATTAACAAAGTTTTTGTGATCCTCCCCATGGACTCATGTCCTATTACTAAGATCTAGTGATGTGATGTAGGAACCATCACTGATCCATAACTCAGAAGTTTTGATTGACAGATATTTCAAGAACAAAAAAATAACACAATAACAATGAATTCTCTGAGAAGAGATGTCCTATTACTCAAGATTGCAATACAACTATATGTTTATCTCTGGGAAGAGATATATAATTTTTCATTTCAGATTACATCTTCATTTATACACATTTTGAAAGTAGGAGGATGTGAAAGGTCACCAATCTCGAGAGAGATTAAGTGGTTTGAATTTCACGATTTAAAACAATACAAAATTCAAAGAATTACTATTTTTAAAAACTTACTATTTTTAGACTGCACTACTAAAATTTAAATTTGGGGCACTTCTATTATTTTTTAGGGGTCAAAAATTATCAAGCAAAACTCCATGTCATCTCACCATGTTCTCCTCATTCTTATATTTCCAATGGTTCAAACGGGGAGTCAATTGGAGCTACAGTGCAAAAGTTATGGCTCCCAGAAGTTCTATCATCAATTAGGGTAGAACTGTCACCCGAATTGTCGCTTGAATTGTTACCCAGATCATTCCTCCCTCCTTGAGAATCAATGGTCCCCATTACATCAATATTCCTTATCAGGTATGGAAATTATGTCTTAATTTTATTCTCTGTAAGCCACTTACCTTGGTGGCTAAACTAGCCCCTTTTGACCACCCGATAAAGCAAAATAGAGGGTCCTCTTGTTATCTTCATCCAAGTGTCCACAATCTGATCTTCCTCCACTTGAGCAAACTCTATGGATCAAGCTCATTAATGTCTAGTTGTTCTACTATGATTGAAGTGTCCAATAGAGGTGGATGATATGGTTTGAGGAGCTCCACATTGAATATTGGATGCAGACCAAGGTAGGCTGGTAGGTTCAACTCAAAAGCATTTTCTCCAACTTTTCTGGTGATGGTGTAGGGACCATATCATAGAGGTAAAAAATTTATGTGCGGCTTTGCAAGTCATTCCTTCTGAAGCTATAACCAAACCTTGTCACCCATAGCAAAATGGTGTGCAATCCTATGTTTTTCATGGCGTTGCTTATACTTATGATTCATCTTCTCCAAGATATCATGAACTTGTCGTTGGATGTGTTGCATTTGTTCAATGAACTTTGTTTCTTTTATTGCCTCAGATCTTCCATGAAGTGTGTATTCCATGGTGGAGAATGGAATGGCTATATCAATTAGTGTCATGGGTTGGAACCCGAAGCATACTTGGAATAGACTGTGCTTGGTCGAGCTGTGCATGGCCCGATTGTATCCATATTGTATGAAAAGAAGCCCCTCATCCCATGTGCATGGATGTTTGGAGTGAAACATCCAAATCATGTGAACAATCAAGCAGTTCACCACCTCTGTCTGACCATCAGTTTATGGATGGAAGGTTGTGGAGTTCATCAACTTAGTATCCATCATCTTCCATAGAATGAACCAAAAGATGTTCAGGAACCTACTATCTCGATCTGAGACAATGGACTTGGGGAGACCAAAATGGAGCCATACATGACAAAAATATAGTTGAGCAGTTTCTTCAGTAGATATATTTTTCTTACAATCAATCATGATAGTCATTTTTGAAAAATGATCAACTACAACAAAAATATAGTCCTTGCCATGTTTTAAAGTGGGCAAACTTGAGAGAAAATCCATTGAGACAGATTCCCAAAGCCTGGTTGGTTCTGGTAATGGTGTGTACAATCCTTGCTTCTTATTTGTTGGCTTGGCTATCACACATGGGGTGCAATATTTGAGATACCTTTCCACATCCTTTCACATATGGGGCCAGCATAAGTGTTTTTGAAGAATTGCCAATGTCTTTTCTACACCAAAGTGTCTAGTTATCCTACTAAAATGTGCTTCCAATATCATCTTCTATTGCTCTGCATCCAGAACAAAGATGTGCCCTATATGATAGAGGACATTATATTTCAAATAGAAATCAAAAACATGTTTACCTTTTTGAAGCACCTGATATGTATCATTAAATGCAAGATCTGCTTCATATAGAGCACCCCAAGTGGCAGTCTCGTGTCCGCACAGGTCAAGAACTGTTGTGAGTGCATTAATTGGTGGGTGGCTCAAAGAATCTATGATTGTATTTGAGCTCTCCTATTTGTGTTTGATTATTAGATGGAATTGCTGCAAATATGTGGCCCACTTTTGGTGTCTCTTATTTCATAGTTTGCTCTATGTCTGGATGAATTCTAATGGTCTATGGTCAGTGTGGATGATCGTCTCTTTTCCCAAGATGTAGTGTTTCCATTGTTTGCAGGCTTGCACAATGGCATAGAGCTCTTTATCATATGTCAGGTATTTCTTGACTGTATTAATGAAATTTTCACTGTGATATGCAACATAATGGCCATGTTGCATGATGACAGCTCCCATGGCATATTCAGATGCATCTGTCATCAACTCAAAAGGTTGATGCATATTTGGCAAGGCAAGAACAGGGGTTGAGCAAAGTTTATTCTTCAAATTCTCAAATGCCCTTTATTGTATTTCACCCCACTGAAATGTAGCTTTAGATCCTCCTTTAGTCACTTGGGTTAGTGACCAAGCAACATGTGAAAATCCAAGAACAAACCTGCGAAAGAAATTTGCAAGACCCAAGAAGCTGTGAAGTTATGTGAGGGTCCTTGGTGTAGGCCATTCTCGAATAACCTGAATCTTCTCTAGATCAACATGGACCCTTTCCTCATTCACAATGTACCTGAGGTACTAAATTGTTTTCATCCTAAATGTGCATTTGTTGAGATTTGCATACAACTTGTGCTCCTAAAGAGTTTGAATCACTTTAAGAACATGTTGTAGATGTTCCTCCCATGTTCTGTTGTAGATGAGTATATCATCCATGTAGACAACCATGAATGAGTTGGTGAAGGATTGTAGGATGTCATCCATCATCCTCATGAAGGTTGCAGGTGCATTAGTTAAACCAAAAGGCATAACTAACCATTTAAAGATCCCCTCCTTAGATTTGAATGTAGTCTTCCAGACATCAGTGGGATCGATGGGAATTTGGTGATAGCTAGATTTGAGATCAATTTTGGTGAAGAACTTCACACCACAGAGTTGGTCTAGCAAGTCATCAATCCTGGGGAGGGGGTAGCAATTCTTTACAGTGATTTTATTCAGGGCTCGATAGTCAATACAAAACATCCATGTTCCATCTTTCTTTGGTGCCAAGATAATTGGGTTGCCATCGAGTGAAGAGCTTGCCCTGATGTGACCCTTTTGAATCAATTCTTGAATCTATCTTTTTATCGCATCTTTCTCCAGAATTGATCTGCGATACATGACTATTAGACAAAGGTGATCCTGGGATCAAATCGATAGAATGTTTACCTGGCAATGCAGTGGAACTCCTGTGGGTGACTTGAATAAGTCATCATATTTTTTTGTGATTTGTCCCATCTACTTTTGTTGTTGTGTTGATTGTGTAGTCAAGATTGCAACATCAACCTTCTTAGATTTATGTGGTTTGACCACCATGAGAATGAATTGCTTTGTCTTCTCCACCAATCTCTTACATTGATTGGCACTGATCAGGGAGATAGATGTGGGAGGTGGTACCTCTGGTACCCTATAGCGTCACGTTCTAAGAGTGAAGGTGATTCTTTGAGTTCGTGATTCATAGATGCCATGTTGATCATATATGAACGGCTAACTAAGGAGTACATCACAAACATCTAGATTGACCACATCATACAAGACTTCATCTTGGAAAGGTTTTATTGCATATGAAAAAAGACACTGACGGGTGACACGGAGATCTCTTCCTAGGCTCAACCATCCAATACTGTATGGCTTTGGGTGAGGCTTCGTGGATAGATTTAGACTTTTCACAACTTTAACAAAGATTAAATTCTTTTGACTTCCATTATCAAGAATGAAATGTAGAGGTTTACCTTTGACCCATAATTTGGTTTGAAACAATCTTTCATTGTCATTTGGCCTTTCTTCGCAGGTCTATGATGAAGCGACGATGGTATCAAGCTCAACATCTACAATTTATTCTTCATCTTCTTTAACTGTAGGTTGTGTATGAGATAGAGTAGTAGATGTCAAGTATTGTGACTCAAAAAGTAGTGACTTGATGGCTCGACATTCTTCTTTGGAGTGAGTTTTAGTTTTGTGGTAATCACACCATTTTCCAATCTTCCCCTTCTGGGGTTTCTTATCTTAAAACTCCTTTTGCTTTCAATTTTTGCCTTGTGTTTGACCTTCCTTATCACTTTTCCATTTTGAAGGCTGACTCTTCGTATTCTTTCTTCCATGCTTCTGCTCAATCTTCATTGTGAACTTGTATGCCTTATCGAGGGTTTTCAAATTGAAGAGTTCTATTTCCCCCCATATGTACCATTGTAGTCCACCACAATATTTAAGAGTCTTATGTTTCTCACTTTTTTGGATGCCCAATCTTGCAGACAGAGAATGAAAAATGTCTATGTAATCTTGAACATATTGGTCTTTACCTTGACGAAGTTCTTGCCACTGTATATATAGATCATCATATGCTCCAATGCGATAGTATTTTTCCTTTTCACTTCCACAAAATCATCCCAGGTAGGTTCCACCTCAAAACCAATGTCATCTGTACTAAAAAAAAATTTGTACACTTCCCACCAATTTTTCATAGGCAATGATGCTTTCAAAAGAGCAAAAGTGATCTTTTCTACATCGGTGAATTTATTTACAGAGAAGTAGGAAGACAATTGATTCAACCAATTTTTTACTACATCAGCATTGATTTTATCTTCAAATGTAGGAATATTAAAATTCACCTAAACCTTGAAGGGTGTTGGGGCACTGAAAGGGCATTCCATGGATGAGGAGCCAGGAAGTGCAGATGAGGAGCTTGAATTTTTTTATCGGGAGTTATTGGAGAATTTGGGCAAATTGTTGCAACATCTGTGTTTGTTGCCGTTGGAGGGCTTCATTCACTATTTTCTTGAAAGAATCGGATGTCTCAGTGTCATCCGCCATTTGAAGTTGTTTGGAGTGAATAGGTGGATAGTTTGGAAGCTCTGTTATTTTCCACCCAAGCTTCTTGTAGCCTGACCTCATCCTCGAGATCATACACTCTCAAGACAAACCGCTCTGATACCATTGATCCAGAACTTAGAAGTTTTGATTGATAGATATTTCAAGAACACAAAAATATCATAGTAACAATGAATTCTCTAAGAAGAGATGTTCTATTACTCAAGATCGTAATACAACTATATGCTTATCTTTGGGAAGAGATATCTGATTTTTTATTTCGGGTTACATCTTTATTTATACATATTTTGAAAGTAGGAGGATGTGGAAGGCCACCAATATAGAGGGAGATTAAGTGGTTCGACTTCCATGATTTAAAACAATACAAAATTTGAAGAATTATTATTTTTAGAAACTTACTATTTTTAGATTGCATTACTAAAATTAAAATTTATGGCACTTTCATTGAGTTTTTGAGGGGCAAAAACCATCGAATAGAGCTTGATGCCATCTCACTGCGTTCTCCCCGTTCTTAGATTTTTAACAGTTCAAATGGGGAGTCAATTGGAACTACGGTGCAAAAGTTATGGCTCCCAAAAATTTCGTCATCAATTGGGATAGAACCATCACCCAAATTATCCCCTGAATTGTTGCCCAGATCAATCACTCCCAATTTTTACCTCAGATACTCAAATTGTTTCTTGGGAAGAGGTTTGGTGAATATGTCTATAATTTGTTCCATTATGACCTCTTGATCTGCAACTTTTTCTCTTAAGAAGTGATATTTGATTGATATGTGTTTAGTTCTGGAATGCATGACTAAATTCTTTGATATATTAATAGCACTTGAATTGTCACAAATAACAGAGATAGGTGATTTGTATTCTACCTTGATGTCTTTGAGTGTTTACTTCATCCATAAGACTTGAGTGCAACATGTCACTGTTACAACATACTATGCTTCTACTGTAGAAATAGTAATTAACTCTTGATTTTTACTCAGCTATGAAACAAGTTTGTTTTCAAGGAAAAACGCACCACCACTAGTGCTTCTTTTGTTATTCACACTTCATATCCAATCAAAATCTATATATGTTGTCAAAGTGAAATCTTCACCTTTAGGATACCATAGGCCATAGTCAATTGTACTCTTGATGTATCTAAAGATTCTTTTCACTGCATTGACATGTGATTCTTTGGGAGCAGCTTGAAATCTTGCAACCATGCACATTGCTTGCATGATATCTGATCTTGATGCAGTTAGGTATAACAAGCTACCTATCATCGATTTGTACATAGTCTGATTTGCATCAAGGAACTCATCTTCTTTTCTCAACTTACATCCAGTTATCATGGGAGTACCTACTGGTTTGTTATCTTCCATTCCAAACTTCTTGAGCATTTATTTAGCATATTTGGTTTGAGATATAATTATCCCTTCATTAGTTTGTGTTATCTGTAGATCAAAGAAGAAAGAAAGTTCTCCAAGCATAAACATCTCAAACTCATTTTGCATTTGAATAGTAAATTCTTTGCACATTTTGTTGTTGCTACCACCAAAAATGATATCATCTACATATACAACAATAATTAAAATATGTTCACCCTCTAATTTGAAGTATAGATTGTTGTATGCACATCTTTTATTGAATCCTTGTTGCAAGTACTGGTCTAATCTAGAATACCATGCTCTAAGTGCATGTTTTAGACCATACAGAGCTTTATTTAATCTACAAACATAATCTTCTTCTGACAGTTGAAAACCTTCAAGTTGTTCTATGTAGACTTTATCTTCTAGGTTCTCATGCAAGAAAACAAACTTAACATCCATTTGATAGACTTTGAATTTCTTATAAACAAAGAATGCTAGAAACATTCTTATGGCATCCAATCTAGCAACTAGAGAAAATGTTTCCTCAAAATCTGTCTTCAACTTGTGCATATCCTTTGCACACCAATCTATCCTTATTCTTTATAAGAGTTCCATCCTTATTGAGTTTATTTCTAAAGATCCACTTTGTACTTATTACATTCTTATTTGAAGGTTTGGAACTAATTCTCAAGTTTTATTCTTTTTTATTTAGCTCAGTTCTTCTTCCATGGCTTTTAGACAATTCTCATTTTTGCTAGCTTCAACATAATTCTTAGGCTCAATTTCAGATATTAGAACAAAACTTACTTGCTCCTTGTTCATTGCAACTCTTCTCTTTGTCTGAACTCCATTTTTATTGCCAATGATTTGTTCTATAAGATGATCCCTTTGAACAAATCTTGCAAGTGCCTTCTCATTTACTTCCTTAGATTCTTCATTAGCTACTTTCTCTTCAAATTCTGATTCTTCTTCATAGATGTCTTTGTCAGGGTTAACATGTTTCAAGTCTTCATCAACCTTGACATTAAAACTCTAAAATCTTCTGTAGCCTTTTGTTGTAACATATGTAGGCTTTGCTTTGGGTGGAATAACCAAAAAATATTCCTTCATCACATCTTGATTCAAAGCTTCCCAATTTGTCTTCTTTTTTCTTGATGTAGCATTTGCTTCCAAACACTCTAAAATACTTAACAGATGTAAGTTTTCCATACCATAGTTCATAGGGGTTTTATCACTATTTACCCTCAATTGAACTCTGTCCAAGATGTATACTATTGTTTGTATTGCTTCTCTCTAGTGTTTATCAGATAACTTGGTCTCTTTTAGCATTGTTTTTTGTTCTGGCCATCTTCTTGATTGCTCTGCTCTTTCTTTCAACAACTACATTCTGTTGTGGAGTCCTTGCTACAGAGTAATGTCTTTTGATTCCATGCTTCTCACAGTATTCTATGAACTCATTTGAGGTGAATTCTCCACCTCTATCAAATCTTTGACATTTGATTTTTCATCCAATCTCATTCTCCACATGGCCCTAAAGATCTTGAATCTTTCAAATCCCTGAGACATGTCCTTTAAAAAGGTTACCCATGTCATTCTTGAGTAATCATCTACTAGCAACATGAAGTATCTTTCTCCTTTGGATCCTCTTGTCTTAGTAGGACCACAAAGATTAGTATAAACTAACTCTGAAGGCTTTATAGTTGCATATTTGTTTGAAATCTGGCCATTGTTTGTTTGCCTTGCTGAGATTCCTTGCAAGTAGTGTCTGCAAGTTTGGTTATCTTAGGCATATGTCTAACACACTTATTTGTGTTCCCCTTAACTAGGTTATTAAAATTGACATGAACTATTCTTGTATGCCATAACCAACTCTCATCAATCTTTCCTATCAAGCAGCTATTACCATTCACTTCACTAAGATTATAGATGTTGCTTTCAGTTCTTTTCCCTTCTGTAACTAGTCTTCTAGATCTCCTTATCTTTCAATTTTTTGCATTAAATGTGACCTTATATCCATTGTCACACATTTGGCTGACACTTAGCAGATTGTTTCAATCCTTAAACATAAAGGACATCATGTGTAGGCAGTTTTCCATCTATATTCAAGGTTCCTTTACCACGAATCTTTAATGCAGTATTGTCTCTCAAGCCGACATAGCCTTCCTTGCATTCACTCAATTTGATGAACTTATTTTTGTCACGAGTCATGTGTTTTAAGCAACCATTGTCTATTACCTACAAATTCTATTCCTTGGCATGGAGTGCAGTTTGAGCAATCATAGATTGTGCAACTTTCTAGTCTTTCACTTTCCACACATCCTTAGGTTTCTTATTTGACTTATTTTTTCATTTTCAGAGACTTGTGAACCTTTGTCCACACTGGGAGGCATGTTTTTCTTTTCACATTGTATTTTTGGTCTTACAAAGTTTGTTTTACATTGTTTAGCTATGTGACCAAAATTATTACAATTATAGCATATTACATTTGTATCTAACAAGGGAGCAAATGAATTTATGCTTACAAAGTTTGTTCTCCTTTTAGGCATAACTCTACATTCACTAGCCCTATGACCAAACTGATTACATGTATAACAATAACCATAGAAAAATGAGGAATACCTGGTCATAGTATTTATTTGTGTAGAATGAGGAGGTCTTTTTAACTCTGGGTTCTTCAAGTTTCTCACCTTTATGTAACCATCTGCATCAACGACCTTTGTGTTCTCATCTTCCTTGAGTTTGCAAAGATTAACTCATTGTTCTTCTTTTCTTCAAAGTTCTTTTCTCCTTCAGCTTTCTTCACATCAATTGTGCTTATGTCTATCTTTGTATCTCTATATGCATTCTTGCAAGCTTTTTCATTCTTTGTTCCTAATTCTCCTACTTTGAAGTTGTCATATAAGTTTACAGATGTACTGGTTACGAAACTTTTCCCTTTTTCAAAACCAAGACCCGATTTTTCTTTGGATGGATTTTGAGAGTTGATCAATTCATCAAGAATTTTTTAACCTCCTTTCAACTTCAGACCTTTGTCTGCCACTATTTATACTTCTAACTCCATGCATTCATCAAATTTAGACTGTAGTTCAGATTTGACTACATCTTCTATTCTTTTAGCCTCTTCAACTTGTGTCTTTAGACTAACTACCATATAATCAAATTTTTCAAAACTATTGGATACTTTTTCAATATCTTTTTGTGCATGGTTCTTTTGCTTTGAGCTATCTTTTTGAGCTTTTCAATCTCATCTAGAGCACAAATGAGTTCACCCTTTAGGTCCACTTCTTCATCTAAGTCTTCAACTTCTTTTGTTTCTTGATCCACAAAGGTTGATTCTAACGTCATGAATAGGGATTCATTTCCCTCAACCATAAAGGCACAATCATGGTCATCATCTAAATTATCACATTCATCTAATGAATCACTATCTTCTTTTATGTACAAGCCCTTTTTATTTTTGAAGTTCTTGGAGTAGTGGGGTTTCATCTTTTTACTATCATCTTCTTACTCAGAATCATTTTTTTTGTTATAAGAGCATTTAGCAGCAAAATGTCCTACCTTACCACAGTTAAAACATTTAAAGGATAACTTACCTTTGTACTTTCCAGATCCTCTTAATTTTTTGACAAAGTTAACTTCTTCATTAGTCTCCTCAAATTCGGATCTAAGTGCTTTTGTTTTTACTTGTTTGGATGCTTTGAATGCAGCTTCTCTCTTGAAAGTATCTGTTTCTCTCATTCTCATCTCATACGCTGTGAAGGTTCCATGCAACTCATCTACAATGAGCTTATCTTGATCTCTTACTTCCTCTATTGCAGAGATTTTAGAGTCATACCTTGATGACAAAGATCTTATGATCTTTTTTACAATGACTGAATCTTTCATCTCTTCTCCAAGGCCTCTAATTGCATTGACTATTTTATCTACTTTGAGGAGGTAGTCTGCAATTTTCTCTTCATTTATTTTAAAACTTTCAAACTTGCCTTTGTATGTTTGTAGCTTGGCCTGCTTTACTCTATCATCACCTTCATATATGTTCTTCAACTTGTTCTAGATATCTAGTGCATTTTGACAATGCATTACTTTGACAAACTCTAAGTTAGACAATCCACAAAGGATAGCATTCTTTGTTTTGACATTGCTCTCATATGCCTTCTTTGCACCCTGATCAGTAGTTGTCCTCGCAGAGGCTATATATCCATTTACAACAGACATCCATACATCAAACCCTAATGAAGATAAATATGTTTTCATTCTAATGCTCCAAAATGCATAAGTTGATCCATCAAAGAGAGGTGCTTTGTTTGAGGAAGAGCCTTCTTGACTAGCCATTTGTGTTCATTGTCCAAGATCTACCTAAGCTAATTAAGCTTCTTCTAAAGAACTAGGGCTCTGATACCAATTGTTGGAACACAACTATCTACTGAGAGGGGGTTGGATTAGTAAATTGATTAAAATTGGTCATTTAATCTTTTTTACTGCAATTTAAAAAGGATATGCAGATATCACACACACACACGCACGCACGCACGCACGCACATGCATAACACTAGATGTATGTGGAAAATCCAATATGAGAAAAACCACTATAAAAATTATTGCTAGAATCTATTATTCTAATTCAGCGTCACAATCAAGAACCTCACTGATTACAATGTTTAAGAGCACCGACCCTAAGGAGACACCAATCCCCCGATTTAAGAGCACCTACCCTAAGGAAGGACCAACTCCCTAACTGAGCACCAACTCAACTCTTCTGATGGCACCTACTAATCAAATATGTTATGAAGCTACAACTCCAAATTACAAAATTGATTCATAAATGAATCCAATTCTCTGTTACACCTATTCTGCAATTGCTCATACTCTGCTCTGCATCTCTCTTTCTCTCTCTCTCTCGCTCAATTCAACTCTGCATCTTCAACTTCTTTCAACACATTGCATTTTCTAGATGATGTATATATGCATTGATCTAGGTCTCTTCTTTTATGTGTTCGCACTTGGTCGTTGACACATCACGCTCCTACAAGTTTCTCGCTTCTTGAATTCATGCACCATCGCCATAATTATGTCTTTTACTATATTTAGCATATGTAAAGCTCTATTTTTTATGCACATGTCATATTACACAATTTAGATCGATTACAACAATCTATATCGTTATCTGTGTCGTATAATGCATCTTTCATATATGTTCCATCACTTCACCGTTGAGATGAACATATCCTTAAATATTGACCATTGATCTTAAGTTTCACGCCATGATATAATGATCCTCGTTCAAATGTCCCAACTTTAAAACACAACCGTTAGATCAAACTCTGACATGCTCATGTGCTCTATTAGATCCTTGTGAGCTTCCGAACATCAAAGATCAACTTTAAAATGCGTCAGTTGATCTTTGATCCCGAGCTCCCACATGTCATTTGATCTTCAAAGGTAGCACGGACTTTACCTCTGCTTATCATTAAACATCGAGCACTTGATCTCATCTCATTGCTTCCTTATACTTTGGAATACATACGCACCATCAATCTAGCTCGGCTTTAACATGCTAAACATCAAACACTTTGACCTCTTTGACTCCACGCACTCTGTTGATCTTCATTGCACGATCACATGCTCACCATTAGATCTTCTGACAAGCTCTCAAGGTTAGGACACTTGGCACTCTTGTGTGCCTTTTGAGCAATATTGTTAGTCTCCATGCTTGTGACACTTGGCACTCTTGCATGCCTTCTACACATTGTCAGTCCCTGTGCCTGTGACACTTGGCACCAGCGCACTCTCAAGTACCTTTGACCTATTGACTCTGTTACGCATCGTTGGATCTTTCATTGTACGATTTAGCGCTAGCCGTTGATCAAGTTTAAACAAGTCTTATGTCGAGGATTTAGGAAATATTAAAGTCTTTAATCACTATGCCTAGTTGGTAATTGCACAACGATGGGGAAGGCTTAAGTTATAACTTAAGCGACCAGTTCCCACCTATATCCAGTCAACATGACTAAAAACCTTAGGGTTTTACAGAGAAACCCTAGTAATGTCCGAGAGCTAAAATAAATATTTTTTGGGCTCATTTCTCTTCATCTAACCCTATGGACCATATATATGAGATGCACTTGAAAAACTCATAATGGATCTTCTATCAATGTCTCTGCAAACATCTAGAAATAGTCTATAAAAACATGACAATATTGCAACTTATGCAATTATAAAACATGCTCTTCTCTCCATCAATCTTCTCTGTGACTGATTCTCTTGACATAAATGGCATCCATAATGCTCTTCCCCTTTTAACATCAATGACAATCATATTGCCAACATAGATTAAATGTAAACTTATACTTAAATGTTTATTTTTATTTTATTTAAATATTGTCTGGTAATCTAAATGTAACCGGCGAGTACTCATCGAATACTCGTGGGTTACTCACGAGTAACCAACGAATACTTGTCGGTTTAAAAAAATTGCGGTTTTTCAAATTTGGTGGTTTCGAGTGGTGGTTATTCGCCTAGTGGTTTTCCTAATGAGTAACCAACCAACCAACAATTACTCGCTGGTTATTCCATACAAGTTTTGAAAAAACAATTGCTATTTCCTTCTCTTGCTCAAAAAGTCGATATTTGTGATGAAAATTAAGACTACATTTTTATGTATCCTTTGTGTGGCATACACGTAGAATGATGATCAGTTTACATAGGAATCAATACTAACAATAGTTTGCACTGGTTGTATTCGTATATGTACATCTGAGACATATTTTGCATTTGATAATTTACAATGCCAAGCTTTTAGTATATGTGCGTTGAATTACACAAGGGTGACAGCCTAAAGACGAATGGCCATAATGACCAAAAGGAGGCCCCAATTCGATTTTCTTTGGGAAGAGTTTGTAAATACCTTCCAAGCAACCAGCATGCATATCGCTTTGGGGCAGATTTGTAAACAAGGCTCAGATCTCCCATCAAAAGCGTATAATAAGCGAAGCACAAAAGTAACTGACTTTCTATATGTTCATCTTTACCATATACTTTAACATTCTGCCCTTACATCATAATTAATATGGTGCACGATTGGATATGTACATTTGCAGAAAAATATTAAACATCCACGCATTGTTACCTGGCAAGAAAACAGATAAAGCCATGCTTCTGAAAAAAATTATATAGAAGTGGAAATCATCTGATATACATGATAAGTCTTAAACTTCTAGGTACTACCTGCCATCTAATATGATCGGTATTTAGCTCCTCTATCAAGTACTGTGTTGAGATGTTAGGCAAATCATAAACATATGATAACCAATAACCACTTGGAAACTTATGATATTTTTTTAAAGTTCCACTCGTACTAGGCATTTTCTAAATAACCACTTTACACATCCACGATGAAGTTTTATCCTAAAAACATATACACCTCAAAACCACAAGCACTGATCCCTGCCACAAGGTCTACTTGGATGTGCAATAGTGTATGAACCTCTATTATTTTACCATCATCTGCACAAAAAACAAAGTTTCGCTATGCAGATGATACAACAAAGCAGTTTGAAACACGTTCATATTGTTGCACCAAGACAGTAATATGACAGTATAGTTGAAACATACATACAATTCATTCAAATAATCAGATCACTTGAATCCCAGAAGAAAAAAACTAGGATAAATGGTCTACCCAGACATTATTTAGGATAACCTGCAGGGGGGTAGCCTGAAGGAGGATATCCTTGAGGAGGATAACTTTGTGTTGGGTAACCATATGGTTGTGGATATGCAGGCTGTCCATATGCAGGCTGAGCAGGATAGGAAGGAACATATCCAATGGGAGGTGGTACAGCCTGATCAATGCGAGACATTTGTTGCATGGGGGGTGCTTGCATCGCCCTTTCAACTGGTCCAAACTTGCCATCACGCTTGTCCATTTCGACTTTATGTTGTGTCTGCAGAGTGATCAACAAAATAATTAACCATAATTGTATATACAACTGCTATAGAGGATGCTCCTTTACTGCCAACTAGTAATGAAGCACATACCTGCATGCATGCACAAACCCTGCAGAATACATTATACAATTCCCAGTTAGATTTGCAGCAAATATAAAGGGAAGAAATTTTGTTACCTGACAATATCATTAATCAAAAAGAAAACTCCCTTATAAAGTAATTGTGAGATTCAACAGCACAAAATACATGCTTCTAGCACATTTGAACAAATGAAATAATTCTTTAAGGGTTGCAATTTAATTTATCATACGTGCAATAAACACCATCTGACAAACAGTTCAGCAGTTGTGAAGCAGCTTGGATTTCATCGCTGCCAACAATAGCTGCAATAAGAGAGAAGATACAGGCCACTTGTTGGAGGCAAAACATGAAACCCTGCAATGCCAACAGAGTGACTATTATCTATCAAAATTGGAAAAAATAATTAATCAGAATATAACAATAGCTTCTGATAATGTCAAGGAGAAGGTAACAGATAAGATCCCGGTGGATAATCATTGGTAAAGAATGTTCCTGCTTACAATGATAAAATTGTCACATGCTGTTGTTTGGATATTGAACTCATCTTGCAGGAGGAAGCGTGTAGAAGCAACAGAATTTCCAAAGCATAAGAAAACCTGACAGAAAAATAAAAGAATTAAAAAATGTCAATTTGAACACAAAATTAACAAAAGAACTGCAGAACTTGTACAATTACACAAAAGCTTAGTGGATACGGATGAATGTAGATGCATTACATGTGAGCTCAATTACAAGATTAAGAATACCACACAGAAGTTTGCACCAACACATATTCTTGTGAAGCAGCAAAGAAGGCAAAGATGCGTTTTCACTTGTATACGAAGCTTGAATTTTATTTTCAGATGTCATATTAAGATAAGTTCGATCTAGTATTTGTAATGTTTTACACTAGCAATATCTTCTGGAATTAAGAAACATTTTCTAGGATTATTATTTCCAGCATAGTTATTCATATACAAAACACTTATATTGCGAAAAATAAACTGCATTGTGCTGTTCAGCACTTCCCATCTGTGACAACTTGGCAGGACGATTATACTTATCCTACAAGTAGTCCTTGATTAAAAATTATGCTATTGTATTACATGACCCATAAGTCTTCCAATTGTATGAGTCAAGGAGTGTTCTATGCAGTGTTACTAGGGAACACCTTCCCTAAACTCAAGAAGCCATTTTCTTGGGGAGGGGGCGGCGGGAGGAGGCGGTAGAAAGAGAACAGGCACAGTCATTCTGAGAACTCGAGAAAACTCATGGGGAACTTCTCCCACTCCCTCCAATGACCCCCAAAAAAAGGAATTCCTGAAAAAAGGCACTCCAACGAGAGTTTGTGTAACTGTATTCATATTTGAGGGATAATTGCCCTTAAAATCTAGGGAAGTATCTCCCCTACAAAGGGAAACTCAACATGGTCAAAGATAAATAAAAGCCTGATAAAATTTACAATAGAATATCTTTTTTGCAAGATTATAATATAGTGTTTTATCTTTAAATATATATATATATATATATATATATATATAAAACACTATATTATAATCTTGCAAAAAAGATATTCTAGGTCTTCTTCTCCACCCACTCTCAAGAGTTTAGCAGAGTTTGCAAAGAGGCCTAAAAACCAAATAAAATGTTTCTTCAATGGACCACCATGCTCCCCTACAATCTTGGGGGTGGAAAAAATAAAGGTGGGTTGCATGCAAGCAAGTGCAACATCTGTAAGCATCCACGGAAGGTAAGTTTTAGTAGGCTTGGCTGTCATTTTATCAGCATCACAGGAGGAGGAATGACATCATGCAGTGGCATCTCTAATGACCAAAGAAATGAAATGATTAAGCTGAAAAATGCAGTAGAATTTTAGGGTAAATTTTCTAGCAGAAATGTCGCAAACCTTGAATGTGCTGAATGGGTAGAGGGTGAGGACAATATTGTGCCTCAAGAAACTATCACTAGGGCTCCAACTGTGACTCTACTAGGAAGGCCCATCTTATCAGCTCACTGGCAGGAATTATAACATAAAGGATAACGAGGAAGTAGGCAATGATTTTTTCCAGTTCTTTTATGCAATGGCATTGCCTTTGATGTCGCAAGATCTCCATACTCTAAGGAGATGGTGAAGAAGATTAAAAAGATGCGAACACACTTTGTAATAATCCCAACTTAAAACCTGCTGTAGCTGATCTAAACCGTCCAAAATCTGAAACTAAAAAGGAATGGAAATATGGAACTGAGAGGAAATCTGAGACTGCAAGAAATCTAGGATTACAATGTTATAATGTTTGAGCTGATAAAACACCTAGAATATCTGTTATATAAGTGAATCTGAAAACAAATGTAAACTACATTCTGAAACTTCTGAAAAACTGAAATTAACTTCTGAAAAACTGAAATTAACTTCTGAAAATGACACCTTAATCTATGGTGGTAATATTTCATGAAATGGTAGAAAACAATATGAAACAGAAATAGATGTACTTTCCTCAGAGGGTGTGTGATCCAGGGCCCGGGAGACCCCATGGAAAACCTCACTAAACAGATTTAATGGGTTATATGCGGAAGCATATAAGAATGATAAAGGATGAAGGATATATCAAAGTGCAATTGACAAAGGAAAGAGGAGAAGAAAAATGACACCAGATGTAGAACTGTAATAGAAAAGTTATACTATGAGAAGTTTTGTACAAAATCCAAGAGATCGAATGTCTGATGTCTACATACTCCTAGTCTATCTTTGTATCACTTACCTATTACAAAGAAGAGAAGAATGTATTAATATACAGAGGAAGATAAGGCGTTGGTTAGGCTGTTACAATGGTTGTAACAACCACTTCATAGCCAATCATTTGTCTAACGGCTTACGTTGACATCACAGCAAAGTTGTATTGTACAGCACTGATACTGCAGGAGTTATGCAGTATAGCAAAAGAGTTAGGACTTGCAGTTTCGCACGTGTTGAAGATGATGTTGAAGCTATTGATGGACCCGCACAAGCTATCAAGCAACACTCTAATGCCGTGAGTCGAAGTGGTGACTCAAAAGCTCTTGGATCAATCGCCCCTCCTTGAAGAGCAATGGTCCCCATTGCTTGCAGTTGCAGAACAAGATGTGGGAACAAATTGGAAACCTACACTCCTGTAAACCATTTTCCCTGGGAAGGTAGTTGCCCTACTTTGACGATCTGAAAGAGAGATCTCTTGTTGATGTGTCCGTTTGACTCTAGCATCAATGAATTGATCCAATTCTATTGGTGCACTGCAGTTTGGATTGATCTCTGATTGTTAAAGAGTATTTGCAACATCTCAAGTGTCCAGCAAAGATGGAACGTAATGGTGCAAGTGTTTTGCTTTGAAGACTAGATGCAACCCAAGGTAAGAAGGAAGATTAAGCTTGAAAGTGTTATCTGTTACTTGCTTGGTGATGGTGTAGGGCCCATACCTAAATGGATGAAGCTTGCAGTAAGGTCATGTCAGTCTTTCCTTCAACAAGTGAAGCCATACTCGATTACCAACCTGCAAGGTGTGCAGTTTTCCATGTTGGTCATGGCACTGCTTGTACTTAGTATTTCCCTGCTGCATAATGGCCATGTACTTCTTGTTGTATGTGTTGAATTTGCTCAATGAACTGAATAACTTTGTCAACTTCTTTTTGAGTTGAAGGATTTGTCGTTGTTGATGACCATACTGGATAAGCTATGTCAATGGGTGCCAGAGGTTACCAACTTGGAAAAGGTTGTGCATTGTAAAGATGTGCAGACCTATACCTAAATGGATGAAGCTTGCAGTAAGGTCGTGTAAATCTTTCCTTTTGTAAATGAAGCCATACTCGATCACCAACCTGCAAGGCGTGCAGTGTTCCATGTTGGTCATGGCACTGCTTGTACTTAGCATTTCCCTACTACATAATGGCCATGTACTTCTTGTTGTATGTGTTGAATGTGCTCAACGAACTGAATAACTTTGTCAACTTATTTTTGAATCGAAGGATTTGTCGTTGTTGATGACCATACTAGATAAGCTACGTCAATGGGTGCCAGAGGTTACCAACCTAGAAAGGGTTGTGCGTTGTAAAGTTGTGCAGAGCTCTATTGTAGTTGTGTTGAATGAAAGGAATAGTTTCATCACACGCATGTTGCTTCTTATAATTGTACATTCTAAGGAGATGCACTATCCCCTTGTTTGCCACTTTCATCTACCCATCACTCTATGAATGGAAAGAGGTAAACTTGTTAAACTTT
This sequence comes from Torreya grandis, assembly GCA_037957365.1. Lineage (NCBI taxonomy): Eukaryota > Viridiplantae > Streptophyta > Pinopsida > Cupressales > Taxaceae > Torreya > Torreya grandis. The sequence goes on along the minus strand of JARHVA010004331.1, from coordinate 1,277,896 downwards.
GTGTCTAGCATAGACCAAAGCGATTTCCAAGAATTGCTCAAGAACCTTGTATCCCTGCCAATCCAATGTGGATCCAAATATGCTAAAAGTACAATTGAGTTGTTTCTAGAGTTGAGATTGCTTTCTTACAAGGTATAAGAACTCTCATCTTTAAAGATTCTATCAACTACTACGTAAACACACTTATTACCATGCTTGGTAGTTGGGTAGCCTGAGAGGAAGTCCATGGAAACAAATTCCAACAATCACGTTGGAAACGGCAAAGTTGTCTACATGTCTTGCTTCTTGTTAACTGGTTTGGCAATTGCATATGTCGTACAAAACCTAATGTATTTGACAACACCTAACTTAAGGTGTAGCCAAAAGAAATACTTTTGTAATGCTACAAGGGTCTTTTCAACTCCAAAGTGTCATGCAACCTTGCTGAAATGAGATTCCCATATTAGTTTGTCTCTCTACTTCATGCGGTACACACAAGTGCTGATGATGATTTAGGAGTCCATCCTACAAGTAGAAAACTAGAACTAAATTGCCACAAAACACATTTCGATAGATTGTTGCAAAGTCCATGTCATATAGACACATTTCTGACAATGTGTTTACTTCATGCCCACATGCATCAAGTACAAAAAGGAGAGCTCAAACCAAATGTTGGCTCAATAGTATGCTATTGGATTGACACTTCCCTTCTTATTTTCAGATGGAACTACTAAAGAGAAGATAAAAAGAACATTTTTGTTGCCACTCTTGTTGTAACTTGTTTTGAGTCTCCAAGAATTGAAGTGGCGTGTGATCTATGTGGATCACAATCTACTTGCCCAAGGCATAATGCTTCCAATACTTACATGCTTGAACAATAGCATAAATCTCATGATCATATGTTTGGTAGTTACTGGGGTAATGAATCTTTCATTGTGGTAAGCAACTCGATGACCATGTTGAGTGAGCACTGCTCCAAGTGCATAATCAAAAGCATCGGTCTCAATCTCAAATGGTTATTGAAGATTGCGTAAAGCAAGTATTGGTGCAAAACAGAGTTCGCATCTTAATTTTTCAAATGTTTTTTGTTGTGTGGCTAACTATATGAATCATGCATTGGCACCACCTTTAGTAACTTTATTTAGAGGCCAAGTAATGTGAGAAAACTAAGTACAAATCTCCTGTAGAAATTTGCTAACCCCAAGAAGCTACGAAGCTCCGTGAAATTCTTTGGCATTGGCCATTCCTGAATGACTTGAATCTTGGTCAAGTCTACATGCACTCGTTGTGTGTCTACTATGTATCCTAGATATTGTATCCCCCAGATGGAAAATAAACATTTTTCCATCTTGGCATACAACTTGTGTTGCCACACAACATGAAACACTTGTTCAATATGGCATAAATGTTCGTCCCATGTTTTTTTGAAGATTAGGATGTCATCAAGGTCGACTACAACAAATGAAGTAGTGAAGGTCCTGTAGATGTCATTCATCATTTGCATGAATGTAGTAGGTGCATTAGTTAAGCCAAAAGGATTAGCCAACCACTCAAACAAACCTCCCTTTGCTTTGAAGGTTGTTTTCCAAATGCTTGAAGATTCAACAAGAATCTAATGACACACAAACTTCAAATCGATTTTGGAGAAGAATTTGGCACCGCGGAGCTGGTCCAACAAGTCCTCAATCCTTTCAATAGGATAGCAATGTTTCATTGTGATCTTGTTGAGGCTTTGTAATCAATGCACAACCTCCGTGTGTCGTCCTCCTTTGGTGCAAGCACAAAATTGGGTTGCCACAAGGCGATGAGTTGGGCTTGATATGTCCTTTATCCACGAGTTCATGGATCTGCATCTAGATCTCTTCATTCTCTAGAAATGGTTTGTGGTACATAGAGGCATTAAGTAGAGGTGGCACTGAGATTAGATTAATAGTGTGCTTCACCGCACAATGTGTAGGAACTTCCTTAGGTGATTAAAAGATATTCTTGTGTTCTGCCAACATGCAGTTCAACTCTTTGGTCTTTGTTGTTGCCGGAGAAACTACAGTGTGAATTGGTGTCACCAACACATTCTTACACTCAAGTCTCGCCATCAAAAGCAAAAACTTCTTACTGGAACTGACTAGCTTCTTACAGTATTTGGCATTAATGAGTGATAGCTTATGAACTACTTATGGTATATGATATCTCATATCACCAACATCTATGACAAAGTTTCTAAGATTTACTTCATATACTATATGTCAATGCTAAAGATATGATGAAACTCAAGTAAAACATCACATACCTCAAATGGCACTACGTCACAAAGAATTGTATCTTGCAAAGGCTTGATTTTGCAAATTCGCTAACACTGTTGAATGACAAATTCCTCAATGGCCACACTGAACCATCCAATGAAGTATGGTTGTGGATGAGGCGTTAGAGGCAAGTTCAATCTTCATGCTACTTGAGGAGAAATCAATGTTCTTCTGACTTCCATTGTCAACGATGAAGTGTATCGGTTGACCATTGATCCACATTTGAGAATGGAAAAATCTTTTTGCTTCCTCTCAATCCATGTTGGGGGAAGTAGAGATATTTGTTTTACCAACAATGGCACTAGGTTCAAAATCTGTGATTTGTTTACCTTTGTTTAGTGCCGCAATGCTTGTACCCTCCACCTCAAGCTATGCAAGTAAAGTTTTCCAAGCACGACACCCTTCATAGGAGTGACTATTGGAATTATGAACTGAGCACCACTTGTTAGTCTTGGACTGCCTGATAATTTAATGATTGATAATTTTTAATGCAAACACCTAAATTTGGTATTTGACACTCTGGCAACTTTGACATACTTGGACTTTGCATACACATTTGACTCTCGTGCACACTTTCCCCTATCCATCTACACATATAACCTGTTGTCTTGGCCAACCCAATTTACCAGATACATATATTCATGATCGGTTTAGTCTGTCCAAGAACCTTACAAAATCCTAAATAGACTGTCTCCATATCTTAGATTACTGATTTTCACTCCCAGAATAGTACCGCTAACAGTGAAACAGTGACAATTTACAGCAAGTGTCTACTTCTGCCGACAATGTCCAAGAACACTCAATGACTTTTTTTCAAATTAAGAAATCTCCATTAGGTCAACCTAGATATGTTTCATGAGTCGATCATAGAAGGAAATATCAAAAGGTTGGCTATAAATACAAATCAATCATAAGGTTATACTCACTTGGACACTACTTTGAGAAGTCCTAACAAATTTGAGAAATCAATTAGCACTCTCTTGAGGCATTATCACAAAGGCATCGGTGCAAGCACTAGAGAGGGGATCCACTTAAGGACTGACTTTATCTCTGTGTTGCTTGAGTCAGACACATCCATGGACACGCCTTTAGTGCACACCCAGACGATGCACTCAACACTTTTTCATTGCATTAATATTATTAATGTTATAGTGGAAACAAATTCACACTCACACTCACACACATGCCTCTATAGGTTTATTACATCACATGAAAGAGTTGAGACTCTAATATAGTTCCTCCTAAGCTAATACAACTCTTTGTTTTGCTCCTTCACCGCTCGTCCCTCTCTCCCCAAACTTCCTTTTCTTACATGCAAACGATTAAAAGATTTACATGCAACAAAAAAATAATAATAAAGTTTGAATATGACTGTTCCTTCCCGTTCCTATTCTTTCCTGACTAAGAACGACCTATTTTTGGCTTGTTTTTGCACGTTTAGGGTTTACGCATTTTGGGGACGTGATATTTCGACACGAGACAGGGCAAGAGATGCAGGAACGGGTAGGGAGACGTCTCCGAGCACGCGAGATGTCTTTCTACCCGAAACGCGTCCTGGTACCCGAGACGCGTCCTAGGGGTGGGGGACGCGTCTCCTTCCAATATTGGTATTAATATACAAAGAAGGAAGATGAAGCGTTGGTTACGATGTTACAATGGTTGGTAACAGCAACTTCATAACCAATCATTTGTCTGAAAGCTTATGATGGCATTATGGCAAAGCTGCACTATACAGTACTGACACTACAAGAGTTGTGCAGTATGGAAGAAGAGAGTTAGAACATGCGATTTCACACACGTATATTGAAACTACTAGTAGAGCCACACACGCTGTCAAGCATAACCTTAATGTCGTGAGTCGAAATGGTACTAAGATCCTTCTGGATCAATGGGGATGCTAACTTGACGCTGAATCCATGGTTGTATGGGCATTGCCTTGGCCAAACATAAACCTAAGCAAAAGAGCCTCTTTCCTCCAAATACATGCTTTACTCCAATCTTTCAGAGTCTATTTATAACTTTTCCCCCAATTTAGCTATCTTGCCTTTTGCAAGAGGGATACATAGTCTTCTTTAACAAAAGTACATCTAATAAATCAAAAACCAAAAGGACACCTGAGAATGGACCCCATTGACTAACAAAAAAAATGAAAAAAAGTGTTTCTAGTGGGCTCGTTCAACTAGTCCCATTGGAGCTGTATACACACAATATTTTTCATTTGATCATTTACTGACGCTTTTCTTGCAATGACTTGTCGAACATCGATCTCCCTAAGCACATGCTTTAAAGGGTGCACCGGGAAAGGGGTGGGCAAGGCTCATGGTGTTTTACAAGAGATGTTATTATATCATGATTACACCATTACTACTATTAGTTTGACCTTCTTAGAGTGTCTTGCCATCTACTTCTTCCACATTGTCATTGTTCAGTTGTGCTAACTTCACTGTATTTTATGGCATTGGCCTATCAATACCGTATGTTCAGTGTCTTTTACCCTTCTTGTATTGTATTAGTCAACCTGATACAGTTTTAAACCTAAATTCTAACATATGTACTATATCGACCTAGTTGATACCGTTATGTGTTAGCAAGCTTCTTTCAACTACATCGGTCGGGCCGATACCATCAACTTAATGCTTAGGGTTGGTTTTGAATAATGGATCAATATATATAGAGGTCATATTTCATTCAAAACATATCATATACACTATTCACTCTGCTTTCACTCACACTTCTACCCTAAGTCATATTTGGAGGAGTTTATGGTCTAGAACCTTATCTAAGGAAGCTTGTCTTGTGGTGTCTTTGAAGCTCAATAGGAGTCATTGGGAGTTCCTATTTGACGATATATTAGGCCTTTATCCAACCATTTGATGTCTTCAACCCACAACATTTCTTGTAAAGCTCCACTTGAGCCAAGGGATAAATTGATGCTAGACAAGTCCACCCCAAGATAAGTATTTCTAACTCTATACTCTTTAAATCATTTACTTAGTAGATTAGATGTTGTTTGTTACTTAGTGAATAAATGCGTGTATCCTTTTTTAGGCTTTCTCTGCACCAAATAAACTGGTGTGGTTATAGGATTGCTTAGACTTGTCATATTTCAATTTAGGTTGCATAGACCCCCATTTGGTTGACCATTGCACCTTACCCAATTACAATCATTATAACCCTTCCCCTTAGTTTAGTTTACTTTATTTGCATATTTACAATCAACTTATTTTCATAAAGGTATAGTGACATATACATCCTTGTATCATAGGCTTAGGCTTTGAAACCCTTTCCTCTTGACATTTACTATGTACGTAACTCTCTGTTAGATCTACAAAATTCATAGGTCATTACCCAATCGTCAAAGTATCCTAGGCTCTATTTGATTGACCTTACTCAAGTTTGAGTCTATTGACATAGGATAGTTGTAGGTAAATCTTAGCCTGTGCATACATTCTAGTGAACCCGACGTGAATCTATCCCAACTTTAGTTGGATCAAATTCATATTTTTCTTTTTTGCAACGTCGTAGAATTTTTCAAACTGTATATCTTTTGCAGTCTGACTATATCGTTCAACGCGATATCTTCATCTGTCTACTTGTGACTGGTTTCAACCAACCCACTGTTGTTCTTTGTTTTCACACTGTATTGGCCAACCCGATACAATTTCGTCTTTTTGACTGCATCAGATGCACTAATACAATTCATTTCTATCCAACCGCTACTAGCGCCACCTTTTTGCCAATCTAATCGACCAACCTAATACAGTGTATTTTTTCAACTGATTACATTGGCTTGGCCAATACAATTTATTTTTCTAACTCAATAACTAATTGTATCGGACATGTTGATACCATTAGTTTTCTATAACCAATCTTTTTCACATCAATTTTTCATGACCACCATTGCATGGAACTCCTCATGGTGCAATTAACTACACCTTTTCTCATTTCTGAGAATCCCAATAATACTCTTGCCACCTATGACGATACTTCTAATGATAATGAAGATTATCAATATGATCTCCTCTTGAAGACCCATATGAAGATCCTAATGACATCACTTTCAACACTTCTATCATTGGCAAAGATCCCCACGACGATCTTCCCCTTTATGACCATGACAATCTTCCCCCTTATGATTGTGATGATCCTTAAACTTATAGTTATTTTCCTACTCACGATCCTAGTTGTCCCACCTTCATCACTTCTCACATGGTTGAAAATCAATATCATGATTCTCCTATCTATGATGATGACTTTGGTGGAGGTGAAGACCCTAGCATGATAACGAATCTTCCCATTGATGATCCCTCTTATGATTTCCCCATCTTTAGCAATACCAACTACAAATCAAGCAATGATGAGCATGGTTTTCTTGATGTCTAACCACCCTCTACCCTGCCCTTAGAAGGCCTTAAAAGGATGAGCCATCAAACCTCACCTCACATTCAATCAGTTTTTGTCAACTCATCAGCTTATGAAGAATAGTTAATTCAAATGCCTACGACATTGTGCATTATAGATGATTTTGACCCTTAATCCTATATGAACATTCATAGCTATCATACCTCAATCTCTCCCAAATCACCACCAAATCACTTCTTTCCAATGGTATCAGCCAACCTGATACCATTTAGTTTCACCCACCTCTAATCAAATGCATCGGCCATGACCCAAAATGTGTCGATACAGTTCTTTCACCTTCTATCAACTACATCAGCAATGACCCAAAATGTGTCAATACAATTCTTTTTCCTCCAGCTAACTGCATCGGCCATGACATAGAATGTGTCGATATTGTTCTCTTTATTTCAACCAACTACACCAACCATGACCCAAGATGTGTTGATACAATTCAATTTATTTCACCAAACTGTATCAACCTAGCCAATACAGTCAATTTCAGTCCTATTTCAACAATTTGCATTGACTTGTCCAATACAAGACTAAAATACAGTCTATTTTAGTCCTATATCATCATCAGACTAAATCGATATGGCCGATACAATCCATTTCAGTCATGTTTCATCAAACTATATTGACCTGGCCGATACAATGCATTTCAGTCCTCTTTCATCAGACTGTATCAACGTGACCGATACAATCCATTTCGGTTATGTTTCATCAAACGACCTAGCCAATATAGTCTCTTTCAGTTCTATTTCTCTAGACTGTATCACCATGTCCGATACCGTACACAAAAAAATTCTATGACCTCCCAAAAATCTTGACAATGCCCTAGATGCCACATTTCTTATTGTAACACTGAATTACACAGATTTTGACATAACTTCTAAGCTTGTCATTCTTGAGGTTAACTCCAATTAACCTATAGCACATAGGTTGGGACATCTTGTGATGCCTCTTCTCTTATTTTCATGCATGTTGGGGCGTCTTGCAATGCCCATCATTTTCTTACTACACATATTGAAGCACCTTGCATTTCTCGCATTTCAACCTTTGGGGCATTTTGTCATGCCTACCCTTAACCGTATACATGATTTTGGGGCATCTTACGATGCCCATCATCATTCTCTTGGCTTCTTGATCTCTCATCCTTACCATGGGGTAGCAATCAAGAAACTTTCATATATTACAAACAAACAAATACAACTTTAAGAAACCTTCTGAGACACATATGCTTGCATTTCACATGCTCTTCTTCAATATAGTCGTTAGCATAAATTTTGCTTGTTATTTTGTCTCATGTTTCTTTACTTTTCTACATTTCATTTACTTTCCCCCTCCTTTAAGATGATCACATACACCATTGCTTCCTTTTTGGTTCTTTGGTATCTATAGAGTCGGCCTTAGATTCACCTAAGGATATTAAGTATCACCTTCAGGTTTTATATCATTTTTATAATCGGCCTTAGATTCCCCTGAAGATCTTAGATATCACCTTTGGGTTTTATATCATGGTTACACCATTGTTTCCTTTATGGTTCTTTCGTATTTTTACTTTTGGCCTTAGATTAGCTTGAGAACCTTAGGTATCTTCAAGCTTTATATCATTTTTATTTGCACCATTGCTTCTTTTCGGTTCTTTGGTATCTTTATAGTCGGCCTTAGATTCACCTGAAGATCTTCGGTATCATCTTAGGGTTTTATACCATGTTACTTTCAGCCTTAGATTCCCCTGAGGATCTTAGATCTTGCCTTTGGGCTTGGTTTTTTATCATTTTTATTGGCCTTTGTTTCTCTTGTAGAGCTCAGGTAACACCTTCGAGTTTTCTTGCTATCACACTTATCACATTTTTATCATTTTTGCCTTAATCTCCTTGTGATTCTTTGGCCCTTATTTACTTTCCCCCTCTTTTGGAATGACTACTAATTTTATCCTTGTTGGTGTTAGATCCATTGTAGGTTACTACGGCTTCCCCTAGTGACATGACTATCATACCATAGCCCCGTACCTTTCGAAGCATTATTTTCCCTCTTTGTGATCAATTGTAAGCATATTCTTGATTGTATCATTTTTATTACATGGATGGATCTTCCATGATCCCCATTTATCCTTTCTTTCCTTTCACTTGAGACACACGTAGGTCGGTTTGATATTGCCCACTTACACATGGGGCAAGTCAAGGAGTCTTTAAGCACCATGGTCTTTAAGTTGTCCTTTCTAGCAACCAAGTGTAAGTTCTCGTGTTAGCCATTTATTTCACCCATATTTAGTTTTTTGAATCCGTATGGAGGAACCAAAAATATCAAAAGAATTACTATCAAAATAAGATCAAAAGGCAAATTAAATCACAAAAGTGAAATCGCACCAAAAGACGTGATCTAACATGTTTGTCTTGCATTTTGAATTACATTTTATTTTCAGTCATATATCTTTTCTTCATGTTTGATTTGACATGCTTATCTTACATAAAATCACATCCTTTACTTACATATCTTTGTTCGATCTTTCTTACATTGACATTTCACTGAATTACAATGTTTTACATATCTTATCTTTTGTGGAGTGTTTTATATTCATTTTCATCGTTTGCTTCATTATTTTTCCCATCTTTTGTTCGTTGATTCTCTCTACTTAAGATGTCCTTTTTCATCACTTAGCTTTTGTTCTTTTTTACCATGCATTTGCTCACATTTGCTAGAAAATAATAAAGCATCCATCATCATTCTTGGCATTCAAATTTTGCAGTTTTTACTTAGTTACCGCGAGATTCCATCTTTTGCACGTATCTTTGTTTTCGTATGTCCTTTTCAAGAACAGAAAGAAACCTTAGAATTATGGCAAGATAAAGAATATTAAGGTGCTAACAAAAAGAATTTGTAAAAATTTGGAATTCTCTCTTATTTTTCAAGTCCACCTCTCATTCCGCACATTAGGTGCCTTCCATCACCTATGACACGCAACATTATCTACAATCAACAAGGTAAGTGAAGGTACGTATTTTCATTTTATTTACTTTCAATTATTTTCGCATTTCATTTCAGTTATTTTTGTGTTGTTATGTTTCATTCCCAAAGCACTATCCTATGTTACACTATTGTGACACATGATAAGCTTCGAGTGGGGCATATGTATACACAATATTTTTTACTTTATCATTTACTGACGCTTTCTCTTACAACAACTTGTTGAGCATCAATCTCCTTGAGTGCACGTCTTAAAGGGTGCACCAAGAAATGGGTGGGCAAAGCTCATGGTGCTTTGCGAGAGATGTTGCTATTATATCATAGTTACACCATCACTACCATCAATTTGGCCTCCTCAAAGTGTCTTGCCATCTACCTCTTCCACCTTGCCCTTATTCAATTGTGCTAGCTTCCCTATATCCGATGGCATCGGCCTGGCCGATACCATATGTATAGTGCCTTTTACCCTTCCTATATTGTATCGGCCAGCACAGTACAGTTTTGAGCTTGTCTTCTAATATTTGTATTGTATTGATCTAGCTATATCGTTGTGTCAATCGACTTCTTTCAATTGTATCAGTCGGACCGATACCGTCGACTTAGTGCTTAGGGTTGGTTTTAAGTATTGGATTAGTATATATGGGGATCATATTTCATTCCAAACATATCATATACACTCTATTCACTCTGTTTTCTCTGGCACTTCTACCCTAAGTCATATTTAGAGGAGTTTTGTTGGAAATAAGCCACACCCGGACCAACGATGGGTTGGTCATAGAGGGGTCTATAGCTCAATTGATAGAGCACTCCAACAACAAATGGAAGGTCCTAGGTTCGAGTTATCGCTGGTCCATATGAGTTGTAGCTCAACATTTGGTATTAGAGTCAGACTAGGAGCCCCAAACACCTGCAGTGTGGCTTAAGGGGGGTGTTAGAAATAAGCCACACACGGACCAATGACGGGCTGGCCATAGAGGGGCCAATAGCTCAGTTGGTCGAGCACTCCAGTAGCAAATGGAATGTCCTAGGTTCGAGTCCTGGCTGGTCCATATGAGTTGTAGCTCAACATTTGGTAACAAGTTTGTAGTTTAGAACCTTATCTTGAGGAAGCTTGTCTTGTGGTGTATTTGAAGCTCAATAGGAGTCATTGCAAGTTCCTAGCTAAGGATATCTTAGGTTTTTATCTAACTATTTGAAGTCTTCAAGTCACATCCCTTGCAAAGCTCCACTTGAGCCAAGAGGGAGATTGATGCTCAACAGGTCGACCCCAAAGTAGGTATTTCTAACTCTATACTCTTTCCCTTATTTAATTATTAAATTATATGTTGCTTGTTGTTTAGTGAATGAATGTGTGTGTATCTTTGATTAGGCTTTCTCTACACTGAATAAGTCGGTGTGGCTATATGATTGTTTAGACTTGTCATATTTCACTTTAGGTTACATAGACCTCCATTTGGTTGACCATTGCACCTTACCCAATTACAATAATTCTAACCCTTCCCTTATTTTAGTTTACTTTACTTGCATACTTATAACCATTGCTTACAATCAACTTACTTTCATAGAAGTTTAGTGAAATATGCATTCTTGTGTCATAGACTTGGGCTTTGAAACCCTTTTCTCTTGGCATTTGCATTCTAGGTAACCCTTTGCTAGATCAGTTGTATTCATATGTCATCACCCGATCGTCCAAATATGGCAAGCTCTATTTGATTGACCTTATTTGAGTATAGGTCTATTGATATAGGATAGTTGTAGGTTAATCCTAGCTCGTGCATACATGACCCACATACCATAAGAGCCTCTTTATAGAAAAAAGTGGACTGAGCAAACTACCTGACAATTAATATTGGCATAAAATTAAAAAGTATCATACCAGTCCCCCCTCCTTGAATTGCTTTGTCCCCAAAGCAATTGAACTGTTACAAATTGAGATTCTTGAAACTTCTTCAAATTTTGCTGATAAGCCTCTTGGATCAAATTGCCAAAAACAATAAACCAATAAATTCCATAGGTAAAAAGAACTGATAGAGAAAAACCCTGGCATCCACATATGAGAAAGGCAATAGCTCAAACTTTCACCTCCCAGGCATAAGAGGGTACTACATCATCATTCTCTGCAATAGTGTATCCTGATTCCTAATGCTTCCTCAACTGCAGCTCCATATGTATGCTGAAGTTGGCACAATATAGAAAGTGTGTGGCATGCTCTTTCTTTAATTGGGGAAATACCAATAGCTGCAAATTATTTGACGCTTCAGCAAGTTCTGTCCATGGAGGACAATGCAGAGTTCCAGCTTGTTCCATTTAGGAAATAAAAGCAATTGCTTCTAGTGTTGTAATATCCCTCCAGATCGGACTCATAGCGTATGTCATTTTGGCGACCTTGGGTGTTATTTATTATGATAAACTTGACTAGTTTTCCTATATTAGCAAAGATAATTCCCTGATACAGATGCAAAACTCAGGTTATGCTAATAACATTTTTATATTTAACTTTTTAATGAGCGTATTTATGGATGTACCATTAATTACTTAATTATGATGTATTATTTAATGTCAATTAATACTGCTAATGAGACCTTTTGTGTGGTTTTGTTCAGTTTTTCCAAAGCATTCACAAAGTAAGTTGCTGGATCATTGAAATGGGCAGCCGACAGCAAACAATAGAAGAAATGAGCTGGACATTGCTAATATTTACTTTCATTTGATAATCATTTCTTTTGTGCAGTATTTCACTTCGCATGAGTGTTATGATGTGTGAATTAGTTTGTATCATGTTTGGCTGTCGCAACTCAATATGCATTATAGGAACATTCTTGACGTTGTCATTTGTGGTATAGGAAAATTGATGTATAGTAAAACTCTTCATCTTATTCTCGTAGTCAATTTTTTTCATGATATTAAAAGCTTTTTGTCATTGTTGATTAACAAACATGGAAAGTAGTCTTCAAAACCTTAGGCGTAAAGTGAGAAGATCCTTGTAGAAGGTGCATGCTCAAAAATGGATGTTGTTGGAATAATCCCAACCTTACCTCATAATGTGGTCTTGTGATTGATGTGTTAGCTTACTATAAATTTGGAAAAAGGCATGATCAAAATCTTGATGGCCTTAGTTGACTTAGGTTGTGTTAAATGAATATGTTATTATTGTTTATTAGTCTCATAAAAGTTGATTTTTGGTCAAAACTTGTGTATAGGGTCGAATACAGTGTTATGCAAGGGCGTAACCCCACGGTCCTGGTGATGTCACAAACATATCAGGAATGGGGGGCAAGGATGAAACACCCTCCCTTTCCACATCCCCAAAAATGAAAAAAAATGGACAAGTCCCCTAAAACTCAAGGATGTTTTGGGACACCGTAATGCCCCCAACGTTTTTTTTTATTTGTATTTTATTTTATTTTTATTTTTTTAAAATTTATTAGTATTTTAAATATTTTTTTATTTATTTTATATTTTTATATATTATTAAATATTTTAATACCTGTCTCCAAAATCCACAATTTTTTTTGATATCTTGGAAACCTAGTCCCCCCACTGTCCGCAAAATCCCAGAATTGTTTTTTGTCTCATAAACCCCATCCCCCCATCCCCAAGATGCAGATGACTATGGTTGAATACCTTTGGCTCATCATTTAACCCAAACTCCTTGTTGGTTAGGGCATTCTCTTACCTAGTTAGTCCCTGTCGATATGGTGAAGCTCTTCAATTCAAAACTAGTTGTAGCGTTATGATTGCTTTTGGGAAGACGAATTCGAGGGCTGCAGTTCAATAGAGATTGGATCCACATCTTGTTTATGTGAATCGCCCAAAATATTAGGGCAGTTGGTGGTTTGAATGGCATAAGCAATCTTGTATGCACAAGTGGAGTTTTGAGGGAGTTTTGCTTTCAAAGGTCAAAAACACATGCTATCATCAATAGTAACTGGATCTCATAACAATACAATCCCATAAAATAAATAACCCTAACTTGGGTTAAAGCATTATGGAAATGCCACGGTGCATTTGTTCAAACCCTCCAAATGCACTTGCAGAACTTTCACTTCTGCTTGTAATGGCAGCAAAATCAATAATAAAACATGTTTCTTCTCTTTTGCCTATTCCAAAGATTTTAAAGCAAAAACCAAGAGAGAAGAATTGAGAAGGGATTGGCATGGAGGTGGGCAATCACACCTTCATGTCAACCTCGTAGGTTGACTAGTGAAGTTCTCTTAACTAAACAAAAGGATGCAAAGGCTTTGTTATAGTATATGGAGTGGGGTTTTGATGTTTAAACATCTAGACTTGTTGACTCCATATTCCACCGTAAGCATAGGCAAAAAAAGGTGGGGAGTATAAATGAATGCACTGAGGCATTTTTATAATGTTTTAACCCAAGTATGTGTTGTTTATTTGATGGGATTGTATTGTTATGAGACCTGATCAACGTTGATGAGAGCATGTGTTTTTGACATATAGCATACATAGTAGGAATTTGATGTTTAAATCTCTGGATTTGTGGACTCCATATTCCGCCTTAAGCAGTAGGCAAATGTGTAAACTCGATGTTATGATATGGTCAGTTAGGACACGTAGATGATGGATTCTTTTGATTGGTGTGTGTGGAATACATAATAAAAATCAAGGACTTTATATAGATGCCAGATTTGAACTATTTCGATCCAACCATCCAAAAAAGCAGGTAACCCTGTGAGGGTTCATTTCTAGATAATTTTGCAACAATCTATATGCCTCTTTACCAGTGAAGTTTCGTGCATCTACTATCGTTATTCCTCTGTACATAATTTTTAGTGCTAAAGGGCCTATGTTGGATGGACTGTTGTGCCTTTGCCAACATTGTGAGGGCATCAAAACAATATTGAATATTTTCTTACCTTCCATGAAGCAAAAAGAGCATTTGGCAAGTGGAACGCATACCTGATACTTTGTTATGTTCTTTGAACTTGAGATCACGGCTCAAATCTGATGCCAACCCAATTGTGAAGAGTGATGTGGTTATAATAGAGAACCTTTAGATATAATATCTTCAGTGCTAGGAGAACAATGATAAACACTAAACGTTGTAGGTGTGATCCGTTTTGCAAATACAATCTGTTATGCAGTTTTCTGTGTTTTTAGAGAAGAATTCATGAATATGATTATGTAAAGGCATTGTTATGATTACATGCTCCTTACCACCTAGGATTGAGGCTCCAAGCCTATCTCTGTAGACAGTTGACACTATTTTGTTTGGTTCTTTGTAATGTCAGATTGGATGAGCTGGCTGTGGGGTGTTTGTTTCCAATAAACTTGCCATTCTGTTATTTCAATAAACTACAGTCCTCTTCTGACATGGGACAACCTTCCCATAAGAGATACGTTTTTTCCACAGTCCATAAGAATTAGAGAGAGCAACTTCTGGATTAAGACCTTGACAGGTTGCGAGGCCATTAGGTAGAACATTGGACTTCAAATTAATGATTGTGAACCTAGAATCAAATATAATTAAAATTAAGAACATAGGTAATTAATTAATTGCCACCTAATTCCCCCAATAATGGATCAGGTTCAGTTTGCTCTAAGATTAAGAATGTCTTTTGGTTACCCCCTCCACCTGGTTATGAAAGTTCAACTTTGACGGGGCAGCAAAGGGCAACCCTGGCCCAGCTGGAGGCAGGTGTGAGTTAAATAATCAAGGGCAACTGCTCCTCCTTTTTGCTTTGGATTTTGGCAGAGATACTAATAGTCAGGCACAAGAATTGGCGATATTCAAAGCCTTGAATGTAGCTGTTGCGTGAGGGTGGAAGTGTTACTCCCAAATCTTGATATAGGCAATGGCTGGTGGAAAAATCATTCATGGAGGCTGAAAGCAGTGATTGAGGAGGTCAAATGGCTAAAGCAACAGTTTAAGGCAATTGAATCCCAGTATACTAAAAGAGCGGACAATAAGGTGACAGACGAGCTAGCTAATTTAGGGGTCTAGCTTCTTTTCTCATTCCGCTAACCCAGACTAGGACTAGTCAGACTTCATTCCTAAGGAGCTAAGAGAGCCTATTGTTAATGATGTAATTGAATTTTTAAGTAGAGCACCCCTAACTTAAATCTTGCCACCCAAAACAAAAATTTAAAAAAAAAAAAAAAAATTGTTTGAAGGATGGTGGAGGTTGTTTTATGGTTTGATAATCATTATTCGTATCCCCTCTTTTAAATTGACTGAATCAATCCCTTGAACTCCATGCTCAATCCTTTAAGTGTGTGAGATGGCTATCTTCGCATTGTATTTGCGAAGAGACAAGTGTGGTGGCAAGGAGCGACTGCAGAGATGAGAAGATTGTGGAGTGAATCTGGTCAATAGTCTACCAAGCTGGTTTTGGTAAGTCAATTATTCCCCTCCCTTTCCTTTTCATGACTCCATCTTGTGAAGAAAAGAGAGCTTGTTGGTTGGGGGGGAGAAAGTCAGTGGTGGATCCGGCCGGATTTTGGACAGATCTGGCTGGATTTGGTAACTATGGTTTTAGGGGCCTTGTGAAGGTTTTTTTTTTTTTTTTTTGAAATCGCAAGAGAAAATTGGGTGGGGTAAAGTGAATTGGTTTGGCCTTGCATGTGAAGTGGAAAGAGGTTGTGAATCGCTGTGAGTGCATGCTTTTCCTTACTATAGAAGAATCAATCTGTTCCCTATAAATTGAATGATAGGGCTAGTTGGGCAAAGAGTCTTGGTTTGACTAGGCTGAGCATGAGTTTTGGATTGACTTTTTTGAAGACTGGGCGGAAGATTCAGTTTTTGCTGTGTGGGGGATCCTTTCTTTCCTGCCATCAAAGAGTAAAAAGGGATTTTTTAACTAATCTTTAATCTCTCCTGTTTTGAGATTAGTCTTTTACAAAATGGTAGAAGAGAAAGATTGCCCTCCAGGTTCCCTTGTGCAAAGACATTCAACTTGTCTGGCAAAGAATGAAGTTGATGTGAAGGGCAAGAAATCAGTTGGGGCTAGCCACTCCAAAATGTATGATGTGGGACCAAACATGGATACCCTCATGGACGAATTCGTATCAACATTGTATAGCCTAGTGCATCAAGATGCAGTGCATACCTGGCTGCACAAAGAGATGGACAAAAAGGATGTGGACTCAGCAAAGGACATCATCAAATCAATGATGAAAAATCCTGGGACCACATATGGCCATCATCACTCATTTGATGTCATGCATGATATGGTAACTATGACTCTGGTGGGTGTGGCAAGGACCTCTCACCCCCTAAACCACAATGTTGTTTTTTCGGATGCCAACAATAAATTTAACCACAAAAGGAGCCAAAAGGGTTCCATGGAGGCACTCAAACATATAAAATATCACCAAACATATCAAATATCACCAGACCTGTGTTTAAGCCTTGGTTGTTGCTAGTTTTGTTCCTTCGCCTCCTCCACCAAACCTAGATGGGCTAGACTCTGATAGGGAGGAAGTCGACCTTGTTAAGGCCATAGTTATTGACCGATCTTATCAAGTTTCCTTTTTGATAATTGCATATGAATGGAGGATTCTGAAGATCACATAATTTGCCCTAGACCTTGGACTACAATCTTTTTTGATAAAAGATGACTCGTTGTTATCATATTTACAATGGACAGGCAAACCTTGTTAATTTTTTGAGGAAAGAAAACCAGATTTCCACCGCCACACACAACACAAAGCTTGCCTATGGTTCCCTTCCTTTCTTGGGTAGCTGTGAAGTATTTTCAGTCTTGTGGTTTAAATATTTTGGTGGGATTATAAACAAGTTAGGATCCAATATGGCCACCCTAGGATTTTGTTTCCCCCTCTTAGCTCAATTTGTTTGGTGATTTTGTGGCGATCCTGGTGGTCTTCTAACCGCTGGGTGGCGTGCGATCTTCTTGGTTGATGGACATTGTGGGTTGGCAGGATGATATGAGCAAGTGATGTCTCTTGGTGCTTTTCAGATTTTTTTCTTGTGACATGATAATGTCTTTTTCATTTGAATGGATTGTTGAGCCTTGGCTAGCAAATCCCATGCATTTAACCTTTTTTTGCAAGGCTATGGCCCTTTCCCTAGGTATCTTTAGCCAAAAAAAAATTAATCGCCACCTAATAAAAATAAAAATAAATGATCAACAATTAAATAATATTAAAATGATGGCAAAAGTTAATTACTTACTAAACATTATTAATAATCCAATATAATAATTAGAAATGAAAGTAAATAAATTAGTTTTAACTAGAGTAATATTCCCATAAAGTCAATTGATTAAGATGACAAAGCTAATAAGATTCTTAATCTAAGTGTTGTCCTACTCCTGCATTAGTTTTAAGTAATTGATAATGCTAGAAGCTTTAATACATAATTTACCTACGTATTAGTCTCAATTCCAAAAAATCGATAGTAAATGGATAGAGTTGTGTATAATTAGTGTAAATTAAAATCGGATAAAAATTGTCTATTGATATGAAAAAAGGTTAATCAAAAAGGTTAAAAATCAAAAAAAATTATGACTTCTACCTATGGAAGGGTTTGTTAAGCACATTTATAATCAATTTCCATGAGTGGTTCAAGTCTAAGCCGCCATCTCTGTTTAAGTTATTATTGTGCTTACATATCTCAATCACCTCTCTAATGAGACATTTAAAGTAGTGATCTTCCATGGCTAAAACTTGAGCCTTCTCAATACAAATGAGGAGTTTTGTTTTAAAAGAGTGCTCTACTAACATTGACTTAATAACCCTTTCTCTTTTTATGTTAGCATCGTGTTTATATACCCTAGTGTTGATGAAGAGCCCAGTTTTCCCAATATACAACGCTCTACGAGATCAATAAATTCAGTAACCACCGCCTTATAGGATTGGTTCCAAATGATCTTGCACTACCTTGACTAACCTCCTAAGCTTCCTATGAAGTAAAATGTTTCTTTTGATGTTCTTTTAACTCAAAAATTTGAAAAAATAGTTTGAGTTGCCCCCAACATAAGGGAGTAGGCTACTAGGACCCCAATATTATTGTAGAAGATATTTATGGATTATATAGCACCTCAATCTTGTGCACTTGGCAAACTCATACCTTGATTGTTCCTCTCAATTCTGGACCTTTCCCGCTTCTGCAAGTCTCGCATCTGCTCTATTGTGTGCCCCTTGACCTATATCTCTTAGTCTGACCATTCTTATGTTGATGATCCAGGGTTTCTATTTTGCCCAAAATACTTAAAATGTACTTATCTTCCATCTCTGCAAGTTCTGAACTTATATCTACTTTCTTGCTCCTTGGACATTAACATCCAGGACAGACACTAGCATCAACGCTAGTGTCCTGACCCGATGCAAGTGTCCAATGCCCTAAAGTCATACAATTTGCAAATGAAACATATCTAATGGTCGGCCTAAGTGCTTTAATGTGAGTTACTTCTCCAAAGGGATTGATATAAATACAAGATCAACCCTCATTCATTCCACATCGAGCAATACCAAACAAAAATCCAAAGAGACCAAGCCAACTTAGCATCTTGCCCAGAATGCTTAAAATGTACTTATCTTCCATCTCTGCAAGTTTTGAACCTATACCTACTTTCCTGCTCCTTGGACACTAACGTCCAGGACAGACACTAGCAATGATGTTAGTGCCCTGACCCGACGCAAGTGTCCACTGCCCCAAAGTCATCCAATTTGCAAATGAAACGTATTCTAATGGTTGGCCTAAATGCTTTAATGTGTGTTACTTCTCCAAAGGGATTGATAATAATACAAGATCAACCCTCATTCATTTCTCACCATGGAATACCAAGCAAACGACCAAGACAACTTATCAAAAGCACTCTATCAAACATTCAATTAAACAAAGCTTCTTTATTTCCACACCAGTCATAGGTACAACACATCTACTGGTGTGAAGTAATAAAGGAGCAGTCCAAGAGCCCGATTTGCCAAGTTACAAGCTAGGTCATTGTTGTACTTGTTTTTCACATATTGCATGATTCACATACAAGCCAACACATAGAGGAGAACTACATGAGTCTGAGGCCCTCTTATGGAGTATTGGCTATGTAGACAATGCCCATCAACATCAAGGTCTTTGAGGTCAGCTCGACACTGGATTCCCACTAACCCATTTTTCCCCAAGGTCACCATGATGATAAAGAACTACAGTTTTGCAAATTTATAAAGAGCGACAGTCTATGACCCAGATCTGAATGCACCAAAGCAAAGACGAAGAAAAACCCAGAAGCATCGAGGTGGTCACATCTATTTTCAACAAATATTCTGTATAGGACACTTGCATCAAACCCAAAAAATAGCGTTGATGCAACCGCCCCAAGCTAATGTTAGTGTCCAAAGCACCAGAAGCATCAAATCCAAAATTTGACAACTGTTCCAAAATCATCTTCCAAAATGTTTTCTACTTGTTCCAAATCCAACATCAGATCCAAAAATTTGAAGACTTACAAAATCATCTTTCAGACTGTTTTCTACCTGTTCCAAATCCAGCACTGTATTAGTATCAAAACCAGCTATGTATATTACTTATTTGTCATTTCCATGCATAGCTTAGTTGCACTTTCTATATTTAGATTATACTCAGAATAATAAATTCAGTGTATGTTTATATCTGAGTTTAACACTCAATTGGCATGTTGTAGATCTGATTATCACCCTTGTGCATTGTCATTTTTATATTCCTAACCCTTATACCACAAAAGGATAGGATAAAGTCCCCTTATCCAATTTAGGGTTAAACATCTGGTGAACCTGATCTTTGAACATAAAACCTTATGTCAAGTAGAGTTTTTTGATTTTTTTTGTTCCTCAGCACCGATTACTATAATTTTGCAATCATGTTTGCTATGGACATTTTTGTAAATTATTTCATGGTCCAATACCTTATAGTTGCTATGGTTTGCTACATTGGATGCTTGGTTCAAGCCATCAGATCCATAAGAGCTTCAAAACCTATGCTCTTGCATCCTTCTTGTTCTAATGTTTACAATGAGAGGATTTTAAAGCATTACCAACACTTGATCTCTCTTCAAAATTCTTTTTGAAATACGATAGAGCCAATATTTAGATGTCAACATGCATGCGCTCAACCATTTAATCTACCTAAGTCTTATTCAAATGACAACTACCATCCCACACCCATTATTCGCCCACGGCTTATACTGGACTCTACGGTCCATGTTGTTACTACTCAAAAAGGTAGGATTTCTCAACCTATTCCTCCACCTGTTAATATACAAGTGCCTCCTGAACCTAAGCTTGTAATAAAATCCAAGGGATATGACATTATTGACCAATTGAGCAATATGCACACAAAAATTTCAATCCTTGAGTTCCTAAATCAATCTAATGTCTATAAGGATACCCTATATGAGGCATTGTGTGAGACAAAAGTTCCAAGTGCTATTGAACCCGCTTATTTTGCAGATATTATGAAAGATTTCAAAAACAAAAACAAACTCATCACCTTTGTTATAACATATTTACCATCCAAAAATATTATTGACCAGAATTTGCCTTTGTTCATACAAGTGGCAATGCAAAGTAAAGGTATCAAAAGAGTGCTCGTTGATAATTGAACGGACCTAAACATTTATAGCATACAATTCCCAACCACCATGGGTATTAACATAAACCTTATTCAAAACACAACTATGCACATAAAAGGGTTTGACAATTCACATAGCCCTTTGGTTGGTCAAATTACATTGGATTAGGCCTAAAAACTATTTCAACTACTTTTTAGGTCATTTCTTTATCCTTACATTATAATTTACGAGGTAGACCTTGGATACATTTACTAGAAGAAGTCCCATCTACACTTCATCGATATGTAAAACTCATACATGAGGGGACCTTATTATCCATGCTTGTTGTGATGAACCTTTCAAATTTTACAAAATGATACATTCTGAAACTGAAGGCGTCCCTACAGTGGTACCACCTAAACAATACATCCCTCTTGAGCATATACATTCGCATCAAATAAGTGAGTCAAGTACAATGGTTCCATTGTCTCCAAATGCAAATAAGGCACTAAACTCTAAGGTGCACATAGATATCCATAAGGAGAAAGAATCATTACCAAAAGAGCCAAAAAAACTACAAGAATCCCCAACATTTGAGTTTCCTTTATTAGTCAATACTAAGCAAAAAGATGGCCATGTTTCATATTTCTATGACAGAGATGATGATACAACCTATGATATGACAAATGAGAAAATGTGAAACTTCAAATTTTATCCACTTGATCCCCTACCACATAACCTATTCGAACCTACGGGTCTTGGAACATATAAGCTAAACCCACTTGCAAAAAATACATAATTGAATACAGATTAGGGCAAAACAAAAATAGCAGACGAGCATGTCAAAATGCTTGTTACACCATATACCCCTCTTGGCTAAAAACATTAAGTCAACCTTACAAGGATCAAATGCAAATTCATCATGTGAACAATGTGGAGTATTCTCAAAAGGTTTCACAACAAATTTTACAGATCACGACATAGCAAGGTATTTCCTTTCCTCACAAAGGCAAATTAATACATATTCCAAATGATAGCATTACTTATTCTACTACACATGCAAAACGTGAGGAGGCACATGCTATGTGCCTTTTCAACCTATTCAATCATGATGCAAACAATGTAAAAGATCCAACCTAAGACTGTTAGGCACCACGTGGGGGAGATACAAATGACCATCCATTAGATGAGATCATAGAGTAGTCTCTTCAAAACATTCCAAAATACCAAAAAAATCTAAAACATTCAAAATCTAAAAATACTTTCGGCACCTATATGTTTTATTAGCTCTTTGGCATCTATGTGTTAGTTCCATGTTGTTGGATGGCATACTCAATTACTCCTACATACACGTGTCACACTTCTTGAGTGTGATATAGGCATACACAAATACATGATCTACTATTATTTTCAAATGTTGGTCTTTCTCTCTACTCACATCATATGAACATTGGGGCATCCGCTTTTTTGATCTTGATACACACAGGTTATATGATTCAATGATCACTCCACATTATCATGTTTGAGCTTACATATGTACTTACATATGCCTTTATCCATGATTATATCTTACACAGGGTACTTGATATGCTATACACTTGACATTTTCCTAACACATTGATTCGTGGGTTACTATGACATGTTTATGCCAATTCCTTATACTTCACTTTCTGCACTTTATTGAGTGTTTTGCCTTGCTATTTGTTTCCTTGTTCAAGCATTTGAATATGTTCATTTGCTTGCGGCCCATGTGCCTATGTATGCTTTCTTTGACATTTACATATGTCATTGTTTGTTGTATGGACATTTGAATATGTCATCCTTGTTTTTGTGGACATTCGACTAACTCATGTCCCTTCGATTGCGCGGCATTTGAACATGCCCCCTATTTGCAGTCTCCTTGGACCATTGAATTTTGATTTGCTTTTGAATGCTCTTGTGTGTGTGCTTGTTTGTTTGTTGAGCTTGTATTGTTACCATATACATTGTCATGATCCTTATCATGCATCTTAGGCCTTCTTGTGATCACATTGTTCTATGTGCGTCAATGTTACATCTACCTAGACATGTTCTTTCTATATGCTACATAGTTACATTCGCAAATTATATAGTTGTCTTATTCTTTTGAGATGAGGTAACTATCAATTCCTATCTTTCCCTCACCTCAAAAATGGGCATATTAGTGGGGGCATGTCATAGAGGCATGTTCTCCACATTTGGCACAGTTACCAGATTCAGTGAGGGCATGCTTTGGAAGCATGTTTCCCACACTCATTCAGTATATGTTACTTATATCAGTTTACATACTTAGTGGGAGCATGTCATATGGACATGGCTTCCACACATTCACAATTCTCAGATTCAACGAAGACATGCTATGGAAGCATGTCTCCACACCTATTCAATATTCAGCATCTCCATATCACAGTGAGGGCATATTTTGGAAATATATTCTCCATATTGGTACTAATATCAGTTTTTAGATTTCTCCATATATAGTGGAAGCATGCTTTAGAAGCATGTTCTCCACACACATTTTTGAATTGACCAAAACACACAGTTATATAATTCCGATTCACAATTGTGGTATAATTATATACATCGGTACCATTGTCATACACAATTTCAGCATGATACATATGTAAGGTGCATATGCTATGCAATGTGTGCCTAATATTGCAAAATCTAAATTAGTTTCGAATTCCAAAACTCTCTTATGGACTATTACCAAATCACAGACTTTGTCTACCTGATACCTCATGGACTTTTACGGACTTTATTGAGCCAATTTACTGCAGTAGCTAGTTCGCTTTTTGGTATGGTTGAGGTGATCAAATCACTCAATCTTGCCAAGTTTTCAAGTTGGACTTGATTGTATCATTCAACCTCACCAAGTTATAAGTATCATTGAGTTGCACGGTTGAGCTAATCGCAACTGCCAAGTGGCAACTCGCTTTTGCTCCAAGGTTGGGGGCATGGGCCCCTCTCTCTCTCTCCCTCTGGATATATGTGCTTTAAAGATTTATCTATATTTGTCCTAATCTCAGTTTTAGAGCCTTACAATGATACATATTTTTCAAATCAACTTGCCAATAGGCAAGGCGATTACATCGACATAGGTGTACTCCTAAACTTTGTTCTTTTAATTTCAATCTATTTCAAGTACTTTCAACCTAGATTATATGCATTGATTATATATTGTAACATGCACTTGATTCCAGGTCAATCACCAACAAAACACTCAAGTTGGGCACACGCAAAGACAAAGTGTGTTCTACACACCCAAGTACGCATTCATTTCCTTTAAACTAGCAATTTCATTACTAGATTAAAAGGGAAGCAAATGTAAATGATATTTATAGAATATATAGCACCTCGGTCTTGTACACTTGGCAAACTCAAACCTTGGTTGTTTCTCTCGATTCTAAACCTTTCCCACTTTTGCAAGTCTCGCATTTGCTCTACATTATGCCCCTTGTCCTATATCTTTTAATCCGACCAGTCTTATGTTGATGGCCTAGGCCTTCTATATTGCCTAGAATGTTTAAAATGTACTTATCTTTTATATCTATAAGTTTTGAACCTGTTCTTGTTTTCCTGCTCCTTGGACACTGATGTCCGAGACACACACTAGTATCGACGTTAATGCCCTGACCCGACGCAAGTGTCCAGTGCCCTAAAGTCATCCAATTTGCAAATGAAACATATCATAATGGTCAACCTAAGTACTTTAATGCAAGTTACTTCTCCAAAAGGATTGATATAAATACCAGATCAACCCTCATTCATTCCTCACCAGGCAATACCAAGCAAAAGACCAAAGAGACTAAGACAACTTATCAAAAGCACTCTATCAAGCATTCAATAGAACAAAGCTTCCCTATTTTCACATCAATTTGAAGTAATATAAGGAGCATCCCAAGAGCTCGATTTGCCAAGTTACAAGCTAGGTCACTATTGTACTTGCTTTCCACATATTGCATGATTCACACACAAGCCAACATGTAGGGGAGAACTACATGAGTCTGAGACCCTCTTCTAGAGTATTCGCTATGTAGGCAATGCCCACTAATAGTAGGGTCTTTGGGGTCAGCTCGACACCGTGTCCCCACTAACCCATTTTTCTCCCAGATAACCATGATGAAGAACTAGAGTTTTGCAAATTCATGAGGAGCGATAGTTCATGACCCAGAGTGGAGGCGAAGAAAAATACATAAGCATCCAGGTGGTCGCATCTCTTTTTAGCAAGTATTTCATACAGGACAGTTGCGTTGAACCCAAACAAGAGTGTTGATGCAAACATCTCAAGGTAATGTTAGTGTAGAAAGTGCCAAAAGCGTCAAATCCAGAATTTGACGATTGTTCAGAATCATCTTCTAGACTATTTTCTACCTGTTCCAAATCTAGCACTGTGTTAGCATCAGAACCAACTAAATATATTACTTATTTGTCATTTTCATGCATAGCTTAGTTATACTTTCTATATTTAGACTATACTCAACATAATAAATTCAGTGTATAGATTATATGTAAATTTAGCACTCAATTGGCCTGTTGTAAATCTGATTATCACCCTTGTGCATTGTCATTTCTATATTCTTAACCCTTATACCACAAAAAATTAGGATAAAGTCCCCTTATCCAATTTGGAGTTAAACAATTATCCTTCACAATATTTTGAATTAGTAGAGTTCTTCTGGCTTGTTTGAAAACTCTAGCAATTTGCTTCCCTATGTAGCCATTCCTCTTAAAAACCTCAGTTAGGTGTTTAAAATCTAGTTCTAAATGTTCCTCATTGTAGATCTAAAGAGCCCTCATGGCTTGGGTCATAAAGACTCCTTCTGAGCTAGACGATGACAAAAATTTATATGCAAATAGAGATCTGTGTGGGTCACAATTTCATAAACTTGGCAAGCAAAGGTTCCATCCGATTTTCTCGAGTACATAAAGGAATGATAGTTTACCATCAGAGACCAACTCCTTAGTGAACTTAATGCTATCCATGACATTGTTAATGTCGGCATGTAATTGCCTTAGTTTAACCCTACCATGTCAATAGTTTACATGCGTGTCATCTACATAACTTTTTTGCCACTTTGGTTTTAATGAAATGAGTTGAGAGCTAATTCTTTTAAGTACTCCATGAAAAGGTTGGCTACAAACAGAGAAAGGGTTGAGCCCATTGCAACACCTTCCATTTGCTCATAAACGATACTCCTAAAAGTGAAGAAAGTTGACTTCTGACATAATTCTACCAACAAAATGTCTCCTCGAGAATGTGTTTTCTAACCACTTTGATTGATTCCTCAAAGGGAATCTTTGTGAATAATAAAACCACATCAAAGCTAACTAAAATCTCTTCCTCGAACATCAATAATAAATCCCGTAGTCTTTTATGAAAAACAATGTTCTTTCTACCAACAAGATTTGGTTTCGCCAGCAAGGAAAGCCACTAGGGCATAAGTTGGTAAATTTGTAGTGTCAACTATTGGCATAAAAGAGACCCCTTCTTTATGTATCTTCAAGGAACCATATATGCTACAAGTGATTTCCTTTTTTGGAATAAGGCATTTCTTTAAAGCATTATCCAACAAAGATTGATCGATGGCTTTTTTTATTTTCCTTGAGATTTGAGACACATGATTATTCAGTAACCTTCAATATCTCCTATTATTTTGAAGATAATCTAACATCCTAGCATCATAGTCTGCCTTGTTCTTTAAAATTGTTGCATTCAATGTTGTCATTCACATTTAACTTCTTCAAGGTTCTCATTTGTCCTTAGAAATATTATGCTTGGGGCCACTACAAAATCTTGTCTAACCTCATCTACAATCTCACTAGGTAAGCTTTTTATCATATTTTCAATTTCCACTAAGAAAAACCTCTTTGGGTATATGCCTAGAGGTGACCGCAAAGCCTAAACCCTTCTTTAAAATATTAGAGGGGGAGCAGTTAAGGGGAAAACTAGATAGATTTGCTACTAGTTTTTCCTCCCAGATTTCAATCACCTTATGGGAGGCAACCCCCGGACCATCAACCACCTCTCAAGATATTGAATTAATGAGACATGGAAACTGACAGCAACCTAGTAATCTTGTTATCCAAACTTATGTTATAATTTTCAAAACAGATGTTAATATTATTCATAGGATATACTTTATTGGATGAAGAAGGATAAGATGTCTCCAACTTAAACAACAAAACTCGTTATATTTACAACTTGAAACTCTTTATATGTGAACTGTGCAAGTAATTTAAGTGAGATTGCAGGAATGAATGATGTTGCTTGCAGTCCACGAATGAGGTTAATGTAGCAAACGAAAAAGATGTATGTACTTGTCTATTCACAACGGTCATATGATCAATATGTGCTTGTAGTATGTCTTTTAGCAGGATGGATTAATTAGTTGAACTGTTAGTGCCTGAAATGTTAATGGTATGGGTTAATTCTTCAGTGATAGCCATCTATTGTATGTTTGATTTCAGACTTCACCAGTAAGAGCTGGGTTGTAACTTCTCTCGGTGCCCCAACAAATTATTCATCTTAAATATACATATATATTGCCCTCACTGTTGATGATAGATTGTTCCAGAAAGAAGTTGAAAATGTACTTATGCTTCTAACATGAATAAGTCTGGAATGTTTGTACATTACTACAACAGGGGTTAAGATTCGTTTAAAGTCACATTCATCCCTGAAGGAAAAATGGCTTTGGAATTGATGGTATTCGTTTTATGGTGTTATTATTATTTCATGATCTACTTGGATACATTTACTACATAATATTTTCATGACTATTGACATATTCTCTCTCCATCCTTGTGAAAAAAACTAATAATCTCACTGTTGGCTATACAATGTTTAAGATACAATTTAACCTGGCATTCTGCTATTTCCCAATAGTAGATTGAGTGTCTTAGTGCAAAAATGATTATTAAGATTGAATATTATTAGGAGATGTGTGTTGTCTGATTCTGCCAGAAAGACTTAAGTGCCGTTCAGGATTGTTGTTGTTTTTCATTGTACATCAGTGCACATGTTAACATATGCACAATCTGCAATTGTGCATGTGTGTGTACATGCACTTAATGAGGATTGTGTATGTATATCTTTGCATACATAAGTACATGTGTTGGATGCATACTTACGTTAGGATAGATATACACATGCACCTAAATCAATCTGAGTACCTTCAGACAAGACAACTGAAGATTGTATTGTGTGGGTGCTAGTAACTCTTGACTGGCCAGTGATTCGATGTTAGACTGCTGGTTTTTGGTGGATTCCTGTTTTCGTGCATGGATTTTATATGCTGGCCTATTATTGTTTATCCTTTGAGGAATCTTGAGATCATTGTCCTTTCATGTCTAGCCCCGAAGACAGAAGACAAATCATTGCTTTTGAATCTTTTGGCCATAAAGCAAATTCATTCTAATGACTACTTGGAATAATTTTGATGTTGTTTTACCTTTTGGCGTCCCTAGGATTATGCACATGAGACTATCTTCCCTTGACCTGAGGTAATGCAGTACCTGAAATCTTAAAATAAATGCTCAGCATGCAATGTGCAGATACAAACAACAAAATGCATTTCTTGGAAAAATGAAAACGTTACAGCTATAAAAAAAATCTTACTTCCAAAAGATGGGGCTCTATGACCAACACTTAACTACTGAATTTCCACTACAAGCAAGTCAACTTGGATTGCACGTGAACTCGTCATTACTCAATCATCAATGACCAGCATTGTTGAGCCAATTCTAATTCTCACTGCTAAGAATATCTCTATGAAAGGTAAAGCTTCTAGCTAATTCTCAGGTTCACTAAGCTTGAACTTTACCAAACAACCAGGTCACCCACAATGCATCTCCATCTATACCACCTAGATTTACAGCACCTTGCCAATGCTGCGCTACAAGGGTAGTGTTTCAAGTCTGCCTAGTTTATCACTAGCTTGCCTAGCTTTCATACAAAGACCTCTTAGGTGTTATGATTTGCTACCTCATAGACTCTCCACCACTCTTCTGCTCCTCACACATTGTTCCTCATGCAATGCTATTACAATTATGTCGATCCAAATCACAACAGCATAGCAAGAGTTATAGAGAAACTCTCTAAGCTCTAGGCTTGTTCTAAAAAACTAGTACTTATAAACTAATTCAACTTGCAATTATTCCTTCTTTTTGCACCTACTACCCTTCTAAATGAAATTCAAATGATACTTGATCAGATATACAACTCGAACAATCTTAATCTACCAGGCTGCCTCAATCATTCCATGCCCATGAGCTTACCATTGTCATTTTTCCTAATCATAGTTATTGTCCCTTCATTTGTATGCCCATCACTAGTACTAGGGTACCTTAGCACCTGGGTTAAAATTTTATAATCACACAGCATATATATTTTCTGGTACAAAATCAAGATTACCCATAAAAGCTAAGTTGCAGGGAAATGTACTATACGTTTCTGGCACGTGCTCGGGCGTTTCCAGCAGCACAAGTCTTTGACCAAGTCAAAAAAAAAGCTAAAACATTAAAAAACCCCTAATCTTCTAGAATACACTATGTTAAACCTATATAAACACACTCAATGCAACGGCAAAACATACACACTTATCATTGCTGTTTTTAACAAGAGCAAGAAGGAATTTAAGAGGCAGCCATTGCAACAAGGAGGTGTTTGGAGGCAGCCATTGCTGTTTTTTACAAGAACGTACGTTTCTGGCACATGCCCAGGCGTTTCTGGCAGCATAGGTTTTTTGACCAGGTTAAAAAAATAAATAAATAACTAAAGCATTAAAAAAACCCTAATTTCAAACACATATAAACACACTTAATGCAATAGAAAAACAGACATACTCATCATTTGTTGCTTTTAACAACATCAAGGAAGAATTTAGGAGGCAGCCATTACAACGAGGAGTTTGGAGGCAGCCATTGCTGTTTTACAAGAACAAGGGGGAATTTAGCAGCAACTTGAAGAGAAACTTAGATGCAAGCAACAACAAGAAGCAGCTTCAAAGAGAAAAATATAGGTTTTGGAAGCTTTTTCTCATTTAATACAGCCTTTTAATCCAATTTTTTTTACTGTTTTTTAATGTAATCATGATCATGAATGATGTGCACATTCTTGAAAGTTTGATTCAAGAATGCACACATCATTCATGATCCTGATATTGATCCAGAGACTACTGACTTGGAAGCTTCCACAACTACTCTAGCCCAACTTTCATTACTTGTGTCAATGATGACAATCAAGGGAGTTCTACACAAGGGTGGAGAGTGGAGGTAGTGGGAGTGGCGTTCATGATTTTGAGGACAATCTAGATGATTAATTCTAGATTATAATCATTTGAATTTACATTTTGTCTTTGAAGTTTGAGCCTGACCTATAACACATGATATGCCACGTGATTCATGAACATGTGAAATGTTAAGCATTTTTTGTTTTGAACTATCATGAATACTATATTTTTTTAAGTGTCTTATCTTTTATGGACTAAAAAATGATGCTATGCATTGTTTATATATATATATATATATATATATATATATATATATATATATATAAATAAGCATTTTTTATTTGAACTATGATGAATACTATATTTTTTAAGTGTCTTATCTTTTATGGACTAAAAAATGATACTATGCATTGTGTGTGTGTGTGTGTGTGTATAGTACAAACGTTTCTAGACTGAGGATTTATGAAAAACCACGTTTTCTCATTTCAGATCCGTTTTCATTTTCATTTATGTTTTCTGGCAACATAGCATAAAAGGGTAGTTCAACTATGTCTTTGCCACTCTCTTAGATATTCAGTTGTTGTTGGGCAGTTTCCGAGATATCTACTCAAAACTGTATGAGGTGACAATGGCTGCTGGCCCGTTGCCAACTGAAACAGCGAGTACCCACTCGTCAATATCTTCTGCGAGCTATAGTTGAACTGCACTGCATCCAACTATTTTGGCCAATTTGCCTGGTCAGACTGCACATAGTGCCTCAAGTAGTCCTCCAGGATTTCATTAATTCTCCTTGTCTGGCCATCGGTCTCTGTATAGTGACTTGTGCTCATCAATAGCTTGGTTTCCATTAACCAAAACAACTCCGACCAAAAATTTCCTGGGAAGCGAGCATATCTATCTGAAATGGTGCTCAAAGGAACACCCCAGTACTTCACCACATTGCTGAAGAAGTACTCTACTACTGTCTCTGAACTGCATGGCACCTGAGATGCAACAAAAGTGGCACTTAGAGAATATGTCGACAACAATCATTATGCTCGACATTTATTTTACCTTAGGCAACTAAGTGATAAAATCCATACTCACACTTGCCCATGGTCTGACTGGAACTAGAAGAGGCTAAAGAAGTCCAGCTGGTGACTTCATCATCGATTTGTCCTGCTGACAAATGAGGCAACTACGAATGTAATCATCAACATTGTCCCTCATGTTTGCCCAGTAGAACCCTCTCTCCAACAGTGCTAATGTTCTCTTCTGCCCTGGGTATCCTGCCCACAAGGAATCGTGCCACTCATGCAACAACTCTTTCCTCAAGTTCCTCCACTTGGGAACGTAAATCCGATCTTGTGTGAAGACCAACAGTGCTTCACAAATTGTAAACTTTCCGGTCTTACCTGCCCGTACTTGCCTAACCAACTTTGTTGCCTGCAGATCCTGGGTTAATCAATAGCTCAAGGACTGAGCGGTTCCATTCCATCAAATTCATTCCTTGATAATATGGTTGGCCACAAAACCAACATCTCCAAGGTTGCAGTTTGGACTCTGCCTAGGTGTTCAGAAATCAAACTGAACTTTGATGGAGCAGCTAATGGAAACCTTGGATGGGCTGGCATAAGTGTTATATTCAAAGACAACAAAGGTATCACTTTGTTGGGTTATTGTGAGGCACTTGGCAAGGCTTCAAATAACTTTGTCGAGGTCAGGGCTCTTTAGAAAGGGCTTAAGAGTGCCAGCAATAAGAATTGGACAAATTTAGCTATCGAAGAGGATTCTAGAATCATTCTAGATGCTGTCAAGAACAAATCATGCAGGCATTG
Organism: Torreya grandis; assembly: GCA_037957365.1. Taxonomy (NCBI): domain Eukaryota; kingdom Viridiplantae; phylum Streptophyta; class Pinopsida; order Cupressales; family Taxaceae; genus Torreya; species Torreya grandis. The sequence goes on along the minus strand of JARHVA010004331.1, from coordinate 1,245,674 downwards.
GCAGCTGTCTACGATGATTGATGATTGCACTGAAATGATTTCAGGGCGCACTTTAGTCTCTATTTCTCACATTCAAAGAGATGACAATCAAGTGCGTGATCATTTCGCTAATATGGCGGTTGGCCTAAACTCTCAAAGACAAGCTTTGAAACTATTTCCTACACCCCTCATAAATGGCAAATTCAAATCATTGATTGACAATGACATTAAAAACCCCCCTCATGACAATAGAAGGGGTGATAAGTGCGTTGGAGCTTTTATTAGCAATTTTTTTGCCAAGATTTAGCATTCATTGGAAGAGTCGGGGGTGCGACAGTTGGCATGTATGAAGGCCTATATAGCCCACCATATCCCTGCCTCTACCATTTTTGGCAAGCTAAGGACGAACTAACAAGCTTTCTAGACTTCACACAAGTATGCTCTCAAATCTTTGGAGACCTCTCTACTCTTTGTTGATTCACTCATGGATCTCTTTCTGCTTCAATCCTTCGAATTTGAAATTCTCTTTCTGGGTTTCAAATTACTATTGATAGCCTCCATAGATGCCTTTGGTTTTCATATGAGTTTTGCTTCCCTGCAAATAGGATTTATGGATGGTTCTTACAAATGGAACATTAGAATGCATTCTCATTTATGTGGATGAGTTTTTGGTCAATTCTCTGCTCCGGTTCTTCAAGTTTGGAATTTTTTCTGCAGAAGCTTCAAATGTTTTTACTTTTTAGATAGCTTCTCTGGATGGTTTTCTATTTGGGTCTCTGGCATTTCTTGTGATATTAGTTGCCCTAGGTGGTCAAGATGGTTTGAGATTTGCTTCTGTGAGAAGATTGTTTCTGAGTGGAAACTGATCTCAGAATTTGCTCAAGACTCTATTTCACAACTCCCTTATTTTGTCGCTTTCTTTTCTCTGTTCTGTTAACATACTGCTAAGCATATTTTGCCGTCATTTTCACTTGCCAGAAGACTTCTGATTGTGCAGAAATGGCAGCCAAAAATTTTGATTCTGGGAATGCAGGAGCAGACAAAGCCTGATGGGGGTCAGACAGTTGGCATGTGCGAAGGCCCATAAAGCCCACCATCTCCCAGTTTCTGCCATTTTTGGCAAGCTAAGAATGAACTGGCAGTCTTTCTAGACTTCACACAAGTATGCTCTCAAATCTTTTGAAGCCTCTCTACTCTCTATTGATTCATTCATGAATCTCTTTCTGCTTCAAACCTTCAAATTTGAAATTCTCTTTCTGGATTTCAAATTACCATTGATTGCCTCAATAGATGCCTTTGGTTTTCATATAGGTTTGAGCTTTGCTTCCCTGCAAAGAGGATTTATGGATGGTTCTTACAAATGGAACATTGGAATGCATTCACATTTATGTGTTTGAATTTTTGGTCAATTCTCTGCTCCATTTCTTTAAGTTTGAAAATTTTCTGCACAAGCTTTGAATGTTTTTAGATAGCTTCTCTGGATGGTTTTCTATTTGGGTCTCTGGCATTTCTTATGATATTAGTTGCCCTAGGTGGTCAAGATGGTTTGAGATTTGTTTCCGTGAGATAATTGTTTCTGAATGGACACTGCTCTCAGATTTTGCTCAAGACTCTATTTCACAACTCTCCTATTATGTCGCTTTCTTTTCTCTGTTCTGTTAACATGCTGCTAGGCATATTTTGCCATCATTTTCACTTGCCCAAGACTTTTGATTGTACAGAAATGGCAGCCAAAAACTTTGATTCTGGGAATGCAGGAGCCGACAAAATCTGGGGAAGGAGTCCTCCATTAACATTGTAAAGGAGGTGAACAGGGATATGATTCACCGTTACTCCCTGGATGACATCTTACAAACGGAACATTGGAATGCATTCTCATTTTTGTCGATGAATTTTTGGTCAATTCTCTAATCCAATTCTTCAAGTTTGGAAATTTTTTTGCATAGGGTTTCAAACATTAGCTTTTCTGGATGGTTTTCTATTTGGGTCACCGGCATTTCTGGTGATATTAGTTGCCCTAGGTGGTCAAGATCGTTTGAGATTTGCTTCCATGAGAAGATTCTTTCTATGTGGACACGGATCTCAGATTTTGCTTGAGACTCTATTTCAGGTCAAGATCGTTTGAGATTTGCTTCCATGAGAAGATTCTTTCTATGTGGACACGGATCTCAGATTTTGCTTGAGACTCTATTTCAGAACTCTCCCCTATTTTGCCGCTTTCTTTTCTCTATTCTGTTAACATACTGCTGAGTATATTGCCGTCATTTTTGCTTGCCCAAAACTTCTGATTGTGCAGAAATGGCAGCCTAAAAACTTTGATTCTGGGAATGCAGGACCTACTAGCAGAACCAGACAAAGCCTGGGGAAGCAGTCCTCCATTAACATTGTAAAGGAGATGAACAGGTATATGATTCACCATTAGTCCCTGGATGACATCCACTCTTCTTTTTTAGGTCTGGTAAACGACTTGAAGCTCAGAGAGTTGCTTAATGCTGGGATTCTGCAAGATAAAACCACTCAAGTCACCACAGAAGAAGCCTTGAACTTCTAAAAGGCTGCTCTGGTGTAACGAATCAAAGATGACAAACTTCTTAGGTAGCCTGCCACCAATCTCTTTCAAGCACAGCTTGCAGCAATTATGGGTGAAGGGGCCTCTGTTGATTGTATCCTCCAGGCCATGAAAAGACCCGAGACTTGACACTTTGAAAGTAGCACAATTGATTGGAGTGCAGATGGTGCTCTTTGGGGCCAGTAACACACACCATTCACGAGGACGTGGAGCAGCTCGGTTTCAGTCTTTGGAGTCATCTTGATCAGGTGTGAATCCTTCTTAAAGCCATGGCAGTTGATAAGATCATAAAGGGCAGAAGCTGAACACAATCTACAACAAGTTGGAGATCAACACCTCTGCATTTATGGTTTCCCAGCTGGCGGAATCTGCATCAAGTTGAAGAAGAAGAAAGGAAGAGAAGCCCAGATGTTATGATTTCTGATTTCTGATTCCAGTGATAATTCTACAACCTAGTATAGTGTAGTTTGTTTTCAGTGATGATACAGCTGCTTTGGGTTGTAAAGTTTGTAGTCTTTTGCATTTGTTTCTACCACTCATAGAAACTTCAGTAGAAGGTGACAAACTGTTCCTGTGTTTTGTAGCTGATTTTTTAAGGGTTTCGATCATTATTACAATCGATGGGCTTTGGCCCCTTTTTGACTTATCAAAAAAAACGATTTGATTCATGTAGCCAAATAGTTTGTGGTGTTTAAAAAGTACTGTATCAAATTATTCCAGGTTGCATGAATCAAAAATTTGAAAATACCTCACACAAATTAAAAACCAAACCTCTGTGCAAAGGCAAAATTCAGGACACCGACTTTCACCACATCTTCCACTGCAAGGCATGTAGCCAGCGCAGCAAACATATCTGCAAAAGGAAACAATGATAGTAAAAGGCTATTATCAAAAATCAGGCTTATAAGTCTTTTTATTTTGAGTATAGTACGCTATTATAACATAGAAAAAAAAATCGTAATGAAAACTATGTTTAGGAAAGAAAATCACCTTGACATATCATTGTACAATGCTCGCTTCCGTAGTAAATAAGAGGCACAAGGTCCACTACAACAAGATAATACAGAACATTGTAAATACATGCTAATGGTATAGATTGCTAACATTATTCAATAAAAAGGTAATAGCAAAACTGCAATCGCAATAACCTAAACCTGATAACTCAAAAACACTGCAGATAAGCTAAATTATAGACACCTGGTTATGGTATTACACACCAAGAAAATAATTCATTTGGTTCCATAAAGCAAGAATCCCAAGCTGTAAATAATATTAATCTCAGAGGCAATACTCAAATATCTAGACTCTAAGAAGCTTCCAGTATGTCAAAATTACAATCAAATTGAAATATTTTTTAAACCACAAAACAGTCCAAATAAACCAGATTGTAGACGTCTAGTCATCAGATTAAACACTAAGAAAATATTAAAACGATCATATGATAATATCTTCCATTGAGCAGCTATCCCAAGCTGGGGATGTTATTAGTGCCTGGTGCTATGAGTAACTGCATTTTTCTTATTATCTTTTAGCATGACTTTAGTTTTATATATCATGCACAAGGTTTCTTCTACTATATGGATGTTTGTAGGACACCGTTCTTATATGGATGAATGAAGTCTTCTTGTGTAAATCCAAATGCACCATCTTTACGCACAGTATCAATTACCATACTAACATTTTTAACATGTTTTCAACTTTTTCAATACATTCATGTTTAACAAAAATAAATTTTAAAAAAGGCTTGTATTTTTGGAAATGCAAATAAAAATAAGTAATATACCATTAATATTAATGTTTTTAAGTAAAATCTCACATTAAAGAGACGAGTGTAAGGAAAGTAAATAGGAAAGAGGTAAAGTGGGAACCCCCGTCACTTGATCACTATAAGATTAGCTTTGATTTGGCATCTCAGGCCACCGTTCTTATATGGATGAATGAAGTCTTCTTGTGTAAATCCAAATGCACCATCTTTAAGCACAGTATCAATTACCATACTAACATTTTTAACATTTTTTTAACTTTTTCAATACATTCATGTTTAACAAAAATAAATTTTGAAAAAGGCTTGTTTTTTGGAAATGCAAATAAAAATAAGTAATATACCATTAATATTAATGTTTTTTTAGTAAAATCTCACATTAAAGAGACAAATGTAAGGAAAGTAAATAGGAAGGAGGTAAAGTGGAACCCCCGCCACTTGGTCACTATAAGATTAGCTTTGATTCGGCATCTCAGGCCAACTCAAGCAAAGTTGTAGCAGGCTGTCTATTGAGGGACGATAATGGCTCCTTCCTGGGTGCCTCATCACAGCTAATTTCAAGAGTATACCTGCTGGATAGGTAAAATCTATCCCTCTCCTCGGATACAAAGTCTATTATAGTAGAGGTGAACTCTCAAATAGTTTTTAGAATGTTGAGACCTAGGAGGTGGTACCATTATTCCAATATATACGTTTCAAACATTGTTATTGAGAAGCTAACAGAACCCAGATATCCCAGCCAATATGGGAGAAGACCAAGACCCTCTCCGCTCAATATTTGGTACGGAAGTGGAAGAGGGGATATATCTCAGGGATGTAATTAAGCCTATTTCCAAGAATCTTAAACCCTGGTTCCTATGGATATATCTAGATAGATTTGAAGTTTATGAAGCGTTCCTCTTAAACGTCAATTGAGTAATTGAATTTGGTGCCATGGGAGACATTTTGTCCTTGCAAGGACAGATTAGTAAGAATTGGTGCCAAGATATATTTGCCCTCCTCCCAAGAGAAAATTTTTTTATAGCTTAGAGGCTTAGAGTGGAAAGGATAGCAGCAGCATATCGAGATTGAGTATGATTTGATGTTTTAAGTCTGGCCACATTCCCCAACACCCCACAATTCTTGATGGCCGTGAATTCATTGATGCAAGCTCTATCAGCTTGAGTGGTTCTTATAGTATTCTTAAGTGCATTGTGTGGGCCAAGTGTTGTGGTGACTCTAAAATCTGTATGGAAAAAAATAGAACAGAGAGAGATAACAAAGAAAAAGAGTTATCATTTACAAGTGTTGTGTTGATCCATAGGGATCAGGGAAAACAAACTCTTCATCACCCAGTAGGTTTCAGTCCGTGTACAGGGCTCAAAATGAGTATGGTGATGAAACCAACAGGGTTTGCAGGGGTGGTTGCATAGCCTCCAATCTCTATAGGAGGCGGTTTTGCAACCACCAGTCTACATTAAGTGTCACTTTCGCCTGCATCAATTGCACGGGTAAAGTAATGACAAAAAGACTGTTTTTTCAATTCCAAGGCACTTGCAAGTCCTTTAGTGCACAAAAAGACACTCCCTAAGCATGATAAGAGGCACGAATCCAGATGAAGGCACAAGTGTGTGAGTGCTAGAGTTGGTGTTCAGTTGGTGGTTGTAGAAGTAGGAAGAAAAGTTGCAGAGAGGCGCTAAGTGAGCAAAACAACAGAGTGACTATTGTAATTGTATAACTTTCTTTGGCCATAAGAAAGATAGGGAAGGTGTACAGTGGCTCCAACTAGTTTTTCCCCATCTCAAGGTTTTCCAAGTCAAAAGTATTGTGTTCATTGTTGTGCGTGCTTTATGCTTTTTGTTCTCATTGTTCATTATTGTTTACATTCTGATGTACATACTACAAGTTTTGTTTCATGTTCCAACAACATACGATACTAGTCTAAGTCCCTAAAGCATTCAAAAACTGTCAAATCTGGAGTATAATCAAAGTAGGACAGCATATTGTGATTTTTCAGATTCTATTAAGCAACATAACTTAGGAATTTATATATCATTTTGGTATCAGAGCTAGGTTAATCTTTGGGTATTATGAAAAGTTTGTAATTGATTTGTATGATAGTGACAATATTGAAAGAAGAAGAGTTACTACCTTGCAATCCTAAGACATCTACAAGAAGGTGGAATCACCAAGTGAAAGAAATGGTGAAAGAAGGTGAATATAATCTTTCCAATAGAATTTCTTCATTAGAGTCATGCATGGAAAGCGTGATGAACTCCCAAGATGCTATCACCAAACAACAAGAGCTGGCAGCTAGGAACTTGGAAGTGGTGGTATGTGCTTTAACCAAGAAGTTTGGCATAGAAGAAGAAAAGCCCCATGGAGAGAAAGAAGAGTTCATGGATGAGAATGATCAACTTCCAAAAGACAAAGGTATGGTATGTGCTTCAGCCAAGAAGTTCGGCATAGGAGAAGAAAAGCCCCATGGAGAGAAAGAAGAGTTCATGGATGAGAATGTGCAGCTTCCAAAAGACAAAGGTATGGTATGTGCTTCAGCCAAGAAGTTCGGCATAGGAGAAGAAGAGCCCCATGGAGAGAAAGAAGAGTTCATGGATGAGAATGAGCAACTTCCAAAAGACAAAGGTAAAGTTAAGGTAAAATCATCCGATCATAGTTCTTTCAAAGTTGAAACCAAAGTTGAGATTAGATCTTTTGAAGGACAAGTAGATGTTGAATTGCTAGACATACAATTGTATATTTTAGTGTACATTAAGTTAGTGAGGCACAAAATATTTCTTTTGCACCATAGTTACCAAGTTCGGAAATCCGGATCCGTTCAGGAGGGCAAAAACAATCTGAAAATCAGGAATTCTTGAAAAAGTTAGGAAAAATCCAATCTGGAATATATACATACATACATATATATGTGTGTCTGTAAAAAAAAGTTTTATAAATATGCAAAATTGATAAATACAATGAAAAACATTAATAAAGTAATATAAAATGTTAATATTATATAATATCTATGGTTTCTAGGCATTATTTCCATAGAAAACCTAAAAAAAAAACAATTTATTTTTTGTAAAAAAATGGGGCTGACCTGGACGAACTTATCCGGGCCAGCAAAAAAAACAAGATCCGGCTGGATTTGGTACCTATGTTTGGCATGCCTCAAAATGAAACGGCATGCTCTAATTTGGTGGGAAAGTTACCTAGCCTCTTCTAAAAGGAAGAAGAAGCCGGTTAATGAGCACGAGTGGCCTCCAAAACACAAAGGTAAAATCATATGATCATACTCCTTTCAAAGTTGAAAACAAACTTGAGATTAGATCTTTTGAAGGACAAGTAGATGTTGAATTGCTAGACAAATGGTTGCAACAAATGGAGGTATATTTTAGTGTACATTAGGTTAGTGAGGCACAAAATATTTCTTTTGCATGTCTCAAAAAAGAAGGGCATGCTCTAATTTGGTGGGTAAGTTACCTAACCTATTTTGAAAGGAAGAAGCAACAAGTTGTTGCATAAGAGTTTGTATCCTATTGGGCATAAAACTGATCAAAAAATTAAGTGGTTGTATCACAAGGAAGCAAGTTGACAAATTATGCAGACTATACCACAGGATTATGTAAACAAGCTATGTTGATGGGCTTAGACTTGGAAGATGAAAATGACTTGACCAATTACATGGGAGGTCTCCATGCACACCTAAGGAGACGAGTCATCTCAAATAAACCTAAGGACCTCGGTGAGGCATGTGTGTAGGCATACTACATTGACAAAGAAAAAATGCAAGGAGACTGAGAATCATCAAAGCAAATCAGCATTACAAAGTCTACAAAAAGGGTAAGTGGAAAGGTAAGAGAAATGCCACCACTTTACAATGTTTTTAAGGATCTAAAAAACATTGTAGTCATTCTGATAGAGATAGAAATACTTACGCAAGATGTTGGAAGTTGCATCCGGAATTGCATCCCAAGAATCATTCCAAGGAGGAATCCAAGAAGTCCATGGCATCTTTGAAAGAGCAATCAAAGGTGGAGATAGCGGACAATTCCAATGTTGAAGAAAAATGTTAGGTTGCACTGCTACCAATGCGGCTGACAAGGAACAAGAGAAAGAAGAAATGAACAAGTTATTTCAAATCAAGATCTAGATCAAGAAAACCAAGGCATGTACTTGTTGATAATGGATTTGAGTCTAATTTGATTTAAGATAAAGTTGTTAAGAAGCTTGGCTTGCAAACTTATGAACATCCTTATCCATATCCTTTGGGTTAGGTGAAAGGGGGTGTAGAGATTCAAATGACTAGAAAATGTAGATTCAAGTTGTGTATTAACCCACAATACATTGATGATATAGAAGCAAACGTAATTCCAGTTTATGCATTTAATATGGCGTTTGGAAGTCCTTACATGCTATTTTCATAAGGACTAACAAATACAAATGGGTCAAGGATGGGATCAGCTATGTCATCAAAGCACATCAAAGCAAACCCAAGATTGTCATGGTAAGTGCCAACCAGGCCAAGAAGGCTCATTCAAGCAAATAAGCAATTTTGTCTACTTTTTTTTAAAGGATAAACAAGAGGATGAAAATTGATTGAGCTAACAAAAGATTGAAAATTTGGATGAATTATTACACTCTTTTCAAAAAGTATTCCAAACTGACCACAAACCTCTTCAATATTTACAAGCACAAAATAAATTGCAACAAGCAAAACACTATAAATTGATGGGTTTTTTTAAACAATTTCATTTGGTGATCAAGTACAAGAAGGGAAGCACAAATGTTGTGGCCGATATGTTATCTAGACCACCAATCATAAAGCAAGTTTCAGCTTTGGCAACAATATCACCACTTGAGTCTTTCATAAAAGAGGCTTATGAGGAAGCATATGCCCAAGATGCAGATTTTGGGGAGACATTCTAACAATTGCAAGTCAAGAAAGTTGATGTAAAAAGTAAGGGTGAAAATTGCCTCAAGGATGGGCTACTCTACAAGTTGCGTAAATTATTTGTGCCAAAAGGAGAAAGACTTCTATTGATGGGGGAAGCTCATGTTTCCAAAGTTTCAAGTCATTTTTAGTGTTGGTAAAGCCATGGCTCATTTGCAAACATCCAACGAATTGGGATGAGTCTTTGGCCTATATACAACATTCATACAACAGAGCAGTACATACATCCACCAACAAGTCATCTTTTGAAACATGTTTGGGGTTATTTGCCTACTAACCCACTTGATGTTGCAATAGGACAGCAAAGAGAAGGAGAACAACAAGATTCAAAGGTGACAAAAGCAGCAAAAATCATTGAGAGGATTAGGCAAATCCATCTCAAGGTGAAAGAACAGTTAGAGAGGTCTCAAGCCAAGTACAAGGCTATACATGATCAACACCTAAGAGAGCATAAGCTCAAGGTAGGAGAGAAAGTGTGGCTCTATTTGAGCAAGGATAAGCTTCAAGGACTAACTACAAATCTCAAACCTCTCCTTGAGAGGTTTAGGCAAATCCATCTCAAGGTGAAAGAACAATTAGAGAGGTCTAAGCCAAGTAAAAGGCTAGACATGATCAACACCGAAGAAAACATACACTCAAAGTAGGAGACAAAGTGCGGCTCTACTTGAGCAAGGAGAAGCTTTAAGGACAGGCTAGAAAGCTCAAACCTCTAAGGTATGGGCCATTTACCATCTTTGAGCAGATTGGAGAAAATGCTTTCAAAATTGATGTACCCCCATTCATGAGGATGTACTCGATAGTAAATTGCAATAAATTGCACCGATATAAGCAATCCATGTTGGATGAGGAAGAGGAAAGGCACTTACCACCCTCTATATAAGACTTTGTCTTGGATGCACAAGGGGAATTAGAGCAGGATGTTGAGTTGCAACGAAAAGTCAGAAAGACTAGAAGAGGGCTACAGGAATCTTGGCAAGTCAGCATCAAAGGGAAAACATCAAGGTGAGCAAGATGGTACGTCAAAGAGAAAGTGGGAGATCTCTTCCCACATCTCAAACACTAAGCTTTTGCAGGACTAAAGCCTCTTAGAAGGGAGGTATGATTCATAGGGATCAGGAAAAACAAACCTCTTCATTATCAGTGTCTACAAGGACAATTACGTAACTTCGGTCTCTGCAATGATGCCGTAGCTGCCAGTTAACATAGGGGCGATTACGTAACTGCCGCAGCAGTTTCGTAACCATTTGTCTACATTAAGCAACGGTTTTGCCTACATCAATTGCACAATCAAATTAATAGCGGAAAGGTAGTGTCTCTTTAGTTCCAAGACGTTTGGAATTTCTTTAGTGCACAAAAGGGCACTCTTGAGGCATGATAAGTAAGAGGCACAAATCCATATGAAGGCATGAATGTGGCAGTTTTGTAACTGCCCGTCTACATTAAGCAATGGTTTTGCCTACATAAATTGCATGGGCACACTAATAGAAAAAATGCGACGTCTCTTTAGTTCCAAGACGTTTGAGAGTCCTCTAGTGCACAAAAGGGCATTCATAAGGCATGATAAGAGATACGAATCCAGATGAAAGCACGAGCATGTGAAAGACAGTAGGCATTCAGTTGGTTGTAGGAGGAAAAAAGATTGTAGAGAGGAGTGAGAAAACAAGAATGTCTGTTGTAATTGTTCTATAAACTCTTTGTATAACTGTCTTTGGCCATAAAAAAGATAGGGAATTTGTGTAGTTGCCACTTCCAACTGGTTTTTCCCCAACTCGGGTTTTCCAAGTCAAAAGTCATGTGTCCATTGTTGTGTGTGCCTTATGCTTATTGTTCTTGTTGTTTGTTAATGTTTACATTCTCATCTATGTAATGCAAGTTCTGTTTCATGTTCCAACAACATACTACACTAATTCTAAGTCCCTGAAGCAATAAAAAACTATCAAATCTGAAGTATAATCAGAATAAGACAGCATGTTGTGATTTTGCAAGTTCTAATAAGCAATTTGTACTTTCCCCCCCCCCCCCCGTACTATGTAATTGCACTTACGAGCTTACAGATCATGTGTAGGAAAGGAGGCTGAAGAATTGGTTTGATGCCGAAACCAAGGATTCCATGGCAATGATTTACCATGTTTTAGGAAAAGATGGACTTTGGTATAGAGGGGAGGAAGAAAGACCAAGACATCAGTTGAAATGGATTTTGATAAGAAGACAGTGACTTTGATACATGATGAAACTCGGTTTGCTTGGATTATGGCACGCATGTTGAGGACTGTAGATATTTCGTCCATGTCGGAAGCAATGGCAAATATTACAGACAAACGAATGGAGAGAGTTGTCAACGAAGAGGCTGCAATGGATAGTGCATGTTGGGTGTAGGAACTGAAAACCTTGCAGGGACACTTTGAGGCATTCCAGAGCCATTACACTAACCTAGTAAAATATATACATGGCCTGAACACAGCCAAGGATGGAGATGGCATGGTGGTGATGAGCCCAAAGCCCCTCCCAGTTCCAAAACTAGCACGGGAATGAATCCTAAGCTGATCACTGCTGAAACTGATAATGATATTGCTTAAAACAGACTGATAATGCTATGAACTAAAATTCTGAAATACTGAATTTGATAGAAACAGAATATTGCTAGAAACTGAATCTGAAAATTCTGTAAACGGAAATCTGAAACTGCTAACAATAAAACTAAATATGTAGGCGCTGAAAAAACTCTGAACTGAGATATTTTTTTAGAAACTGAAAATTAAACAGCAGTATAATGTCACTGGAAATATATAAACATTACATGGAGAAGAAAAGAACTTTCCTGAGAAGGTATGGATGCCAACTCAGGCTGAAATATCCAAGGCAGTATGGGCGTTGCACTTGGCCAAAACACAGAGATAGCAGACTTGTGCACAACTTTCATCCAAAAAACATATACACGCTCTAAGGCTTAAGGCCCTTTATATTTTCTTTTCTTCTGTTTCGCTTCTTGCCCTTTACATGTGGTATAAAATATAACTTACTTTACATTCCAAACAAAACTCAATATTTACAAAGCTATAACAAGAAAAGAGTTCATAATAATTCACCCTTCCGCAAATTGCTTTGTACCTAAAGCAATTGTAGTGCCGGATGCTTAAGTATCACAGGGCCTTCTGATAGGAAACTGATATGTCTATTTCTGAATATATTTCTCAAGTCTTTTCTTACGTAGGAGGAGCAGGTTAACAATCTTACAATGGCATTTGATGTTTCTACCTAATCTATTCATCTGTTCCAGCTGTTTACCTAACCTATCCAGCTGTTCCAACTGTCAACATAACCTTTCTAGCTGTTGCAGCTGTCTACATAACTTTTTAATTCATTTCTCTCTGTCCTTTACAGTTGTTCCAGCTGTCCATCTACTTTTCAATTTATTTTATCTACCTTTGTATATAATAAATTAAAATAGTTAAATTACTAGCTATAATCAAAGCCTCACTATTTGCTCCCTACATAGAGAAAATTGTCCCCATTTTCTACATGGGAATCAGGAACTTCATCGGAAAAGCTGACTCAGAGAAACATTTGGCCTGCGTTGATAGAAATCCTTTCTGGCCAACAAGGTAGTTTTACCCTTGTGATTGGTGCAGAGTATCTTCAACCAAAAGCTATTGAAAATCGGGAATTGTAGCCTTAGGATGAGTGATAGAAACCTCCTCTTCCAAGTGGGATGGCTCAGACAACTTGAGCTTGCTCACAATGACAACTTGAGTTGAGCTGGAAGATCGAGTCGAAAAGCATTAGGTCCAACTGCTTGGAGAATGGTGTGACGTCCATATCTGATGGGCTTCAACTTGTGATGTTGTTTGTTGAGAAACCTTTTTTAATCCAAGTGAAGCCAAACACGATCACAAACTTGAAAAGAATGAGGAACTCGATGTCGGTCATGAAGTGCCTTAAACTTGGCTTGAGTTTGTTGAAGAATGTCCTGAATTTTTGTGGTGAAGTTTGACCAAATTCGCACAGAGGTATAAGCTTTGTTTTGATCCTTTTGTTGGTGGCATGTATCTAGAGTTGTAAGAGAAACAAGAATCTCGTAAGGCACCAAAGGTTGGAAGCCATAATAGATTTTGAAAGGGGGATGCTATGTTGAATGACATGCAAATAAGTGTCCCATTGCCTACTCTTCTAACGAGAAATGTGGAGAGTGTGCACTAAAGTGTGAATAACCACCTCAGTCTAACCATCAGTTTGAATATGAAAGGAAGTAGAGAAGCACAACTAACAACCCAGAAGCTTCCACAATGATCACCAAAAAAGACTCAAGAAGCATAAGTCACGATCTGAAATTGCATCCCAAAATTGTTATAAACATGCTTGAAGAATAACTCTACAGCTTGTGGAGCATCAACAGTCTTGGAGCATGGCATAAAGATATCCATTTTGGAAAATTAGAAGACAACTACAAATATGCAATCATGTTGTCGTTGAGTGTTGAGCAGACCACTGATGAAGTCCATGGTAATATATTTTCATGGTTAAGAAGATACCGGTAAGTCCGGAAACAAACCAAGCTTTTAAATGGATGGCTTAGACTGACTGCAAAAAGAGCACAGACGAATGTAATCCTCAACTTTCTTCCATGTAGAAGGCCAAAAGAAGTGGCATTGAAGATGTTTCAAGGTCTTGTGTACCCCAAATGTCCACCATAAGAGGATGAGTGAACCCCTATAAGCATAATTTGTCGAGGAGGACTGGCAAGAATACAACGTTGAGTGAGCCACGCCCTTCAAAGTGTAATCAAGGAAAGGGGTCTAATTGACTGCTATGTGACACTATAGAGCATCAACAATTGAACCAAAATGGGGATACATGGAATAGAGACTTCTCCACTTGTCAAAGGTGGTGCACCGAATATTCACCCAAGAAGGACAACTAAGGAAATCTATCATTTTGTTGAAGACATCCTTCTTATATTTGATCATTACATGAAAACATTGAATGTAAGATGCCCACTTCAATTGTCAAGGTTCCTAAAAACAAAAAGGGTCGGTGATCAGTTTGTAGAATGAACTCTTTGCCAAGAAGATAATGGTGCCATTGCTAGAGTGCTTGGACCAAGGCATATAATTCCTTGTCATATGTGTGCTATAACTGAGCTTGACTTGTAACAAGGCCTATGAATGATAAGCAATTGGATGTCCTCACTACTTAAGTGTTGTGTCTATAGCATATTGGGAAGCGTAATCTCAAACTCAAATAGCTGTTGGAAAAAAGGAAGAGCAAGCATTGGCTCAAAACAAATATATTCTTTCAAATGGCTAAATGCTTGGGTAGCCTCTGAACTCCAATTAAGAGTTTTCTCATTAATGAGCTAATGAATAGTGTGAGCAACATGTGAATAGTTGCAAATTAACTTCCGATAAAAGTTCATAGCACCCAAAAAACCCTATAGATTTGAAATGCTTGATGGAGTTGGACACCAACAAAGGACTTGTACTTTATCTAGATTTACATGTATTCCATGCTCGTCAATGAAGAAGCCCCAGTACATGGCTGAGGTTTGCCCAAAGAAATATTTCTTCATTTTGGCTTAGAGCTAGTTTTAGAGAAGAAGATCCAAAATTGTTGCATGCACATTAGGTGGTTGTCCCAAGTCTTGTGTAAACCAAGATGTCATCAAGATTGATGATAGCAAATTTTCCAAAATGAGGCCAAAAAAACATCATTGATGATGTGCATGAGTGTGGCAAATGCATTGGTGAGTCCAAAAGGTATGAGTCACGACCAACCAGCAGCCACTCATAGAGTCCAAGATTGGTCTTGAAGGGGGTCGTTCAAACATCTTGTGGCTCCTTTCAAACTTGATGATATCCAAAAGTCAAGTCGATCTTAGTAAAGACTTGGCACCCACAAGCTTGTCTAAAAGGTCATCAATCTTGACAAGTGGGTAGCAATTCTTCAAAGATATTTTGTTAAGTGCATGATAATCTATGACCAACTACCACTCATTGTGTTAAACTAGAGCAAGAGAACCACAAGGAAATATATTGGGTTGGATCTTGCTTGTGTCATGCAACTACTAGATTTGGCGTTCGATCTCAACAATCTCAAAGGGTGGAGTGTAATAAGGTGGTCAATTGGGAAACAAAGACCCTCGCACAAGCTCAATGGATACTTGAAAGGACCGCAAAGAAGGAAGCCCTTGTGGTTCCTCAAAATCATCAAAATAAGCATCTACAAGAGATTTTATTTCTTTGGGTGGGAGTTTGTCAACGTTATCTGTCTTGACTTCTCAAATGATACAAAATGTCAAATCTTTATGCAAATTGACTTGCTTAACCGTTGGCCTACTAGAGAGCAAAGAAATGGCAGAAAAAGAAGAGTTTGTACACTTAACTGTCCTTATGCGATCAATAGGTTTTGTGGAAGCCATCCCAAAGAGCCTGGCAGTCGTACTGATAAGTAGGTCCAAGAATCAAACTCCAACAATCAAGTGGAGTGACATCACAATTGACTAGATCTTAAAATGGCTCTAAGGAAAATGTAACAGAACATTTGCAAGACACAAGTGTGGTATGGCCTTCTTGTTTGACCTATCCAAACTAGTGTGGGTGTGGATACATGGTAGTGGGAAATTAAAGATCATCCACCAAATTTTGTGAAATGAGATTCTTCAAGATGCATTGTCAAGGATAAGCTCCACCATTTGATGCTTGATTTGACAATTATGGATGAACAAAGCTTCTTGATTGTTGGAAGAATAGTTATTGACAATGAGAATAAGCTAAAGATTAGAGTGTCAGGATTGTATACCTGAATTTCAAAATCCCTCGGTTGAGGTTGCTCCTTAGCAAGAAGGGTTTGGGCCTTTTTTGTTTGGAGGACCCGACATTCTTCTATGGAAGGGACAATAAGCATAGTACTTGGACCTATAGATAGATAAAGGTGTTAAACATTTGATGGAGCTACTCAAAGAAGAATATTCGTGTTGTGCTAATGAGCAAGCAATGAAGGAGAAAATCACAATATTAGACTAGTTGGGGTTTGGGAGTCCCTTGTGTTGCTTTGCCTCCACCTTCAAAGCAAGATGGAATGCATGCTCCAAGGAGGCAATGATGAAAAGCTTGAGCGAAGCTAAGAGAATAGCCCTGAGATGAATTTGATGTGAAGGGCCTTGTCAGTGCTATTCACCTCCAACTTGATAGAGAGATGATTGAACGCCTGGATGTATTGGTGAACCAATTGCCCAGATGTTTGGCGTAGATGGAGCAAGCATGCCAATAGCTCTTCTCCATAAACGAGAGGGTAAATTAGTGTCTAGATGGTTGCTTTGAAATCATCCCAAGTATAAATCTATGGTTGTTCAGTGACTTCTAGAAGTTGGAAGTGAGACTAGCACCAAGTGAGGGTTTGGTCGTCCATATGATCCTCTACTATGAGGATTTCTTGTGGCTTTGCGAATTGGGTTGTGTCTTGAAATACACCTCTAGGCTGCAAACCCACGCATCCGATTTGACCCCATCGAGGTGCCAACAAAAAGGGGAATGGATATCTTGGTGTCCAACTTGAATGTAGGGGCAGTCAAGAGGGGAAAAGTGGTGGTGTTGGTGGATTGATGTCCCATGTGTTATTGGAATATGCTTGTCATCTGCTGCATGAGTTGAAGTTGTTGTTGTCATTGGTCATGAAGCTCTTGTCAAGTAAGTTAGGGTGTTTTGGGTGGTAGTGGAAGGACTCCTTGAAATATCCATGCTTCGACTTTTTTTTGCACCTAAATGGGTAATATTTACTTGCCAAATCCTCAAGACTATTTCTGATAGACCAGATCTCCAAAAATATGCACTTCGATAGCATACTCTAGGAGAAGGTGCAAGGTAAGTTTTTTTTTTTTTAAAGGAAGCATAGGCAACAAAAAATTGACTGCAGATTTTGACAATAAAGAATGAATCAACAATTTGACAGCAGAAATTTGAAATCAAAGATTTAGGCCGCAATAAGGTTGGATGGTGGGGAGTCCAGCAGAATGTACCAGATGTACGGTTGCTCTCAAAAAATCTGAAGTAAACCAGAGATGAAACCCTTGATATGTGTCGGATACACTAAGTATATCAGAGACTAAAGCGATCTAGACTCTGATACTAATTATATGAAACTGATGTCTATATTTTAATAAATTTATGAGTTTCTTCTTACATAGTAGGAGCCTATAGACATAGGCTAACAATCTTACAATGCATTTGACGTTCCTACCTAATCTATCCAGCTGTTCCACTGTCCGCCTAACCTGTCCAACTGTTCCAGTTGTCTATCTAACCTGTCCAACTTTTCCATCCATCTACCTAACCTTTCCAGCCATTCCAGCAATCTACCCAACTTTTTAATTCATTTCTAAATGTCCTTTAGCTGTCCATCAAAAAAATTATTTATTTCTATCTACCCTTGTATATAGCAGATGCCTCGCCACCTTTCCATGTTTTTTCCACAGGTAGATCCTTATATTGGATGAGTTACTAAAATAGTACCTTATTCCTCAAACTCTTTTCTCTAGTGGCCAAAATGTCTTCTAGAATTATGATAACTTGTCCTTCATCATCTAGATGTGACAAAGCATCTGTGCTATTTCAAGCATGAGAGATGGAAAATATTATGCATGTGAGTGTATGCAAGCTTCCTTGCTCATGGCAATATCTTGTAGGCCTCATAGTATATCGATGCCCAAGCTTTTCTTACCCTTTCTTTTCAAGAAACTTCTGTTTATATGGGTGTAGCTTAAAGAAAACTCAAACACCTACTTCATATCATCTCTCACTTCAATGCTGATCCGGTTGAGTTTTCATCATGTCTTGAGCTACCTTAAGATTCTCCTTTAGTTGCTTCGAAATCAGCTCATTTTCTTCAAGAAAATCATAAGCAGCTGGCACCTGGGTGTCTTCAATGGACAAACTAATCATAATGGGAGGGTCATAACTGTACACAGCCTTGAATGTTGACATACCAATTGTTGTATGATATGCTGTATTGCACCAGAGTCTCTGCCAAATCCAACCATTTTGGCCATGAGATTTTATAATCAACAACATAATTTCTCAAGTACCTCTATAGATATTTGTTGACAATCTTTGTCCATATTTTTGTGGGTAATAGCGAGTACTTGGGGTTAAGACAGTTCTAACACATTTAAGCAACTCCTTCCAAAAATAACTTGTACATATTAGATCTCGATCACTCCCATGTTTTTTGGAAGCCCGTGCAAATAAAAATATCTTGCATAAATAGCTCAGCAACTATGTGAGCTTTTTCAATGCCTACATCATCCATGGAGATGAAGTGGGCATACTTAGTCAATCGATCAACCACTACATAAATCCAATTCTTTCCTCCCACTTGTGGCAGACCTGTTATGATGTCCATGCTAATAAATCCTATTTTGGTTAGGTAATGGTTGAAATAGACCAGGACTTCTAATCGTCTTTGTTTTATTCCTTTGACAAGTTTCACATAATGCCACAAAGTTTTTGACATGTGATTTCAACTCAAAGAAGCCAATGTGACAAACAACAGTTGAGGAATGACAATCTTCTAGGACCTTTCCTTTAAATTTTGAATTTGGCACTAGATATATACAGTTCTTATTAAAAATCGTGTCACTTGAAAAGGTGCTTCTTGTCCTCCTCTTAGACCCTTTTTGAATCTTGTAGCATAGCAACAGCCTTTTCATTTTCGACATATTCAGCCAATATCTCTTCCTTCTACCCAGGCCAAATAGCTCTAGCTTTAGATGGGGACCCTGGGAAGTTTGGGATCTGAGCCGAATGAAAATCAACTTATAACAGCTTTTGAATAAGCACCTGATTTATGGATGGCTTCCTCTCAATGTACTGGTACCATGCTTCAAATTCTTCACATACACCCTAATGGACTCTTTCAACCCATCAACATACGTGGCAACCACCCCATCTAGAGGAAAAAATTCAACAAACAAACTTGCTTAAGAAAATTCCTTGGAGTCATAGGCCATTTTCCCTTGCTTCATATTCTTAAGGACCAAGAAATAATCTTCTTGTGTTTATGCCTCAAAATTATATAAGGAGGTAGTCACAAACTCATCCCACATGCTTATCTCCTGGCAACCCCCACCGTCATCATCATTTGTCTCCATCTCACACTCAACCATTTGCCACCAATCAAATGCTGGTCCCTAAGGCAAAATGCGATGAACTGACCTTTTTGGAAATCTCCCATAAGATTCAACTTAAGGAAATGGTCCATCTTCCCAATCCAAGCCTTAGGCTTAATATTGGCAATCACCCCATCAAATTTGGGAATAGAGATATTTTCCATTAGCCTTTGATTAATGTGATTCCCCTCTCGATCTTTGTGTACAGATGTCTATCTTCCCCTATATTTATCATGCCTTCCGGCCTCCTTTCTTCTTCATTGTTTTGATCTCTTCACTCTCTATTTTCCATGGTCATATGCAAATAACCCATGGTTGCAATACCATCAATTATATGGTTCATATTTTTCTTCACTCCATCCATTGAACTTGCAATGTCTTCCTTCACTGAAAATGCTATTTCCCCCTCTGATTTGACCAAGAAAGCCATTTCTATTATTCCTGTGAGTTTGAGAAAGTGGCTTTGATACCACTGTAATAATCTTAAACCGATCACTGCTGAGACTGATAATGATATTGCTGAAAACAGACAGATAATGCTTTGATGTAAAATTCTGACATACTGAATTTGATAGAAATCAGAAATGACTTAACTCTGAAAATTCTGTAAACAAAATTCTGTATCTGCTAGAAATAAAAAAATAAATTCTGTACGCACTGAAAAAAAATCAGTAACTAAGCTATTTTCTAAGAACTGGAAAATAAACAAACCTATAATATTACTGAAAATAGATAAACATCATGTGGAGGAGAAGAGAACTTCCCTAAGAAGGTATGGTGCCAACTCAGGCCCAAATATCCAAGGCAGTATGGGCACTGCCCTTGGCCAAAACATAATCATTGCACTCTAGTGCACAACTTCCATCGTAAAAAGAGATCCACACTCTTAAGGCTGAAGGGCCTTTTATAGATTATTTTCTTCTCTTTTCCCCTTTGCCCTTTACATGTAGGAAAAAACAAAACTTACTTTACTTTAAAACATAACTTACTTTTTACAAAACTACAAGAAGAAAAAGGTTCATAACAAGCACTTCCTCCGTCCCCTAATCAGAAGATACAAAAGCAGATGAAGAGACTCTTTGGTCATCCCCAAAAGCACCCATTGCTGGCAATTCTTATCACAAAACCATAGGACCTATTAGAGATCTACGGCAATGCAATTATAACCAAGCTGTTATAGAGGCAATGTTTAACTTGACTAAACCATAAACAAACAATATTATAGCAATATTTTCAGCTTAGGCATGAAGGGGTTGTGAAGAACAGGATGCAAAAAGAAAGGATGGTCCGAAAGTTGAATGTGAGGTTGCAAGCCTGTCTGGGATAAAGAAAGTATGAGCAAATGGGAGCAGGTGCTCAGCACGATGCATGGCAAACAAAAGATTTGTGGAGATAGGGAAAGGGAATTGACAAATCTAATGGGTTTAAAGGGCTGATTCTTTCGTTTAAGTGGGTTTATTAAAGCTCTCAATGTAGTTGGGTTGACTGTCTTAGAAAGAGCTATTTGGGGTAGTTAGTTCGCAGGCTGAGCAAGATTATGAACTCCATTCTTTTCTTTGATGTTGTCAAACTCAGATGTCTGATGACATAAAACTGCTATTTAGGTAATATAAGAACCACAATTCACT
Source organism: Torreya grandis (assembly GCA_037957365.1). NCBI lineage: Eukaryota > Viridiplantae > Streptophyta > Pinopsida > Cupressales > Taxaceae > Torreya > Torreya grandis. Next base: position 1,224,644 of record JARHVA010004331.1, on the reverse strand, counting down.
CCTATATAATTTGGCTGGTTTGAAAAATTCAGGTCCTCATAAATTGGCACATCTGTCTTATTTTTTGGTTAGGGGACCCTGTAAAACCCTCTTTTTCATCAAGCATTAAAAGATATTAGTTAGTTAAAGATACATTATTATAAATTAATATTATATACTATATATAGAAAAATATTAGTTTATATACAAATACTAATATAATATACATTAACACATAACTAGGATGTTTATAACTAGCAAGGGTCATGTGTTTATGGCATGTTATATTGTCTTATGTTTAGATATATGTGTTAAGATCCAAGTATCCAATATAAAAAATCATGCTGAAATATAACCAGTATACTAAAAAAAATAGAATATCCTTGAAGTGGGGTTACACCATTGATATTCTTTAAAGAACAACTCCAGGCAATGTCCCACTATAACAACCAAACCTGCTACACTGCTCTAACTTTACTACTCAATACAAGTATTCTATAATCCATGACCCATTAAAAAAATAAGTGCTCCATATGTATAACCACTTAGATAATAAAAGTTGAGAAGGAAAAACCCTTCTTAACCCACAAGCTACCCATTGGACCCAATATGACTGTTCAATGGTTATGTGCACCACACGTCAGCTATTCCATTAACTCATATATACATCATAATATTAAGGGCCTAGGTGTATAACATTCCAACCCCCTTAACATTATTCATTCCCAAAACATGGAAAGAAACTACATGCTAAGGCTTCTCCAAATCTGTACACACTACACACTTGATGCCATGCTCAAACATCCATCCATCCAAATGTGATCTTGATAGTTGATTGTATTTGATGATCCCATGCTTCTATGCTACTTTGGATTCCACACATGTATCTAGTGCTTTAAAAATGTGTATAGACGTAGTTGTTGCTTCTCTAATTCAATGTATAGTCATTGCTCTTATGATGCCAAGTGTATCCAAAAAGGTTGGTTCTTTGATTCCATGTACACCAATAGTCATTGCTCTTCTCATGATCCATACCATGCCCCCATGATTGTTGCCTCTCATGGTACCATGAATGTTGATAGGTTGCAACCTTTGTATGTTTAGCTTCTTGTTCTCTTGGGATCATGCATATTTGTACACATTTTGTGTTATGCTCAAACATCCAACCATGCAAATACGATCTTGATAGTGATTAAATTTGATGATCCCATGCTGCTTTGGATTCCACACCGGTAATTGGTGCTTTGAAAATGTGTAGCAACATAGTTGTTGCTTCTCTAATTCAATGTATAGTCATTGCTATCTCAATGCCAAGCGGATCCATAAAGGTTGATTCTTTGATTCCACATACACCAATAGTCATTGCTCTTCTAATAGTCACGCCTCCATAATTTTTGTCTCTCATGGTGCCATGACTGTTGATATGTTGCAACCTTTGTATATTTAGCTTCTTGTTCTCTTGCCTTTTCCTCTCCAACCTTACTTCCACTTCACAAGTACCCAAGTACTCGTGCTCTCCTTTTACTTTTCTTCAACAACCTCTTTGTGCTCTCCTTCATATTCTTCCTTTTACTTTTCTTCAACAACCTCTTTGTGCTCTCCTTCAAATCCTTTTTCTCTTTCTTCTTATCCTTCTTTACTCTCTTATGATCTTCTTTATATTTGTCAACGTCTTCTTCATATTTCTCCATATCCTCTTCTTCTAATCCTTTTTGTTTTCTTTCTTGTGATAATTTGTATATTATTTTTTGTCTTCTTCTTTAGATTTCTCCTTGCTTTCTTCTTTTAATCCTTCCTTGCTCACTTTATTATGATCATCTGTGTTTTCTTAATTGTCTTACTCAAATTTCTCTTGATGCTCTTTTAGGGATTCTCCACATGCTCATCTTGATATGGCATTACGCTACAACATCAACTTCATTTTTGTGTACCAAATCTTAATTAACCTTTTTTACAAATCAATATTAAATTTCACAGAAGTCTCTAACAATGGATGTCCAGGAAAAATATTTAAAGAAAACATAAGAATAGCATAAAAATTTCAGCACAAAATATATTTGTGCATATTAAGTTTTTAGAGTTCAAACAATTGAACCTTCTCACCATAAACTTGTGCCTCCTTGATATTATTTGTTGGAATTTGCAACCGCATAGCGAAGCCAATATTGATTAAGATATACCTCCTAATGCTAGGTTTATAGAGACACTGACCTCCATTCATATGCATAAGTTAACTTGTAATATTGAATATTCTTTAGCTGGTAACAAAATTCTTGAACCTTTTCTTCTTTTTTCTTGATCCACAGTGAGGGTTTCTTCCTCTCTTTTTGTTTTTTCTGTTTTTATTTATTTACTTCTTAACAAGGGATTGGATTTTATTCTTTGAATTGGCTATCTCCACTTTCTTGTTGTTGCACTTTCCATTGAACCCAAAAACTGTATTTGTTCTACTCCAATACATCAAGGGATTAAATTGTATTTTTCTATTCTACATCTTTATTTGTGAACTTGTTTTCTTTGACTTCTTAATCCATTTTTAGCATTATAAGTTTCTCATGTTCCAATTAGGCTGAAAAACCTGGTTTTGCTCTTCAACCCAGTGCCAAATACTTTTCACTAAATGAAACCATCACCAAAAGTAAGCTCTTGGTGAGAAACTTGTTGCCAAAAGGCTCTAGTGAGAACCATGTTATCAAAAGGCCTATAATAATGTTGCTTAAGTCGCAACAGCAAAAAATAACAATTTAGCTATCGAAAAAGACTGCCTCTTCTTCAATACTGTCATAATCTTAATTGCAACTACTTGCTGCAAAGCTCTTTAAGCATGTTTTTTGATGGCATAAAATTGCTCCAATCTGACATCTTGAAGCACACTTTTTGATGCCATAACAATTGCTCCAATTTAACACATGCAAAGCGAACAACCTTCTGCATGTTCAGGTTCTTTTTCTGAAATTTTCAGGAAAAAAAACCCATATCTGTTAAAGCCTCTTTTCCCACTTTGCCCAAATTATTGCTCTGATACCACATGCAAAGATCCAAACATCTGATGATAGAAAACATACAAAAATGTAACCAAATAGAACAGATCACACAGCACAAGAGATACGGTGGATAAAAATGCACCCTAATATTCAATATACTCCAAAAAGGAAGAAAGCCCTTGACGTAGGGCTACATAACAATTTTCCTTACGGATTCACACCAAATATCCTTAAAATAAGACCAAAAACCAATTGCAATATCTTTCCATGATGCTTTACAATGATAGATGCCTCTTTATGTAGGCTCTCATCTAATACTCTTATGGTTACAGTAAACCCTTAGCCCACAGAATTTGCTAACTAATAATCAACATTATCCCCTAGCATCAATATCATCCCTTTCAGAAAACTCAGGTATCCTCATAAATCACACTTCAAATAAAATAGGGTTTCAAGAAAACTTCTACATAATGGATATCCCTTCCTACCACAAGTCTGAATATAAAAACATGTATACAAGTAAATATGGACATGTCCCTTCCGTTTCTAAAAAACATATGATTTGCTTACTCGGATTGAAAGGTATGAATATTTTCTCCTTTTTATGTGTAATTTGTGACTGGGAAAAAATAGAGCTCAACATTCCCAAAAGACCAATTTGTCGATGTCATAAAACTTTCAATATTGCTCAGATTTGTCATTGTAAAGCTCTCAAAGACTGATTTCTAATGGTGTAAGAATTGTTTCAATATGACATTTCTACTAAAATAATAAAGATCTACAAGTTGAGGCATTTTTCTAGAAAAAACAAATAGGAATCTCTTGATCAGCAAAAAATATTTTTGCCCAGTTTCCCAGAATCATCCCTTAAATAACACTTGTTAAGATCCAAATATCCAATATACAAAAATAATATTAAAATATAACCAAAATGCACAATACAAGATATCGGGTGGACAATGTGCCCTGATATTCAATATACTCACAAGAGATTTCACACTATGAAAGCCAAATCTGCTCAACTACTCTATCTTTACAACTCAATACAAGTGAGTTGTAATTCATGATTCATTACAACCATATGAGCCCCCTACATATAACCATGTATATAAACACTAGTCTAATAAAAGTGGAGAAAGGTAAACCTTAACCCACAAGTTGCACATTTGGCTGACCCATATAAATTAGCTCACAAGTTATCAATTAAATTCAATATGAGTCTCTAAAATTAATGTGTGCCACAAGTTGAATACTCCATGACATCATTATATAATGGGCATAGGTGTATAACATTCTACTCCCCTTATCCTAATGATATGATGAACATTAAGTTTAAGATTAATAAAATTTGATTAGTATGTTATCTAATATTTAATGATTAACATAATGTAATGTATACAAGTATTCTATTTTTAAATAAAATTAAAAATATCTTAAATTAATGAATTAGTGCAATTTTAAACACAATAGCAAAGATAGTTATAATTGATACCTATGGATATTACTAAAACATTGCAAAATAGTCTACCCAGAATGCAAAGTCCTCGTTTTATAAAGACAATGCCAAGGAAGGTTCATTTCTCATAAAAATTGAAACATTCTTGATTCTACAAACCTAAAATTAGGTATTCTGCCAAATGTTGCCCCATACTTGTTCAATCCAACAGAAATTATATTATTTTTCCACCACTTGTTGAAGTCCATCAAAGTTTGAATTTTAAACTAGCAAATTGCCACCCAAAGTGCAATGAAATGCCGAAAGGTATTTAAGATATCAACTATAAATGGCAAATGGCACTTGAAGTTGTGAGAACATATTTTTTTGTCTAATGAAGCTCATCTCATTAGTGAGTACATAGCGTATGTGTTTCATTTCTTGTTGGGAGGCGTCTAGTGCCTACCTTGAAAGAGGATGCATCTCGTTGATAGGGATTCTAAGGGATGCATTGGCTTCAGAGGGGAAGGTCGGTGGGGTGCTTTCCATAGAGAGGAAGGGGTGTCATCTAGTAAAGAGAATAGCTAGGAACGGGTTCCCATTTATTTATGGATAGGGTAGTTCGCATCACTACTATATACATGATAAAAGCCCCCTAGCTAGTGAGCAACCTAGCTAGCCCCCTATCGTTTGCTAGCAAACTAGCACCCTAGCTAGCCAGCTAGAGAGGGTGATGGTCTGTCGGAATTGGGGTTCTCCCCAACAAAACCAAGAAGGGGGAGGGGCATGAAAGGATTTGGTTCACATTTTAATAACAGGGTGTTCGTTGAAAAATAGCTAAAATGTAAGTGGATGATTGCATTCACTCATGGAAAAGCCAACACAATCACGGAGAAGACAGGGAAGCTTAGAGTTATCACATATGCATGGTACAGATATTATGTTATTAATTATGCCAATTGACTACCTAGTGATCTTGGCATTCACTAATTTTGTCAAATCACCTATCTATCCCAGGAATTACTTGAAAATTAATGGTGTGGGTTGTTCAGCTTTCTATAAAATTCCTCCTAAACATAACCATATTTCTATAAATTTATTTTGCAATATTACATCCACTGTTTACTATTTTTCTAGGTTTCCGGGAACTGCCCCATGTTGGTCAATGTTTTGACACAGGGGTAGGTTATTAAGAGGTTGGCTGGAAAACCCTTTCATTTTAGGCCTTCTATAGGAAAGACCAGCATATGGGTTACCTTAGCCTCAAAAGAGAGACACGAAAAACAAAGTTAGTAACTACTTATCCTATAGTCAATAGATAACTTCTAATATTTACAATTTAATCATAGTTGTTGTTATCACTCTGGAGTGCACCCTGTTTGAAGATGTGCAAAGCACACCCTCACTCCAACTAATACAATTAGAACTTCTCTGAGCGTGGGCGACTCTTTGATGAGAAGAACCTCCAAAGAGAGGGTTGGTTCCCTTTAGATTTTTCAATAAACTTGACTACTATGATTTTTGTGATTTTTGGGGTGAAAAGGGAGAAGGAAACTGAAAAGGGAAATATAATTAAAAGGGGGTGATACACCTGAATTGTCAAAATCCTCTGAAGTTACTGAAATCAATGCACACATATAATCAAATGAAATCTATAATTCTGTCCTTAAGTATAAATATTAGATGAAGGGTTGAAAACCACTTCAAATGACCTACAAAAGGGTGAGAAAGGGAGAGATAAGTGAGGGTGGGACCTGCAAAAGGAGATAAATCTCACTTATATGCTGATGCACAATCAAATTACACACTATCTTTTGTCAAAACTCAAATTCAAAACAATAACTTCTTTATTGATGACTGGTCCAGCTTACAATTTCTTCCTTCAAACTTTAGGGCTCTTTTCAATGGCTTGATTCAGCCATTAAATAGACTTTCTTCAAAAAATCTAAAAATAACTATGTGGAGCGTTAGTCTTGGTTAACTAACTCAAGACTAAACCTTGTTTTTACAAAATAGAATATTCAATAAAATCCTTTGTTTACAAAAATGCATGCCTTTTCAAACATTGGCATAGAAAATAAGTGGTAAGGCCAAGTTTGAAAGATTAATCTTAAAGTAAACAATACATTCTCAAAAATCTTCAAACATGCATGACCAACGTTGGCGTAGAGGTGTGGACAGTGGACCTGTTGAAAGTCAACTTCTCCTTTGCATGGAAGATTACGCCAAAATTTTCAAATAAAGAACTCCATGTAGATCCATTTGAAAACTGAGCTGGAGGTTGAGTTGCTCTCGTTTGCATGGAAAAATAGGAAGATGTGCAACGAAATTGTCCAATCAAGTCCACTTGGACTGCTAGAACGTTGAGAGCCTTGCAACGTGAGAAAAATGCCAAAATTAGAAGTCAAGCCTGCGCTAAGCTAGAAGTTGAGCTGGAACGTTTGGATGAATGTGGTTAACTAGTCAAACCATGGAGAAGCATGACTTTAATAACTAGTGAGCTGAAGATTTGACTAGTCAACCGAAAAAAGCCTTTGCTTTGTAAAGTATTCCACGTTGATTCCATCCTTTGCATGTATTTCCTCGGGCTTAGCTGGTCTCGGTTCCCTTGTTCTGTGCGTGCATTTCCCTCAAATTTTATCTATTTATGGCTTTAATAAATGGGAATTTATCTTTCCTTTAGTGATATTCCTGTGTATTTCCTTTGGTTCTATACATTCTCTTCAAGTTCTTTCCCTAAGCCTTTGTCTATTCTTTCAAAAAATTTGTCTTCCCCTTGGTCTATCCACAATCAATTTCCCACGAACAAAAAGTCCGCAGGAATTGTTTAAGACTTTCGTTTTTAGGCCTCCTTTCATTTCCTTCGCATTCTTTTTCTGTAAACTTTTGTCTCTTCCAAGTCTTCCGAAGGAATCCTTCGGACAATTTGTCCGAAGGAATTCCTTCGGACTTTTTGTCCATGTGAAATCTTCCACGCACTTTCTTCTTTGGCCTGTGACTTTTCCGAAGGAATTCCTTCGGACAAATTGTCCGAAGGATTCCTTCAAACTTTTGTCCCTTCGAATGGTCCTTCAAAGTCCTTGGAATTTTTGCAAAGTGTTATGTTTCGGACTTTTTGTAATCGTCTTTCCTGAAGGGCAGATACCCTTCGGGCTTTTGTAAAAAGCCCTTAAAATTCATGTGATAAACTTTCCCGAAGGGCAGGTGTTCTTCGGGATTTTTGAAAACGTCCCTTCCAAACTTGAAGTGTACCTTCTCGAAGGGCAAGTGCCCTTCAGGATTTTTGAAATTGTCCTCTGGAAGCTTAAAAATGACCCTTCGACCTTAAAATGAGCCTTTCTGAAGGGCAGGTGCCCTTCGGAATTCTTGTCAATGACCCATGTGCCCTTCGGATTTTTGCATAGTGTCCCATTTTCAAAGGAAGTAACCCTCCGAATTTCTTCAAATGGTCATTCGGACTTGTACAATGAACCTTTCAAAAACCCTGTCAAGATCCTCTTGCCCTTCAGCAAAAATGAAAGAGACCTCTCCAAACGAAATGTACCCTTAATTCCTTTGGACTATTTCAAAAGTCCTCCGAATTCCTGCAAAAATTTATCTTTGGAATTATGATGCGAACCAACCCGAAGGGTACATACCCTTTGGGACTTTTGAATTGGACCTTCCCGAAGGGCAGGTGCCCTTCGAAATTCTTGTAAGAGTCCCTTTCTTAACCAAGAACTGCCCCTTTGTCTCTCGGACAAAATGTCCGACACTTTGGATTTTTTGTCTCCTTCCTTCGGAAAAGTTGGAGCCCTTCGGATCTCTTCATTTTGAACTTTCTTCCATTGGAAAAAACAAAAGAACCTTTGTCCTTTGGATTTTTTTCCCTCGGACTTGTTCTAACACTTAGCCATTTGAGACATGAAAAGACAACACTTTTGAGGAAGAAAATACTGAGGAAAAGGTCTTTTTGGGAGAAACAGCTGATGGAAAAAAATTGAAAAAATATAACCCTGTATTATGTAGGTGTCCGAAAGAAAACAGTCACCTTCATTCATAAGCAAACCTACAGCCCTGTAGCTTTATAATTGTTTATGATATTTGAATAGGAGATATGGCATTTTCAAACCTGTTGTAGGTGTCTTGTTCTTGAATGGACTGTAGCTCGTTAATGACCCCAAAGGAGGCTCTCAAGCAGATTTGATCTTCATTCTTCCTCTGATTGATTGATAAGTCCATTTGCCATATAAAAAACCTCACTGTCACCTTGAACTTCATCTTCATGCCTGTATTCTCCTCATAATCATAAGCACTTAGTCACTAAATCTTGATAAAGACCCTTCTTACTCGATTGTGAAACGTTTGCTGTAGATCCTCATCATGACTGTATTTGATACTTGACTGTCCACATTTCCCTTTGCTCATGCTTTAGACTATAGTTTGACCCGCTGTATGGGGAAATTGACCGTTCTGGGAAAGTTTAGAATAGTAGGTATAGTAATTTGCCCTGTCAAGGCCAAATTACTAACAGTTGTTTAAGAAGAATAAAAGAAAAATGATCATCATTACCTTTATATTGACAAATTTCAATTTTCTTTCGTTCACTATAAGCCAATGTTTCAAAATTACACTTTTATAAAGATGATTCTTACAAATTACACTTATATTTAGACAAATTGGACACTTCTTGAAAAATAAACCAAATTTTTAATATCTTAGCATTAGCTCAAGCTCATAATAATCAGTGTAATTTCAAATTATAAATATTGCCAGTTAAATAGTATGGGCAAATATAACTTCTACAACATTCACAAATCTGCAAAATTTTATCAACCATTAGTCAAATAACAACGGTTCAAATGATTACTAGTCAATATAATATAATTCACTTGTCCATACCTATTCATTTATCCATCAAAAATAGCATTGTTCAAATTTGTTATAGCTCAATGAAGAGATATTAAAAGAAACTTTTAACAAGAAGGAGATGCACCAAATCTCATATTATAAATTACCATTTTGGAGTAACAGCAAGTCTTCCTCTACTATTTCTCTTCAAATAGTGTCTTTACAGGAACATGAAAGAAAGCAAATCTCATGGAGATTTTGCAAATTGAAATTGTCTTAACATGAAAACAGTGAAATTTAAGAACTTACTAGCTAGATCTTCTATCCCCCAAAAAACAACAAATCAGGGCCTTTTATAACCTGAGTGTTTTAATCCTTACACATCTTCACTAGTCCCGAATGACACTTGGTTATTTAGGCCACTAATTTCTAGCAATGAAATTTCTTAGATCCTCATGTTAATAAATTCTCAATTAATAAGTTGCCACATCTCTGAGAACACTCCTGAATGCAAGCTATATCTACCAACGCTTTCCAAGTCTTTTCTCTACTTCCAACAAGGCCAATTTTAATCTCTGAGAATATATGTGCAACGTCTCCTATTAACACGGGCGCATGTTCCACCATTTTAGCTAGAGAAATGACGTAACCTTCTATTTGGTAATCTTGGACTCGCTACAAACTGGTGACTTCAGCCTTCATTGTATTTAATACCTTGTCGACCATGCCTTCGAATGTTTCCAGGATATCCACTTTCCTTTTTTATCTTGCAAATCAGGGATTAGAAACAAAGACATTAATTCTTGGGTTTTATTGACAAAGGACTCACGTGTCTAAATCATTTCCTCAAATTTTATTCTTATTTCCTCCAAGCCCTCTGAACGATGATTCACAAAACTAAAAACCATCTAGAGCTCAATTTTTTTGAATTCCACTGATTAATTCTTGGGTTTTATTGACAAAGGACTACGTGTCTAAATCATTTCCTCAAATTTTATTCTTATTTCCTCCAAGCCCTCTGAACGATGATTCACAAAACTAAAAACCATCTAGAGTTCAATTTTTTTGAATTCCACTGAAGTGCTCGTGGTCTGGGCTTCATCCATAGTCTCAATAATTTTCCTGACTTCCAACAGCTTGTTTCTTGTTTCCTTTCAATCTTTTATGTACTGACCTTACCTAGGACAAATACTCTTGCAAGCTTAGAAAAACTGAAAACAATTCAACCAGGTTAGGCTCTGTTTCAAACAATACTTTTCCCAGGGATCTTTTTACAGAAATCAAATTTTCCGCGCTTCCCTTAATTTATCTCAATTATTCCTCTATATATATAATTTTCTTCTTGTACTGCTCATAGTCCTCTGTAACTCTATCAACAGCCACATCAATAAAAGTATTGAGCATGGAGAGGGTTGTCGGCTTCGTGATTTTAGTCAAATCTGCCAAACCCTATGTCTGTGGAGTCACAATTTCTTCTCCTCATTCTCTTGCTTCTAGTGACTCATTTTATTTTTTTATTCTCATATTTGAGTTCGAACTCAGGGTCCTCGTTAATAACCATGTCTACATTCTCTCTTCTCTTTTGTTCATATTCAAATTATTGTCTCCAATTTTGATAATAAAACCTAGGGGGACCTTCCTCAGCACTTCGAAGATCAATTGGGTTCCCAACCATACTCTTAGAGGCAATAGCCAATGGAATAGACTCTGAAAAAAGGTTAGATGAACTAGGGAAGAATGGGCTAAGACGCAAGAAACTAAATCAATTGAATTAACAAGTGCGATTAACACTACCAAATCTAAACTAATAGATGCAACATTGAACAAGGCAAGGGGAAAAATATTATCACCAACATCAATGACTCCTTTGGGCAAACCTTGTGGTACCAAAACTTCACTTAACAAATTATCCATGGGGTAATTATCAACAACATGCACAGACACTTGGGAAATTAGAGAGGAAACAAAGGGCACAACATTTACCCTTGGATTGACTCTAGCTTTGGAGCACTCTCCCCTTTCTACATGTTATCAGACACACCTATAAAAACATCATGCTTCGGGTGCAGCTGGTATTTGTACCTAATATTGGCCTTGTCCCTAATTGAATCTAAATAATTCTCAATGCTCTTCAGAGGATCTCAGAGCTAGTATTCAGCTTCTTTAATAACAAGTGGGGTTAACACTACCAAATCTAAACTAATAGATGCAACATTAAACAAGGCAAGGGGAAAAAATTATCACCAACATCAATGACTCCTTCGGGCAAACCTTGTGGTACCAAAACTTCACTTAACAAATTATCCATGGGTTAATTATCAACAACATGCACAGACACTTGGGAAATTAGAGAGGAAACAAAGGGCACAACATTCACCCTTGGATTGACTCTAGCTTTGGAGCACTCGCCCCTATCTACATGTTATCAGACACACCCATAAAAACATCATGCTTCGGGTGCAGCTGGTATTTGTACCTAATATTGGCCTTGTCCCTAATTGAATCTAAATAATTCTCAATGCTCTTCAAAGGATCTCAGAGCTAGTATTCAGCTTCTTTAAAATCATAGGGGACCAATTCTTCCCCTCTTATCCTCCACATAATAAAATGTTGAAAAGCATCTTCACCCAAGGACATAGGCAACTTGGGTATCATGGCTTGATTCTTTTGCTTCAAGATCAAGGCAATCCATATTGACAATTGGTAAGAAATTTCCATAACAATGAAGAGGTCTATCACATACATGGGCCCAGGGGGGTTGGAGGGCTTCATCTATTCTCAATGTTGACCATGGAATCTGGCTAAGTGTAGACAGAACCAAGCACACAAGCAGCAAGTGAAGAAAAGGATTCGCGCTAATAGGCAAAGAAAGCAAAAGGTGGCGCACGCATTCAATGGAGAATTGCCAACAAGGCAAGCGCTAGACGACAAAACCAATCAAACGTGCATATACAACAAAACAATGGAACCAAGGCCATGTGTATCCAGGAACCGCAGTGAAAATCATAGAGGATAAACAACAGAGTTATAACTGACGGCCTGATTCTGATAGACAATTGGGAAGCAACAGAAGACGATGTGGTAGCTGACCTGGAGCAGAGCAGAGCATTAATTGCCAAATAGGCCGAAAAGGCATTAACTGTTGATTGGTGGGAGATAAGCCACCAACTGATACCCGAAACTGTTTAGAATCTTATAAAAGGTAAAGCCCTGAGAAGAACGAGGAGAGAGCTAGTAACAACAAAGTGTTGTTGAATAATTGATCAAGTGATTAAGAGAGAGAGTGACTTAGATAATTGATGTTGTTAAGTGCCTAAGAAACACCTTTGTAACCAAGTACTATTGAGTTATGAATAGAAGTAATTATTGAAGCTGATATCTTCTTGTTCATGGTGGTTAGGTATCCTTCATGTGCTTAGCATACTTTATGTTCACTAAGTGACTTAATGTTTAGACAAGCTTGAGTAGTTGTGTTTAGAATTATATGAATATATGCTCGATGTGTAGCTAAAATAGAATTAAGAAAATCCCTAATAGACCCGTACGTGCATAGCGCGCACATGATTACATGAATGGGATCATTGCCAACTAACCGCGACCCAACCCGGTTTTCCCTCTTAGTGCCTCCAGTGAGGACATGAGCTTAAACTCGCATGATCTCCTGGCACAAGTGGTCATAAAGGGTAAATGTTGGAGCGCATGAATGAACTAACGCATGGGTGACCCATAGACTAGCGCAACATTTTGGTTTCATTGTTAGGACGAATCAAATTTTGTTGTTACAATGGTGAACAAAGATGATGTACCTGATTTCTTTGGAAAATATTAAACACTGGTTGGGGTAGACATAGTAGAAGTTCGTGAAGAACCACTTCATTTGTCAATCAAAAGCCAAGGAAATGGTTAGAAGACAACTTGCACAATCCACTTTATGAGGTGTTTTTCTGCGAGTTGCCAAACCATTTGCACGCATGGCTTGCAACTTATGCTATGAACAAGAGAAGAAAATTTGGACAAAAGTACCCCGAGATTGAACAGCACGAAGATTAGCTGAAAAACTTGGATGCACTCTGGACCAAAGCTGTTATGTTTGATGGCGTGGCGGGTTGAACAGCTACATGTTGAAATTTGTTTCACCCACATATTAATGTCCCGAGGAGGCCAAGTACCAATTCTTTCACAAGCCTAGAAGGCTCATATCTAAAGAAGTTGCCATTGGAGATCAAGAAGTTGATGGTAAACAGCGGGATAGAAAACCTGCCAATGGCCGGCTAAGTCCCTACAGCGTGAGTGTCGTTGAGAGTAGAGGGAGAAGAGGGCATGGTGTTTGAAGGATAGCAAGGAAGGAAGTCTTCAGCATGGAAGGACCAAGCGGACGTGAGCCCTGAAGGCGCAGATATGATGAGATCAACAAGGAATGATTGCCGAGAAGGACCCTAGGCAAAGGAGAAATTTTGACTCAGGAGATGCCGCGGAACAACAATGGCATGAGGAGGTCTCTCACGCGAAGGATTTGCGCTCCAGGAACCAAGAATTGCACGCCAAGGAGGGAGAGTAAGTCTTGGAAGAAGCTAAAGTAATCCAGAAGAAGATGCATGAGAGAAAACCACCATGGAGATGTCTGATTCACCTCTACCTAAATTGCTTGCTCAAGCGCTTCACCCATCACTAGAATAAACTCACAGAGGCCTTGATCATAACCCAAACATAGGAGATTTTAGGTTTTATAGCACGAAGGAGGAAGCAACATGTTGAAACAAATTAATCTTTGCCAACCGCTTAGACCAGTGATCGAATAGCCTACACACTTCGCATCCAACAATGCAGGTTGGTGTGCCACCAACGAGAGGTCTGACCCCTCAGACGAGTAGTTCAACAAAGAGTGGAGCAATAGGCGCTAGAGGACCATTGACAACCCAGTAAACCCTCCAAGCTATTGGCGGAGCAGTAGTACAACCCATTGCAAGAGGTAGCGGGCCATGCCACCAAAGCAAGGAACGCGAAGGATTGTTGCAAGCAGTCAAAGTTTGAGTTTGTCCTTAGCCGGTGCCCTGATACAACATGTGCCACAGCCGCCTGTTGCGCCCATACCTGCTCCTTAGGTCTTCTATGAGATGTCAATAAGTCTTCTTGAATACCAAGGAGTGGAGAATGTAGCAAAGCATGTCCACAAATGTGAGCTCATATGGTTGCCAAAGGAATTACACTACCAGAGCACACGGCCAGTCAGTTTGCTAGAACTTTGCTAGACTGCACTCACACCTAGTACCGAAAACATGATCCCAATCAAGACATTGTGGACTATGACCTCTTAAAGGCAGCATTCCTGAAAGAGTTTGTCATCCCTAAGTTCAAGCAACAAAGCATTGTTGCACTAAAAGAAATCAAGCAGGAAGTGAGAGAGAGCATTTGCGCTTAAGATGATGGGTTCAAAACTCTAGCCTCCAAGCTCTCCTATGAGATTCATCCATTGCATCATGCACAATGGTTCGTTGAGGGTTGCTTGCACCCTTCCAACGTGCCCCGTCAATGAAAACATTTACTGAGCTGCGAGAGGCCCTGGAAGTTGCATTGAGGGTTGAGGCTATGGGAGGCGCAGATACTGGAGTCAACCCACACATGGAGGCGCAGATTACATCAATGAACTTGTTACAAAAGTTGACAGCCAACAACGTGCTGATATAGTGGGCTATGGTGCACATATTGTGAAGTGGAGGGGCACAACAAGAACAACTACCCTAGGAGAAATGTGAGGGCCATGTTCCTCTCTTGTGAGATCTGTCAAGAGGGCCACGACATAGACAATTGTCCACTTCTTCAGCACGCGACGCAAGCCAAGGTATCCCCATATACCAAGATTTGTCACACCTCTATTCACAACACCAAGGACTGCAAGATAATTGATGAGTTGAAAGAAGTAAGGCACTGAGAAGTGCAACAGAACATCTAATCAAACCTATGGTGGTTACAAGCAATAGTAAGTGAACAAAGGACGTGATGATAGAGGACGCAGAGGTGGGAGGTTCCCTCCCTGTAGTTGTTACAAGTGCAGGGCATTCAACCACTATCAACATGATTGCCCCACATACCCTACTTGTGGGTATTGTCGAGACAACCACAAGGTCGAAGAATGCCCAGACCTATATGCAAAGCTCACACAAAAGGGTAAGCTTGAAAAGGGTGTGGGAATAATTGGATGCAGGCGCAACTCATATCAATGTATCCCCAAGGCACAAGCTAAGAAAAATACCAGCCCCAAGGTGTAGGTAACAACTCGCAATAGCAAAACTACACAACCAACAACCACCCCTATCGAGAAGGTCCAATCGGGTTACGAGTCGAGGAGATCTAAGGAAAACATGGTGCACCGCGAACCCTCGACACCCTACCTAGA
Source organism: Torreya grandis (assembly GCA_037957365.1). Classification (NCBI taxonomy): domain Eukaryota; kingdom Viridiplantae; phylum Streptophyta; class Pinopsida; order Cupressales; family Taxaceae; genus Torreya; species Torreya grandis. Next base: position 1,209,022 of record JARHVA010004331.1, on the reverse strand, counting down.
TGGCTCATGCCAGAAAGAAGTATTGAGCGAGGCCATGGACGTGATTTGCAATCTCTAGGGTGAGCTACAATATTTGCGCGACCTAGAAGAAAAGTCAAGAAAGGAGCTCAAACCCAAGCCACAGATTGGACAATTGGGGGATGACCTTGCAAATGTATTAGCCCATTTGCACCTCGACAAGGTGGTGCCTATGCTGAAGAAACTGTTGGCTGACTATAAGGGAAAGAAGCCCATTGATGTCCCAACGCCAGATATGGTGAGAGGGCACAAAATGAGGGTCACCCACAATGTAATGTAGGCTATGATTGGGAACTGCTCGTAAATGCAGGTATCAACGAATGGTCAGTGTGCGACATCCTAGTGGACACAAGCACAACGCCAGATATGGTGACAGGGCACAAAATGAGGGTCACCCACAATGTAATGTAGGCTATGATTGGGAATTGCTCGTAAATGCAAGTATCAACGAATGGTCAATGTGCGACATCCTAGTGGACACAAGCACAAAAGTGAACATTCTCAGGGGGGTGCGTGGCACAAAATGGGCAATCCTCCCCTACGACCCTGGCTACATGTTTTGTTCATGGCAAACAAAACCAAAGCCCAACGCATGGGACTCCTTCCCAATGCCAACATTGATATATTGGGTGCAAAGTTTTGTGCGGACTTTGAGGTGATCAAGCTCGCAGAAACAGATACTACCTACCCAAATTTGCTTGGTAGGCCTTGGTGCTACACCTACAATGTTGATATGCACTTCAAGAAGCGTTATATGAGCTTTGAGAATGGGAAGTAACGAGTGGTAATCCCATTATCAAATGATCAAGGGCCCCCTATGTTAAAAGTGTTGATCTAGAGGATGAGATCAACAATATCTACAACATTACTGCGCAAAGCGCAGAAAGCCTCGAGCCAAACGCAAAGGGTGTCTTGCACTAGGACGAGACAGTAGATTTCCGACACTACAAATGTGCTTGCGAATGATGGGTACAGGAGTCCTATGAGGTGACAGGTCGGAGATGTGGCATTGTGAAAGCTATACCCTAGTCCTCACGCGTATAGAAGGCCACACACGCTAGCATTAAGGTCCAATCTATCGGGTAAGCAAATTTGAGTGCCACATTGTAATGTCCCCTTTTTCGAATTAAATAAATCAGGGGACTGAAACCTATTTATATTTCCCGTAGGCTAAAGGAAATTAATGAGAAAAACAATTTAATAATAATTCATTTAAGTTGTCCAAAGTTACTTTATGTTATAACATGGAAAAATGACACTTGCGTAAATTATTATTAAAAGTGGTCAAAAAGCTATATTAATTACATGGCCAAAAAGTGAATATTTATTAAAAGGCCAAAAAGTAAATATTTAATAAAAAGGCCAAAAAGGTAATAATTGCCTAAAAGAGTTTTCAAAGCTTTTAGAATTATGGTGAAATTGGAAAAGTGAATGTAATAAAAGGGCAAGTGGGGCAAAAGGAATTCATTACTGATTATTGATTATTCACGATTGAATTCAAAATTCTTTCAACTTTTGCTTTTGAGGACGTAAACCCTCTATTGCAATCAAGTTTGAAGACAAAAACCCTCCAACCTTCATATGTGACTCCATCCAGGGGTTGCAATTGCATAGATAAACAAGAGATTTTCAGATTTGTGTTGGCTGAAAGGGAGTAACAAGTTTCAGAATATACTAAAAGGGTTTCAAAGCACAGAACATGGTTTTTCCATTTCTCAAGGGTAGGGCGTCACACTTCCAAGGTAAATCGCTGCACCTAGTGTTTGGGTGTCACATTTTTGCTACACCTAGGGTTTGTTTGTACCAGTGTACCTACATTTTGACCAATGTACTTGTATTATGATCATTATACTTGTCTTCTACAACTAGGTGTTGACTTTTTTGGGCCTACGTACTTGGGCGTTGACTTTTTTGAGCTGACCGTGACTTTCATGGGCTGCTGTACCCTCCTATAACCTGTCATACTATTTAGGGACATCTCTAGCTAAGGTTTCAAGGAAAAATTCAGTTCTTAAGCTTTTCATGCGATTTCAGGTTAGGTTTGTGAAAAAATCAGCAAATAATTGGTATTTTGCCCTTTTCATGTGTTGTACTTTTCCAAAATTGAAATAAAGCTCAAACTAAATTTTCGATTATCAATTTGCAGCGTTTTATCATCTATGTTTTAAAAATTTCCAGCTTTGATTAGAATTGCAAAATAAAAAAATTTAGAATTTGGTATTTTTCCTGAAAGGGATATTTCAGCACACCCACCCCATCACAAGTAAAGAGAGTGCTACAGATAAGCAAAGGCAGACTTGCTAAGCTCCTTCGCCATGACGGTTCCACAAGCATCACCCCCCTTGTGTATGACCTTGAACTATGTGTCCCTAAGGAGTAGGATCGCATAGGTGCCTTGGTGTATACCTTGAAGAGCACTCTTGCACGTTGGTGGGCAACACACAAGCCAAATCTTTTGACTTGGGAGGAAGTTAAGAGTGCCATGTGTTTGAGATTCAACCAAAGCAATGACTACAAGGAGTTGCCTACATACAGTGGTGACTTGGACCCATGGGTGCATACCAGCAATGTGAGGCAAATTGGACTACGCGCACTCCCCATGTCCTAATGGAGCTATGGGTTCATGCTTTTTATTGAACCCTCAAGACTTGGGCCCGTGCATGGTACATTGTCAATGAGAGGCATCGTGAGACCAGCAGCTGGGCAGCCCTAAAAGAGAAGTTCACGAATACCTTTTCCTTCTCGTCTAATTTGGAGCTAATGGAGCCCTTACAATACATCCATCACGTCGTCATGGAAGATCAGGCAATAATGGAGGAGCGGGTTAGGCAAAGATGTTCAACAAGAAGGGGCTTGCTCTGCCTAAATTCTTCAATGATTGTTGTCAATAGCAACTCCAGTAAAGAGGATGTTGCAGTCTAGATGAAGAACAATGGGTGTTCCGCAACTGAAAAGCAAAAACTGGTGTGCAAAGTGAACAAGGAGTCTCACAAAGGCAAACCAATCCACTTGCACATAGGGACCATTGACGAAGAGAGGAAAGTGGTTGGCACGCAATCCCAATGGCACCAATGCCACTGCGAGCCCCTGAAGACAATCGAGGTAAACATAGGCTCAGAGGATGAACCAAAGACCACTGCTATGGGGAACTACTGGTCAAATACAACGCTGACGCGGATCATGGAACTACTCCGCAAGTTTTAAGATCTCTTCCCTAGAAGTTATAGTGAAATGGTGGGCATGCATCCTTATTTGGGAAAGATGAAGATCAATTTGGTCAACAATGCAAGGCCCATGAAGAAGCAACCATACAAGATGAACCCTAACTTGCGCGCCAAGGTCAAGGTGGAAATCGACAACATGTTGGCAACAGGTGTCATCTATCCAGTGGAGTCTGAGTGGGTCAGCCCAATGGTCATCAGCATCAAGAAGGATGATCACATTTGCATCTGTGTTGACTACTAGCTTCTCAACGCCACGTGTGTCACCGAACCTTTCCCTACCTCCTTCACTGGAGAAATCCTTGAGGGAGTAGCAGGGTGCGAGGTATACACCTTTACTGATGGGTTTTCAGACTATCATCAAGTGTAGATTGAAGAAGGCAAACCCGAAACAACCTTTGCATCTAAACAGCGGTCGTTTGTGTACAATGTTATGCCTTTTGTCCTTAAGAATGCACCTATTGTCTTCTCACATATAGTCATCACTGCTTTTAAAGACTTTGTCCACCATTTTCTCCAAGTATAATTGGATGATTGGATAGTCTATGGATTGGTGAAGGATCACCATGACAACTTGAAACTCATGTTCGAGCGTTGTCACTAGCCCCAGCTATCCCTCAACCTGAAGAAGTGCATCTTTGCAACACCTTTTAGCACATTACTCAAGCATGTCATCTGCAAAGAGGGCCTCCTTGTTGACCTTGCCATGGTTGCAATCATCCTTCAGCTAGAAGCGCCCGCCACTTAGCAGGAGGTGCACGCATTCCTAAGGAATACCAATTA